>CM061919.1:28233010-28337633 GCA_031002005.1 Vandiemenella viatica | reverse complement strand
CCCTTGTATATGAAGCAGATAATTGTGGACGTGGGTTTTTATGGAAATGTTGATATGAAAAGGTTAGCACAAGATAGGAAGGGATAGAGAATTGCATCATACCAGTCAATAGACTGATGACAAGGAAGAAAAAAGCAGCAACAAACAACAAAACTAACTGAAAATTTGGATAGTAGGCTGATAACAGGGGGAAAAAAGCCAGCAACAAACAACAAACAACAAAACTAACTGAAAACTTGGATAGTAGGGAACACTCCACTTACATCGACAGCAATTATTGATGCATAATAACACTAAGGCAAACACTAATCGTAAAGTGTTTTCTGTCATGTGATTAAAGGTAAAAAATAAATGAATCTATACGTTTTTTAATCACAAATATATGCATATAACAACAATCATATATATTTGGTGTGCAGACTTCCGCAGTCATTGTTATAGGTGGCAGCAATTCCAGCTATGACTGTTCTTTGAAGAATGCCTCAAAATGATGGATGAAATGTTAGGTTTTGATAAAGTGACGTAGTTCCACCCAGACAACCAAGATAATAAATCATATATATTATTTCTTTAAGGTGTTTTTTCTTGCTTTCTATTTTGTCACAAGTTGTTATCTCCCTTTATTCCTAACCAAAATTGATAAATGAGGTATCATTTTGAAGATTAACATATCCACTTTTATCAAATCATATTTTAAGAAAGCAATTTTTTCAAATTTGACCTTTAAGTGGCAAAAATGTCAATATTTCTAAAATTCGGTTTTTGTGACATGAGCTGTTTATCTCCCTCCCACTGCTGCACAAGGCCAAAACATCTGTTACTTTCTGGACAGCGCTCATATATGAAGCAGATAATTGAGGACGTAAGTTGTTAGGGGTATGTTGAGATGAACAGGGTTAGCACAAGATAGGAAGGGATGGAGGATTGCATCATACCAGCCGATAACCTGATGACAGCGAAGAAAATGCCAGCAACAAACAACAAAACTGAAAACTTTGATAGTAGGGAACATTCCAATCACAGCCATAGCATTTATTGATGAGTAATGTCACTAATGAAACCACCAATTATAAGGCATTTTCTGTCACATGACCAAAAGTAAAAAATCAATGAATCTATATGTTTTTTAATCACAAATACATGCGTATAACAACAATCATATATATTGGGTGTGCAGACTTCCACGGTCATTGTTATAGGTGGCAGCAATTTCAGCCATGACTGTCCTCTGAAGAATGCCTCAAAATGATTCCCGAAATCGATAACTGAAGTATCAATTTAAAGATTATGATCTCTGCTTTGGTGAATTCATACAAAAAATGCTTTTCTCAAAGTAATTCGACCCAAAAGGGTAAAAGTATCAATATTTCTGCAACACATTTTGTGTCACAAGCCTTTTGTCTCACTTGATATCTAACTGAAATAGATAAATGAGGTATCTGCTTTTGTCACATCCTATCTTAAGAAAAGAAGGTTTTTTTTTTTTTTTTTTTTTTTTTTTTTTTTTTTTTTTGAATTTACACCTTAAAGGGCAAAGATAATAACAGTGAATGTTATGTGCATAAGACAGATCAGAGCCAAGCCACTAGATAGGAGTAGCATATATCACAGAGATATTAATAAAATGCTTCACTGGTGTCAACTTTTGTTACATACCTATTACACTAAGCAAATAAACAAATGAGGAGGTTCTTCGCGAAATTTTCACATTGGGTCATCTAGTTTCTAATATATTTTCAATACAGTCAAACAGCCTATTGTTATAAAAACATTTTTTGACATTTGTGATGTTTGTTATTGGATTGAAATTAAATAAATCTGGTTTTAAATAAACTGGTTTTATTTTTTACTTATCATAACAGCAATAAGGTGTAACTAGACGACCCGTGCGAAAATTTCGCAAATAACATGCAATGAATAGTGAAGTTGAATACTTGTAATATAATGAAAAGTAGAACAGTACTTTTGTGGCAATTTTTTTTTTTTTAATGTAATAGGTACGCAGCAAAATACTTACAACATATTACGAAACAGATAGGAAAATTTAAAACTCTCTGTATTTACGACAAACTGTCACTGACCTTAACAGAATACAACCAACCTGAACAATGCAAACAACATATGAACATCTCTGTGATATTTGTTGCTGTGCGAATAGAATGTGTACATTGGAATTGTATAGCAAAACGAAAGTGTTTCCATAACAGAAATAAAAATATCCGAAAAGCTACTTATTGAATAAAAAAACGTTTATTGACATCTCTGTGATATCTGCTGCTGCAATCTAGGGACTTCGCTCTGAACTTTCTCATACGCACTACCACTTTAAGCACAAAATTCCGAAAAATTCTTTCTTAAATTATGATTTTACCTAACTGGAGACCTCAATCTTTAAAACGATATGATTTTAACGATTTCGTCTAGATATGGAAGAAGATAAATGGCTTGTAATAAAAAAAAATTAAAAAAAACACGCTGCAGAAATAATATTGATACTTTTGCCCTTTACAGGTCGAATTCCAAAAAAAAATCTTTTATAAAATATGGTGTGACCAAAGCAGACACCTTGGTCTTTAGAATGATACCACATTTATCTATTTCGGTTAGATATTAATAGAGATAAATTGCTCGTTACACAAAAATGCGTTGTAGAACCATTTATACTTTTTCCCTTTAAGGGATGAATAACAAAAAAAAAAATTAAAAAAATTTGTCGTCACCAAAGTTGAGACATTACTCCTCATAATTCTACTTCATTTATCGATTTTGGTTAGATATCCATGGAGATAAATGGCTCGAGACACAAAAAACGCATTTTAGAAAAATTGACATTTTTGCTCTTTAAGGGTCGAATTACGAAAAATTCCTTTCTTAAAATATAATGTTACCACGGCGGAGACATTAGTCTTTAATATGATACCTCATTTATATATATCGTTTAGAAATCAAGGGAGATAAACAGCTCGTGACACAAAAATGCGCTGTAGAGCCGTTTATACTTTTTCCCTTTAAGGTATGCATTCCAAAAAGCTTCTTTCTTAAAATATGACATCACCAAAGCTGAGACATTAATCCTCAAAATCCTACTGGATTTATCGATTTTGGTTAGATATCCAGGGAGATAAATGGCTCGAAGCACAAAAAATACATTTTAGAAAAATTGACTTTTTTGCCCTTTAAGGGTCGAATTACGAAAAATTCCTTTCCTAAAATATAATGTTACCATGGCGGAGAGCTTAGTATTTAATATGATTTCTCATTTATCTATATCGGTTAGATATCAAGGGAGATAAACAGCTCGTGACACAAAAATGCGTTGTAAAACCATTCATTCTTTTTCTCTTTAAGGATTGAATTTCAAAAAACTTCTTTCTTAAAATATGATGTCACCAAAGCTGAGACATAACTCCTAATAATCTTACTTGACTTATCTATTTTTGTTAGATATCTAGGGAGATAAATGGCTCGAGGCACAAAAAACGCCTTTTAGAAAAATCGACATTTTTGCCCTTTAAGGGTCGAATTACAAAAAATTCCTTCCTTAAAATATAATGTTACCACGGCGGAGACCTTAGTCTTTAATATGATACCTCATTTATCTATATCAGTTAGATATGAAGTGAGATAAATGGCTCGTGACACAAAAACGCATTGCAAAAATATTGATACTTTTGCCGTTTAAGGGTCGAATTCCGAAAAAATGCTTGCCTTAATATATGACGTCACAAAAGCGGAGATCTTAATCTTTAAACGATCATTAAACGATTTCAGATAGGTATCCAGTGAGATAAATGACCCGTAACACAGAAAACAGCATTTTAGACATATTGACATTTTTGCCCTTTAAGGGTCGAATTCATAAAACTTTCTTTCTTAAAATATAATGTGATCAAAGTGGAGACCATAAACTTTAAAATGACACCTCATTCATTGATTTCGGTTAAGTGTGAAGGAAGATACAGGCATGTGACAAAAAAAAAATACCTTATAGAAATAATATATATGATAAGGTTGAATTCTTTTTTGAAGTGGTACTCAGGAAAAACTAACTGGGAACCAACAAATTTGCTGATATGTGCCCATATTTCCTGGGCGTTTCCAAATGTACATTCTTCATAAATAGTATATTTGATAAGATCAGTTTACAATTTTTGCAAAATTCTAACAGCTTACTACCTTGCACACTTCTTTCTCCTAAGCCAAAATTCAATACAACATTGCCTTCTTTACCGTTCTTACTACCCCATTCCATTCACAAATGATTAGATTTTTCTCTTCTTTCAATTTTTTTCCTTCGAGTGTAATGGTTTGTCGACACTGAGTTCATCAGAGCTGGGAGAGGGTGTGAGACAAGGAATTTTGACATAGGTTTTTGAATCAAACTGTTCCATATTTGCCAGAAGTGGTTTTTATGAAATCATGAAAAACCAAAATCTGGATGACTTGGTGGGAATTGGAACCTGCGTCCTCCTGAATGTCTGGCCAGAACATCAATAATGGAACAAGAAGAAATGCTGTGATGCAATAGTAAATCTATCCACATACTATAATACGAGGGTTGGAACTTAAATAGTGGCAACTATTTATTCACAACTGATACAAAAGTGTTAGATGTTTGCACCTGTTGCTGTCCTTCAAAGTAGTCACCAGCGTTGTGTAGAACCCATTGCCAGTGATGTGGAACATGTAGTATACTGTTAGCAGAGCCTGTTCTTTTGATGGTGCAAATGGAGCGGTCTACTGCCTGTCGAATCTCTGGAACAGTTCTGAAGCAAATGCCACGAAGTGGTTCCTTCGTCTTCGGAATAAAATCAGTCACAAGGACTTAAGTCTGGGGAGTATGGTGGATTGTACAGTACTTCCCAGTCCCATCGACCAAACAGAGCACATTGTCGTACAAATGATGGGTGGGTTGTGCAGAAAGTGTTGTCGCTTCTTTTGCAAAGCTTATCACAGGTGATGCTCCAAAAACGAACAGTAATACTGTGCAGTGAGGGTCTGCCGTGGAGGAACGTAATGCGTTAGGATAACACCATCACAGTCGTACACGAGAATCGCCATAACTTTCACCATAATGGGGCACTTTCGACTTTCGTGGCGACCCATAATGACGCCATTCGTTGGATTGGCGTTTCAGTTTTGGCTCGTACGATGTGCTCCATGTCTCATCCAGTGTTACGATACGGCGTAAGAAAGCCTCTCCTTCGCGCTCATAGCACTCCAAATGCGTCTGAGCAGCGTCGTAATGCATCCATTTCAGCATTTCCGTCGATCCATAGAGAATTTTTCACATGCCAAGGCGTTCCTTCAGGATGTGAGGCTCTAATCCGGTTCGTAGGTGAGCTCACAAATCGTCTGGTGTTGATCACTGTCCACTAACGCGGCAATAGTATGCACTTCTTCTTCAGACATGCTAGGACGACCTGCCCGATACATGTCTGCCTCAGTTTGCCGACCTTCATTGAAGGCTTTTACCCAACGTGCCACTGCTCTGTATGGCCCGCACGCCTGTTGAAGACCTTGATGACACTGTTGTGCTGTACGACCTCTGGCACATTCAATCTTGATCCAACTCCATTTTTCCTGTTTCGAAAACGTAGTGACACAGTTACGTTAGACCGCTGACTCACAAGTGACTGCGTTTCCCTCGATTGTGTGCATGCCGGGGACATGGGACGGGCGAGTCCATTTGCTCGGAGGTAAGGTAGGTATGTCAACAACGTGTGGTATCAGTGACAATAGTAGCAGGGCCCGCTCTAGGGGAGGGCAAACCAGGCATTTGCCCGGGCGCTAAAATTTAGGGGCGTCATTTCGGCTGTAGTGTGAGAAAAATATTAATGGGTTAAATACCAAATTAATAAAAAAAAATCCACATACCAATTTTTTCGTTCTTTAAAAACTTACAGTTCTTAGCTAGACTTCGAAGAGACGGGTCGCGGACCTCAAAGGGGCGCGCCGTTGCCCTGCCGCCTCTGTGTGAATTCCGCCATAGGAGCAACTTCAAAAATACGCCGCGTCCGCGCCATGTCTCAGCCCGAAGTCCGCGCCACGTCTCTTCTGTATGAATTGGCCTTAGCACGTGAGTAGAACACGTTGTTGTCTCAATTTGCTATTATTGCTAATTACAAAAGTGGTTTCATTACACAACAGCATTAGTCCTTACTATTACGTTATTAGTGATAAGTGGAAGTTCATAAAATTTACTTCAGGATTTCATAATTTCTAAAGGTAAGTACATCTATGATTAAACTGTTATTTAGTTGGATATACGACATAAGCGCACAACGACAAAAGCACACAACAGAAGCCCAGTAGGTGGGGGCTGTTACACCTGCCCTCGGCTACCTGCACTGATTCCGACGTTATACTGCCCACAAGTTACTAGACGCGGTGAAAAGGAGTGTTTTTCGCAATTGCAGCTAGGCTCTAATACATGGAATCGATAGTGCTTGGCGGGAGATGCTGAGTATTTATTTTATTGAATTGATGAACCAAATCAATATGATCTGTTATTGGAAATCGAAGTGGAATAATTTGCATAATAATTTCTTCTCGTAATCCGAGCCTCACAGATTTGTTGTACAAATTAGATACAGGCATTGTAAGTGTTTGGTTGGGTTAAATTACATACGCTAGCTTTGATCGCTTGTGAAAATACTGTAGTTTAGTGGGTGTGGGACAGTACTTACAATCATTAATAAATAAATAATATTACCAGCTGCTGATTACCGATTAGTTACTTCACATACCATTAGTTATTTAATTTCGAATGCTAACTGCTAATATATAATAATCCATGATGCTTATTATATATACGAATGCGGTTTACAGATACTCTAATTGCTGCATTTGTAAATCGTCTCAACAAAAAGAAATTCATTAACTATTTTAGTGAATGTGAATAACTTTGTCAGTTGGTTTAATAAGTGCATTGCGACAATCACTCCACATAATTTTTTTTGTTTGTGAACTTGGAACGTATTCCGTTTAAGCCTATAGAAATTGCCATTCTGTATACACGGTTTCTGTATTTGCAGCAAATTTACGGATAGTATCCTCCGCGAATAAGCTTTGACTGTGTAGTAACACTAGACTTTCTTTATGTTCACAGGGTATGGAAAATATTTTGTGTTGTGCATAATATTTTTTTATATCGACTGAGAATAATTTATCTTAGTTATGGTTTTAGCTTATTTAGAGCAAGGATAAATATTTACTTTTTATATTATTTTATAGTGTACATTGTTTGAGTTACGTGCATGCCTCTTCCAAAATGTCTGACGGTCAAAGAAAACTATCTGGTTACCAGTACAAAAAAAGAAGGTTGGGAAAGGAAGCGTAAAGGCAGAATCAATCTGGCGCGTTAAAAAATATAATTCAGGGTTTACCAAAACAAATCTTAGAATCCAATATCAGGTCGGGATACAAAAGAAGTAGAATCGTCAGAGAATAATAGCGAACAAATGAACGAAGTTTGTAAACCAACTGGAACTGACACCAACGTGAGACTCACAGAAGGCGTTCTAAAACTTTGTGGCCAAGAATTTTATGAGACGCCGTAAGAAGCTTTTTAGTAAGGCAAGGTCCACCTAAACTATTGCATAATTACAAATTTCCTTCCAATGACACAGATTAGCGCCAAAATATTACACGAATTTTCAGCAACGGAGAGCAAATATTGCGAGATTAGCTACTGCGTTTACTGCTTCTGTTGCAAAATTTTCAGTTGTTTAGTTAGTTCTCTCTCAGGAGGGTTTTAAAAATTGGAAGCACCTCGACGAAACTTTAAAAGAGCATGAAATTTCGAAAAATCATATTCAGGCAAAAAAGATTAAATTGTTGTAAAACTGTAGATGCTGCCACTCAAAGAGTTATTAATGCCGAAATAAATCATTGGAATGAGGTGCTTCTAAGAATCGTTGCAATTACCAAAATGCTTGGAAAGTTGACTGGTTTTTCAAGGTACAAGCGACAAGTTGTTTGAGCATAATAACGGTAATTTCTTAAAAATAGTTGAGTTACTGTCTGAATACGATCCCATTATGGAAGAGCACGTCCGTTGAGTGCTCTAAAAAGTAGAGACTAAAGCTCAATATCTTGGGAAAAATATACAAACCGGATAGTAGATCTGCTGCATCAAAGTGTAAAGTCTCATGTTATTAATGAAATAAAAAAATCAAATATTTTTCCATAATTTTAAACTGTACTCCTGACTTTAGTAAGATACAGCAAATTACTCTTGTAATCAGATATGTTTCAACCAATAAATTTAATCCTGATGTTGATATTAAAATTAATGAAAGCTTTTAAGGCTTCTTACCAGTCGAAAGATCCACTGGAAAACAAATGTCTGACATTATAGTGGGAGAACTTAATGACTTGTATTTCTCTCAATCTTGTTATTAATGGCAAAAGCATCCTTTGAAGCCACTAATTTCTTCAGCATAGTCCAAAAAATATATTTATTTTTTTGGCATCTACTTTTCGATGGGCAATACTTTTAAAGCATGTTCAGGGTTAAACATGGAGTGACACTAGACGGGAGAGTAGGATAGAGAGGATAGAGGCATAAAACCCTTGAAATTTCATTTGGGAGATGTATACCATGCCTTGCTAAGCATTTACGAAAACCAAGAAATTGATAATTTAATGATTTAGCCATTTTGGCAATTGAGTATGAAATTGCCGATGAAGTAAATTGTAGGATGTAATAAAAAAATTCGCAACCTGAAAGTAAGAAAAAAAAGTTTTTTGTGATTTTAGCGTATTTGATGTAATCTCGTTTTATTTTCAAAATAATGGCATTTAGATTGTTTGTGTGATAATATCCAACTGTAATAGCATTTAAAAACGTAAAAATATGGTTAATTTGTGGCTATGTACAGATATTTCATAATTAATTTATCTATTTTGTGCCGCTAGATCAAAACTCAATAAGTTTATTTATGAACATATGATTTTATTAAAATTTAAAATTAAATATTTTATTCGATTAAAAAATAATTTTTTTGTTTAAATATATAATTATACATAATCTTAACGGCAATTTGTCATTTGTCCAGGGTGGCAAAATCGCTAGAGCGGGCCCTGATAGTAGATTCCACTGCATAGTGTCTCCACAGCAGTGTTGCCACTATTTAAGTTCCAACCCTCTATTTATAATGCTTCATCCTTCATACTGAAATTACTCATCAGCACTGCATCTAACGGTTTTAATAACTTTCACTTAAATAAGATTAACACATTGAACAAGCAATGTTTGAAATGACTTCAGAACCATGTGAAAAAATATGATGCACATAATATCCTAATATGGCAGGGGTGTGTACCTTTGACGATGGTTCCATATGAACTCAGGAAAATTCCTGCAAGCCAGTAATCAATACATAGAGTAAGAAAGTAATAATGTGCTTAAAAGCAAATGTGAGGCAAAGAAGGGATAACCAAATTGTAAATGGCAATGATGATAAAAAATAAATAAAAATGAACAGTAAAAATATAAGAAAAAGGAAAAGGAAAAAAAACAACAAAATTAAATAATAAATTTAACATAAATTAAAAAAAACTAGAGTTATGATCTGTGGGTCAGTTCATAACTTAATTTACACTCGGTTCCTAATTCTAATATTTATTAAACAGTTGAATGTAAAATTATGGCTACAAACAATGATCAGGAATTGTAAGTGCAAAGAATCACTTCTACAGACACCACAATATTCCAGTCTGCTGCTATTCACAATTTACAGGTTTAGCTGTTCAGTCCTTCAAAATACACCTGAAGCTCGCACTCCCATGGCTGATCTGTGCTAATGTCGCATTGGCTCCACGGTTCTATCACAGCTGGCCACACCAGACTCGGCGAGACACGATACTTTTCCATGATGCATACAAGCAGACTAACTGCACATGACTGACTAACTCGGGTTCCAGTCTATTCCTTAAATACCCATAACCTTCATTCTGAAGATTCCTTTGTTTCCTCAAAGCCCAACCATGCAGCAGATGGCCCTTGAAATTTTCAAGTGCACCAGTTCAAATGGCAACCACTTCTAGTGGGCCCCCGAACACTTCACTCATCGCTACCAATGCCAACCCAACCCCATTCTTATCCAAACATGTAACATAGCTCCCTCCTTAAGCTAGTTCCGTCCCGAAACAAAACCAGGTCTTTGTGGTTCCATTGTCAACTGTCGGATTAGCCCCTTCATAAGGTGCTAGCTGATTGAAGTGGACCACCTTAGGCTTCCTGCATGGAAGTTTTAATATTCGGTAGATAACATCGTTAATCCTCTTCATCACTCGTACAGTGGGGTACGATGTGTAGATAACCTCCTCGTGGTGTACTCTGGACAACGGCCTGCTGATGCAGGACGGCTGATAAGATACATAATAGGCGACCGAACTAGATGCCGTATCTCTCATGAAACATCTGAAAATGAAATTGAACAACGGCACTTGTCAGAGCCAACTGACCAGAAGTTTGTACCCAGTGCTAACATTCTTCAAATAAATTCAGAAGGATTAACAAGTGCCAAATGTGATTATCTTAGTAAACTAGCTACTGACCTCAAAATCGACATCTTAGCTGTTCATGAAACCCACATGAATGAAAAAGATTTAGAAAGCAGGGGCAAGATTGCAGGGTACAGAACGATAGCGAGACTTCCCTCTACTATACACGGATCAGCCATGTATTTTAAAAGTAGCATTTGCAATATCTCGGATGTGAGTTGTCAAAAAGTCAATGAAATAGAAATAATTACTACCAAACTCAACAATTTAATTGTTGCATCAGTTTACAAACCACCTCTTCCAACTGGCCAACTTCATCACTGCCCTCACTACCAAAACCTTGCATACATGTAGGAGACTTTAACAGCAAACATATATCCTGGGGTTACACAAATTCTGATGAACACGGAGAGAAACCCACTGTGTGGTGCGAAAGTCAAGACCTGTATCTCAGCTACGATGCTAAAGGAAAGAAAACATTCCATTCTGCTAGATGGCAATCTAACACCAATCCTGATATGTTTTTTTGTTTTTTGTTTCCACAGATGAAAGAAAACCTTTAGACCACCAGAGGCAAGTCCTTAAGCATTTTCCGAGAAGCCAACACAGACCCACACTAATCAGTGTTGGTATCACGATACCTGCTATCAGATCGATCCATAAACCAAGGTGGAATAAAGAGGGCAAACCAGGACCATTATAGCTCCGAGGTAGATAGTAACCTGCAGTGGATACCTCCAAAAGTGAAAACTACAAGAGATTTGTAGGTATTATTATTGCTGCAGCTAGACGAAATATCCCTGGGGGAACAGGAAACAATACATTCCATGCTGGGACAAATCTACAAACTTTGTATGAAAATTATCAAGAAACTGGTGCCTCTGAAACAGGAAAAATAATATTAGGAAAACTGAATGAAGGGAGGAAACAGAAATGGAAAGAGCTAATTTCTCAAATGAGCTTTACTCATTCCAGTAGAAATGCATGGACTCTCCTTCGAAAACTGGGTGCAGCCTCAAACACATGCAAAGAGGAGCCAGGAGTTACACCTACTGAAATGGCATTGCATATCAAAACAAGACTGACAAAGTCCCGATAGATCCTGCCATAAAGAAACAGATGGAGAGAGAGATGACTAACATGGATAAAAACGATAGAAATAACCCTAACCTTTCTAATCCATTCAGTCACAAAGAAGTTGAGAAAGCTATCAAAATGCTAAAAATGAGGAAGGCTGCAGCATTAGATGGCATTTTCCCAGAATTCATTAGATATCTCTGCAAGCAAGGAAGAACTTGGCTCAAAAACTTCTTCAGCAAAATCCTGGACACTGGGATCATCCCCCCAGAATTCAAGATGGCTCACATCTTGACGATCCTCAAACTAGGCAAACCAATAGATGACACTTCAAGCTATCAATCCATTGCTCCACTAAGTGTTTGCTACAAGCTTCTAGAACACCTCACCCTTAATCGTATTCAAGGTATAATAAAATAACATAACACCGACATACCAGGCAGGTTTCAGACTAAAACGGAGCTGTTTTGAGCAAGTATTAGCACTGTCATTATAATTGAGGCTGGATTTCAGAAGAAGTTAGACATCAGTAGCGTTTGTTGATCTAACAGCGGCATATGATACGGTTTGGCTGGATGGACTGCTACTTAAACTTAAAAAACATATACCCTGCAGGAAACAAACATCACTCCTGGAGAATATGCAGAACAACCGATATTTTATGGTCACTGTTGGCATAAGACAAGTAAGTGATTTACAATAAAAATTGGATTACCTCTAGCGTCAGTACTAGCTCGACTGCTCTCAATTTGTACATCAGTGACATGCCTGAAACAACCGGCAATAAATTCTGCTATGCTGACAACTTAGCTATCACTGTCCAAATTGCCACATTAGAGGAAGGTGAAAGCAATCTCTCTGACTTAGAAACCTTGAATGCATATTATAGGAAGTGGAGACTTTGTCCAAACCTGATAAAAACAGAAGTATGCGCATTCCACTTGAGCAACAGAATAGCACACCAGCAGCTCAAAGTGAACTTCTGCCACCAGAAAGTGAAACATACACAGACGGAAAAAAAAATCCCAACACCAAGAAAGACTTGTGTTAGATAAACGAAATTTGGTAGGCGTGTTTATACATCTGAAAGATGACATCGATTCAAATTTCGCGCTTCGCGCATAAGTGTGGCGCTAGTAGCGCTACTCAGAGCTTGCAAATCAGGTTTGCTTTAAATACGCGCTGTAAAGTTTGTGAACGTTATTTACCGCTGAGATTTGACATAGTGAGTTGATGTTAGCCAAGAATGCCTTTAAGAAGACGAAGAAGCCATTATCAACAGCTCACCGAGTTTGAACGAGGTCGTGTAATAGGGCTACGAGAAGGTGGATTTTCTTTTCGCGATATTGCAGAAAGACTTGGCCGGAATGTATCCACTGTGCATGATTGTTGGGTGCAGTGGTCAAGGGATGGTACTGCCTCAAGAAGACCGGGTTCCGGGAGGCCACGTGGCACTACTGAGAGGGAAGACCGCCGTATTCGGCGTACAGCTGTGGCGCATCGTACTGCGTCTGCGGCAGAAATTCGAGCTGCAGTTGGTACCACAGTGACACAACGAACTGTTAGAAATCGGTTACTTCAAGGACAGCTCCGAGCCAGGCGCCCTGTAGCGTGCATTCCACTGACTACAAGCCATCGCCGTTTGCGACTCCAGTGGTGTCAAGCCAGAGCTCATTGGAGGACGGAGTGGAGATCTGTTGTGTTTTCTGATGAAAGCAGGTTCTGCCTTGGTGCCAGTGATGGCCGAGTGTTGGTCAGAAGGAGGCCAGGGGAACGCCTGCAACCAAACTGTCTGCGGCCTAGACACACTGGACCTACACCTGGAGTCATGGTCTGGGGAGCAATTTCCTATGACAGCAGGAGCACTCTTGTGGTTATACCAAACACACTGACTGCAAATTTGTACGTCAGTCTGGTAATTCAACCTGTAGTGCTGCCATTCATGAACAGCATTCAAGGGGGAGTTTTTCAACAGGATAACGCTCGCCCTCATACCGCTGTTGTCTCGCAACGTGCTCTACAGATGTCGACATGTTACCTTGGCCTGCGAGATCACCAGATCTGTCCTCCAATTGAACACGTATGGGATATCATTGGACGACAACTCCAGGATCATCCACAGCCAGCACTGACCGTCCCAGTATTGACAGCACAAGTACAACAAGCATGGAAATCCATACCACAAAGTGACATCGAAACCTGTATGACACAATGCATTCACGTTTGCAGGCTTGCATTCAAAATTCTGGAGGTTACACCGGCTATTAATTTAACAGTATTTCACATTTGAAATGCATTTTCTTGAGCTTAAATTAACCTGTGATCTTGAAAATTTAATCAATTAAACATGTTAACTTGACAAATGCATTGTCCAAATTTCATTACTCTACAATAATTTTTTCTTGGTGTTGGGATTTTTTTTCCGTCTGTGTAATTTCTATCCTAAATATTTTGGCATCACCTTAGACCATTACTTAACATTCAAAAAACACAAGTCAGATACTTAAAACATGAAACAACATCATGAAGAAGCTAGCTGGCACTTCGTGGGGAGCTAATGCAGACATACTACGAATAACCACTCTCACCATGGTTTACCCTGTTGCTAAGTACTGTGCTCCAGTGTGGCGACGTAGTGCTCACACTAGAAAAATTGATGTCCATCTGAATGAGTGTATGGGAGTAACAACTGGCACCCTAAAATCCACTCCAGTTCCCTAGTTACACCTAATCAGCAAAATACTACCTCCAGAGGTAAGATGCCAAGAAGCAATGGCACGTGAGTGGATAAAAACTACACCATCCTGACCATACTACACAGGATCTCACAATCCATAAGGTCCTCAATGACTTACCCCCCCCCCCCTCATCTTAAATCAAAAAATCCAGAATGAAAAGATGTATTTGACTTTGATGTCAAAGAAAAATGGCAACAAAGCTGGAACTCCGCATCTGTGAAACATCCAGATATTAAAGATCTCACAACTGGTCTTCCGGATCACTGCAGCTTGGGTGAGAGACCACATCGCCATTGAGGGTTGAACAGCCATACTGAATCCTTTACATCGTAGCCATCTCCTCACGCCCGTGTATCATAGAAGTGCTTCATCTGGTCACTGGCATTTTTAATGTTCTTTCGGACAAGATCATGGATCTCATCTTCTCATCGAGGCAGGTGATATAGTTGTCTCCCAGCAATTGTTCTCTGTAGCCGAATGCCAAGTTATAGAGTAATCGTAATTCTCTTCTGAAGAGGATTCAAGCTGGTGCCCGTCTCATCTCATGGACTGAAGATCAATAGGTCATCAGGTACAGGGGGAAATATTCATCCAAGTTGCGTTGGTTCTCTGCCACCTCCTTGACAGTAGCGGATTTTCGTTTTGTATTCGATCTTTAGTGGTGTGCAGATTTAGTTAGTGCAATCTCTGAGTGTTTATATTTTGTACAAAGTACAGGTTATTTCGAGTTTATATTATTTTTTCTGTTCTTTTTTTTTTTTTTTGCATTTTTCAAAAGCACAATGGCTAGGGACTGTGATTGCTATGTGCAGACGCGAGATGAGGTTTCTGATCTCCGCACGCAGCTTGCAGCTGTGTTAGTGAAAGTTACACAGCCGGAAGCTGCCGTAAAAGGTTGCAGCAGAAGTGATATTGGGAAAAACTGATGTAGCCATGCCTATAACAGATTCTCCCATATTGACCCAGGCTGAAGAGTTGGAGGCTGTGCCGCGGTCACCTGTTGGCGACTTGCATATGGCCTCTAGACTTCGAAGCCACACACGGGGGCAGTCGAGCAGGCTTAAAGGCCAAGACACTGAACTTGTTCGACTGTCCAACTGGTATCATGTATTGTCGGAGGCTGACTAAGTTCCACAATTGTCAACCTGTGAGTTGACGGCTCCCCAGCCTGCTAGGTCTAAGCAATCACAGAAGGGGATTTTGGTAGTTGGTAGCTCTAATGTTAGGTGGTTATTAGAGTATACAAATCTCTTGTATGTCCACATTTGGACTAATGTTGTGCCATTTGGGATCTATTTCATAAGGGGTTGATCGAAAGTATAGAGAAAGTACCGAGAAGAGCCGCTCGATTCGTGACCGCTTGCTACGGTCCTTATGAAAGCGTCACAGAACTGATTATTAGACTAGGCTGAGAGTCTTAGGTAGATAGACGACGCATGTTTTGTTAAAACTTATTGGTAAACATGTGTACTCCCACTTTTCACTTACGAGTGTAGTGAAATACTTCGTCCACCAACCTATTTGAGCTGGAATAACAGTAAAGATAAGATTAGAGAAATTAATGTGCCACAATGATTCTTATATGAATTATTTTTTCCCTCATACCATTAGGGATTGAAATGGACAACAAAGAGATTAGCTTTGGTGCTGAGCACCCTCTACCACCCACAATTTTGTGAATTGCAGAGTATATATGTAGATGCAGATTGGAGATATGCTTCACGATGGTACAGTTCATCCACTCAACCATTCCATATGACTGAGCGTGTAGTGGAATAGTCCTGGTCTTCCGAATTCCCATGAGTTGACAGAGTAGCTGGAACACCACGGACTCGAAATTTCTCCACTGGTCTGAGTGTAATTTCAAGGGAGCACCAAACCATGAGAACAACTTCTCCACTAGGATCTTGGTGATGCTGATCAATTTGTGCATAAGCTTTGACCCATTTTGTAAAGTAGTCCATGGTTACCGGGATATACTTGTTCCTGGCGTCTGTTTCGAGGAACGGTCCTACCACATCGATCGCCATTCATTCGAATGGTCTCCCAACATTGTACTTGTGCATGAGTGCCTTCCTTCTTCTTGGTTCATTCCCAGCACATCTCCTGCACCAGTCCTAGACATCCTCCTTGTAGCTACCCAGTAAAATCTTTCTCCTTCCTCTGCAAGGGTCCTGTTCAAGCCTCCAGAGCTCTGTTTATGCAGATGAAGCAGTACTTCAAGAGGCACGATGATCCTTATTCTAGCTGAAGTCCCATCGACGATGCGCTTCAGCACTCCATCTTCCATACGTAACAAGTCCCACTGCAGCCAACAAGATTTGGTCTTGGGGCTGAGCAGAGCAATTTCTTCCCACGAAGGCCAGCATCCTCTATTGAGCCACTGGATAATGTTGCCAAGATCTATGTCCTCATTCTGGGTCATCTGGAGTGCTGCAGGTTGCCATGAGTTGCTAACTGAGAGTCATCTCACCAGACCAGCCTTTGATTCTTGATGTGCACAGTGGTTGCAGTCCACAGGTCATGGGCTTCCTGACAGGGCATCCATGTTCTTGTGACTGGTTCTGGCTCGATGCTCAATCTGGAAGTAGTACTTCAGTAGGCTTCAATCCATGAAGCATCTGTCCATCAGGGTCCTTGAATTGCATCAGCCATTTCAGGGATCCATGATCCACCCTTAGTAAAAAGCATCACCCATAGAGGTACTTATAGAAGTGTTCCACGGACTTCACCACAGTCGTGTGATGTAGTAGTTCCTCTCAGGCTTGGAGAATACCTTGCTGAAGCAGGTGATTACTTTCTCCAAACCAACCTGTATCTATGACAGAACTCCATCAATGTCTTTGTTACTGGCATCAGTGTCCAATATGAACATGCCAGTGGTTCACAGATAATTGCGGATAGGTGCCATAACCAGGAGTATCTTCAGCTGTTCGAAGGCTGAATGGCAGTCTTCATCCCAGAAGTAATCCTGCCCTTCCTTGGTAAGCATGGTCAATGGCTTGGCTATGCTGTCGAATATGGATATGAAGTACTTGTAGTAGGAACATCACCCCAAATAGTCCCATAGTTTATGTATATCCCCAGGAATTCGCTATTCTCTCACAGCACTGGTCTTCTAGGGATCTAAGGCCACACTATTCTCAAAAATGACATGTCCCAAGTACTTGAAATCCTCCTGGAAGAGCTGGTATTTCTTTGGGTTCAGCTTCACGTTGACACTCTGCAGTCACTTGAAGACTTCCTCCAGGTTCGACAAGTGTTCATGGAAGGACTTCCCGGTGACTATGACATCATCAAGATAGATCAGGTAGGTCTCCCATGAAAGGCCACATATCTCCATTAATCTCTTGAAGGTAGCTGGCACATTACATAGTCCAAACGGCATCACAATAAAGTCCCAGGGTCCAGACCCAATGGTGAAAGATGTCTTTTCTTCATTCTGGGGTTTCTTTTCAATCTTCACTATTCAGGTCCAACATAGAGAACATTTGGGACCCAGATAAGGTAAACAAGGTGTTGTCAATTCTGGGTAATGAATAGCTGTCCTTGACGGTCTTACTACTTAGCAGTTAGTAGTCCACAGAGATTATCCTCTCAGCTTCTTCTCTCTTGGATAGTGGCAACTGTCAGGGGCACTGTTGGATTGTAGTGTCTCTGGTGTTAATCCAATGCTTCACCACATTTAGCCTGCTGAGCTGGTTCTTAAGATATTTTTTCAGTGGTGCCTCGATCCTGGTTCTCTGATCCCCGGTTAGCTTTGCTCATTCATGTTGTAAAGCTTCTGTCAACTTCTCAACATCTCTGATGTCCAACCGGATGTCCTGTGGTGTTTCCCTATGCATGATTGTCGATACCGCATACAACATGTGACCTGAGTGCTTTTTCTTTAGGATCACTGGGTACTCATTCAAGTCCATCAATTGAACTGGCACTGGTCCCTGGACGATGATAGCAGCTCTCCCTAGTTAAGCCCCTTGACAAACTTCTTATCCTCTAGCAGGTTCGATGATCACAGTTGCCTCCTGATCATCGCCGTCCGATCAAACCGTGTGATCACGTTGTCGCTTCTGGGCTGTCTGTGAAGGATGTTTTTTTTTCAGCGGTGAATCTAAGGCTTCTTGGTTTTGTTCTGGCAGCAGTTTCTTATGTGGCCAAACTACCACAAATCCAGCAGCGTATCTCCCTTCTCCGGCGCGGACTGTCGTTGCTCAGCAGAATTCTTAAGATGATGCATTTAATCTTCTCATCTACTCTTCCTCGCAGATGTGTTGCATCATCCTTGAATTCTACGTGGTGGCCTCGAACTGCAACACATGTGACAATCCGTCCACCAGAGTCTGAGGATGTGCGAGATGGAGATCTCATTGCAGCTTCGAGTAGCTCACATCTATGATGAAAGTTTCGTACGACAAAATCATTCAGGGTGGACAGGCAATTCATCTTAGCAAGAAGCATGATGTCCACCACGAAACCCTCCGAATTTCTGTCATCTATTAACCAGTTGGCTGTAGTGGAATTGCTGCAGATGTTTGTCTCCATACCTTATTTCCAGTCTTGCCACCAAAGATGCATAATCTTTTTGCTCATTGTCTGGAATTGTCTGGAGGATATTCAGTGTGTTGCCTATGAGAGCAGTTACAAGGCTAACAGCTTTGTCTGCTTCCATCCATCTGTTGTCAGTAGCTGTGGCCTCAAACTGCTTCATATATGTGAATCATAGAGTTTTCCCATTATACAAAGGTGGTTTTATATGGATGCCCCTAGTATTAACTCCGGTTGTTGGTTTAGTTTCGTGAGTACCTGTTTCAATGACCTTCCGGAGGGTATTAAATATTTCTTTGATGGCGGTAATTTTTAGTTGCCATCCTTTTCAGCTTTCTCAAGCTCCTTTAGAATCTTTCTTAATTCTTTCTTCTAATTTCTCTTCCAACCCCTGGTGAATTTCCCCTATTTTCTCATCCAGCAATCTGGAGCTATCGGCCTGGTTCTTCATCATCTCAGGGAGGCCTCAGGATCCTTATCCTCAGCATACAAAACCAAACGAAGTCGATGTGCAAAGAGGCCTTGCTTCCAGAGGTGTCTAGGTCACACTCTTCTAGCTCATGATTCAGTTCAGTCGTCTTCAGTTCACTCAATTTTACTCCCATGGTAGTCATAGTCACAGGAAAGAATGTGGTTACAAAGTACACCAATAAAAGTCATGCCCACAGCCGATTCTCTTCCGACTTCTGACACCATTTATTATGATCTTTGGGTCAGTTTCTAAATTAATCAACACTCAGTTCCTAATTCTAATATTTATTAAACAGTTAAATCTAATATTATAAATCTCCATTCCGTGATGGACACAAGCAGTCCAATTGCACACGATTATCCCAGTCAAGCTCCAGTCTACTCCTTAAATACCCCTCACCTTCATTCTAGAACATTCCGTTGTTTCCAAAAAGTCCAACAATACAGCAGATGGCCCCAGAAATTTCCAATCGCGCCAGTTCAATTGGGCAACTGCTTCCAGCAGGCCCCCAAACACTACGCTCATCACTGCCAATGCCAACCCAACCCCATGCCTGTACAAACATGTAACAGTATGATTCTTAAGACTTCTGTGGCTGTCTTTGTACGTGATCCAATAAACAACGAGGCATAGCCCGTAAAGTTGTAACAGTATGTTTATCATAAAAAAGGAACCAAAACAAAAGGGTATTTATCAGGATTCAGGCCAGTGGTATGTCAGGTATAGGGTGTATTGGTTGGTCAGTTCTCACCTACAAGGAGAATTCTGATTACTAACTGTATAGCAGTTAATGAGGTTATGGAAGAAATATGATCTGGTGTAAGGAGCAAAAAGGGTGGTCTAGCTTTTCGATATTAACATGCAACTGTGAATATCTACCTATACTGAGAACTATCTGGCAGTGAGAGCAATGTAGACAAGTGAGTCATATTATATGGAATATTGTGGTGGTCAATATGGGAAGGGTTGGACTGGAGCAGTTTGTAGAGATTTGGAACGAGGTACAAATCTGGTTCTGTAGGAGAGAAGGAAATACTTTCTCTTTTTTAAAATATTTTTACACCTCATCAACATCGAGGTCATTAGAGGTGGGAAAGGACTGGGGATAAGGAACGGGAAGGAATTTAGCCATGGCCATTTTGAAGGAAGCATCCCAGCATTAGCCTAGAGTCATTTGGGGAAACCACGGAAAACTCAACTCTGGATCCAGGATTGGGATTTGAACCCGCATCCTCCCTAATACAAGGCCAGATGGTCACCACTTATCCACCAGCACCAGCTCCAGTCTACTTCTTAAATACCCCTCACCTTCATTCTAGAAGATTCCGTTGTTTCCAAAAAGTCCAACAATACAGCAGATGGCCCCAGAAATTTCCAAGCACCAGCACGGAGAGTTAGCATTTGTGCATTGCTGGATTTGAGGATGTCAAGTGGTCTAAAAAGGATATTTAAGTGTGACAGAGTAAAGGATTATGGGCAACAGAAGCAAACAAAACACATGATGATGGATATGGTTTATAGTTTTGGGACCAGAGCACTGATGATGGGTACAGGAATGTTGTTGGTCTCAGTTGATGCTGGTGCATTGTAGTAAGCAGAGTTACAACAAGAGAAATTTGCTTGTGGATCAGTTTGGGATTAATATTTAAGGTACATGGAAGGAATATATGTAGGAACACTGTGTGAGGAATTTTTGTTCTGAATAGATGTGTCTGCTTTAGATGGTCAGGGCTAAAGAAGACGAATGAAACTGGTCATGGCTGTTTGAAGTAACCATACCAGCATTCAACTGATTTCGGTAAATTGAGGAAAACTGAAATCTGGACAGTGGGACATTGATTTGAACCCTTATCCTCCTGAATGCCAATTCCTAGCATTACTGCTCACCCACTGGGATTGTTCAAACAGATGCAATAGAAGTTACAAAGGAAAGGTATTGTAGGAGTCTTCGAGTTTGATATGGGCAGAAATATTTAGGTAACCTTTTGCTAGTGAGTTTTCAACATGAAATAAACTGATTTAAGTGTGGGAGTAGTTCCAGGTGTAGTTCAAAAAGTGGCTATTATTCAGGGACTTTAACAAGACTGTTTCCACAGTGTGTTCAGATGATAATTTGAACATCTGATCAATCAATATATCCTAGGTATCATTATTACCCCCTTATTAATTTTGTTAAATTTTTTCCCCTTGATGCAGCCACAGAGGACCACGTAAACACCAACCACCTGTTTACACAGGTGACTGACTTATGAGGTGAAAAGGATGGAGGGTGGGCAAGGATGAGCCCTACCCATATTTAAGACTGGATTTGTGAGATCCGCACCAGTTTAAATTATTATTATTATTTTTCAGCCTCTCTAGTCACACCTAACCCTGTCCCATTTGACACAGATTAATTATTATTAGCCTATATTTTTGCACTGAACTTTAAATATTTCCAGGATAATAATTAGCTTATGTTACTTGTTACCAAATCAGAAACTCACCAGTAAAAGTCCCATCTAAATCAGTTCACACACTAAATATGTTGCATATAAATCATTTATTTCTGTTAATAGCTGAAAAATGTATCATATTCTTTAACATTATTTAACAACATTCTAGAACATTTTAGTACATTCAAGAACATTCTAGAAGATTCCAAAGATTTTTTAGAACACTGGACAAAATATGAACATGTCCTGGGTAAATGAATTTCAACCACCATATCTCCCACAACCTCCACAGTTACCAACATGCAACCACAATAGTTAATTGGCTGTAACGTGAAATATAGGGCCTCTCGTCCTTGGTTGAAAAAAGAAAATGCCCTAAGTCAACCACTTTCAAACACCATATCTTCCACATCCACACAGCTACCAACATGCTACAACCATAGTGCACGATTGGAGACATGAGGCTACTTCCACACACAAACACCAGCAGTGCGCTAGGTAGTTGTGAAATATAGGGACACACATATCTATATAAGATTTTCACATTGTCTTTAATTTCTTATTGTAACTGAGTGCATGCACAGTGGCAATTTCCCTACACACCCATCTTCCCCCTTCCCTGCACCCACCTGCATTTGCCCTCGGCAAATTTTAACTTTATTTTTTGGTAAATTATTCATCATTTTTCTTGATAACCCTTAACTAAAAAAGAGAATCTCAATTCCCCCTTGTGCCTGAAATCGAGTGCCAGCTTGTGACCATGGTCATCTATTCCCTCCCAAGCATTACTTTTAATTCTTACACTTATATCATTCCATGAATCATCACCAACATAGATCTTGTACACTCCCGTGACCCTCTGACCCCTCCTCCTGTCTTCCAATGAATCCCATTCCAGCTCTTTTATCATACCGATTGCATAATTTCCGGAAACAAATCTAGCAGCCCTTTCCTCCAACTCCTATGTTCGACACCAAAATGTGGGTCCCATAGTACACTGCCATAATCAAGCAATGGTCTGACCGAAGTTTTGTAACCCAATTCCTTTACTTTTCTAGTACATCCCCTCATCACTCTCTCCAACAAATGCAGAATTTTGAAACCATTTCCTACTACCTGTCCAATGTGTCCTGCCCAGTTAAGCATGTTATCAAATATAATGCCAAGATATTGACACTTCCAATATTCAACAAGCAATTCTTTCCCCACCTTATAATCATAATCAACCTTTAGTTTTTTTTTTATCTGTGTATCTAATAAACAGACTGTTCCTTGCATTTATCTTCATCACATGTTTACCAACCCTACTAGATATACTGTCCAGATCACCCTGCAGATGTTTACAGTCTTCTACCATTTTGATCCTTTTATGTAGCATTATGACAACTGCAAACAATCTAATTTTTGATAGTAAACCATCAACACAATTATTCATTAGAATTGCAATGATCCTAATATGCTACCCTGTGGCACTCACTTACTTACTTCCACTTCTTCTGATAATGCATTTCCTACCCTAACGATGTCAACACGCCCTAAAACACCACCACCACCACCACCACCACCACCACCACCACCAACCAACAACAACAACAACAACAACAACATCATACCCTAACTTCTTTCTTTTTACCTTTTAAGAATTCTTCTATCCAGCAAATCACTTTATCATCCACTCAAATAGTTTTTAATTTTTTTGCTACCATTTTATGGCTCACTCTGTCAAAATGGTTTGAAAGATCTAGTGCTACACTATCAATTTGGACTCCATTGTCCATTTCATCTCAAATATCTTGCAAATATCCTACCAACTGAGATTCACAAAAATATCCTTGTGTAAAGCCATGTTGCCTACTTGGAAACCACTTAATTTTCAACACATATATTTCTGATGTGGTTACATATCAATATCTCCATTAATTTACCTAGCACTGATGTCAAACTGATTGGCCTATGATTTTTTACTCTATTTCTCACCGCACCTTTATGTACCACTACTATCACACTTTTCCAGTCTTCTGGTAAGCAGAAAGAATCCAGACACAATTTAAATATTATTTTAAGATAAGGTACAATGTCACAATTAGCTATCTTTAACACATCTGTAGTAATATTAACTACACCAACATCTTTATGTTTTTTCAACATTCTTAGTTCCTTCATGATATCCTCAGGATGAATTTAAATTTTTTTGACTGCTCATTTCTAATTGTGTTGTTAAGCTTGTTCTTCAATTTAGACTTTACCGTTTCTTATTAAACTGTGCCTTATGCTCTAATTAAACCAGTTACTTAAAATCTCCACCTTTTTCAAATCTTCAGTAACTTCTCCATCCTTATCTATAAGCATCTCAACACCCTCCCTTCCCCTCAGTTTTCTAACATAGCCATAGAAATTTCTAAATGCATCAGTCAATGGTCCCCTGCACTCTTTATAAACCCATCTTTAGCCACCTTCTTAGCTATTTTGATGTCCTTATTTAGTTATTTTAAATATTCCCTCCATCCTGATATCTCTTAACTCTGTTATGTTATCAACTTACCATCTTTTTGACCTCCTCACTTCCTAGTTATAGTACACAGGTTCTCTATTTCTTTTATTTTCTGCTTTGGAATAAATATTTTTCCCCTTCCTTATTATCTCCTTGAACTCTTCCCACTTTGACTCTACTGAACTTGTGGTTTCCTTCCATCTGCTGAAATGTTCTGTGAAATATCTCTTCAAATTCAAAATCTGTGTCCTTTTTATAATTGCACCTATTTCCCACTTCAATTTTGGCTGCTGGTTCACTGAATCCTGTAATATCCATCAGAACTGCTTCATGATCACTTGTTCCTTCAGTTACTCGACACCCCAAAAGGTTATCATAAGTCTTTATTAGGAATATATCCAACATATTTTGTCTGCTAGTGTTCTGCTCTACCACTTGTGTAAATCGTCCTTCCCTTATTAAGATATTTGTAAATCTCTGTTCCCTTGTGCTATTAATCTTATTTCCTACCCAATTTACACAAAAGCCTCATTTTCACCTGTCATTCTTCCACTGTGGTAAGCAGCCGAACACCCCGATTTTATCTTTTTTATTATGCCAGAAATCTACCCCACAACTCATGGTCCTCATATAAGAACACTGGTGAAAAGACGTCCACCAACTGTTCCTCTATCTCTGTGGTACACTCTGTAATCATCAGGAAGAACCTCATTGTCTAGTACTACTTCTTTTAACTAAGACGCTACCCCTATTATTACTTGAGATTCATGTATTTCAATTAAGTTTGTAAATTCTATTACTTTGTTCATTATACTTCTACAGATCACACCAATAACTCCCTTATATCTGGCTTTATATTTTCAGCACTACTCCTTCACAGTTCTACACCAGTCAGTTATTGTATCAGCAACTTCATCTATTTCTTTAACATCTGTGACTTTTTCCATCGTGGATCTACAATCAGTATCACTTTGATCATCTATTTCCATCCCTTTGCCAGCAGCCCCTAACCTGAAAAAGGCACAGTACTAACCCCATCATCACTGGAAGTGGGCTCCCTTACAGCTTTAGCTAACAAAACCTTGCCCCTTCTATTTAGATGTAGGCCAATGCCTTGTGAAACCCCACCTACCAATGGTGTTCACAGGAACAATTCCCCAGACAGAATTAATGCCTTTCCCAAGTAGCACCTCCATTTCCACATTTACCCACCTCATAGCATAGTTCAATTGTGGCCAGTCATGGAGAATTAGGACCTGCAAGAGCTCAACCCTGGTATGCTGCGCCTCCTTCACCACCTTCCTCATGTCACTCTGTATACTATAACCTGCATTTCTATCAATACTATTCCCCCATCTCCCATTATCACTATTGTACTTAGTTAAACTCTTACAAGTGAATCTATATCCTCTATTACTGACCTAACGTTGCACTAGGTTTGAAAAAATTTGTGACCTGGTAACTTGTGCCTAAATGATCTTGCAGAAGAGGGCCTACACCTTTCCCGTGGCTACTATCTAGTAGCAGAACCCTTTCTTTCCTAATCTTTCCTTGCATGCCCTTATTCCTAAAGGCCTGCTGCATCTTCCCTAATTCTATATCTACATGAAGCTCTTCTCCTCTTAACTCTAGTAACAGGTCATCAAACCTTTCTTGTAAACCAGTTACATTCCATCATACAGAAACTATCAATGCTGTTATCTGTGTTAAGTTTTTGTGGGTTTCATTGTTTTTGCCGAAACCCTGCTATCTTTAGTTTTGTTAAGTGAGTTTAATTGATCTACACTTGCTGAAATTAACTGTCAGTTGAAATATATTGGTTCTTGTGTGCCACTATTATCAAGCTCTTATGTACAGTTAAAAATGAATGAAAAATGCAAAAAAAAAAAAAAAAAAAAAAACAAAAAAAAAAACACACCCACACACACACACACACACCATCATCAAAAACTTAAACTGACAAACCACTATCGATTGCTGTATGTGGCGTATAAGGTTTTTAGTTTCATTCCGATAGGTGGCACTGGAGTCTAACTTCTAAATTTATATGCCAATTTTGCCCATACTTGCAAACATTCATTTAATTTGCCTGGCAGAGCTTTCTCGCAGTCCTAATACATACCCCCATGCCTCAGCATTTAAACATATCAGCGATTTGATGATGATCACCCAAATCACAATAAGACAAAAAAATCTGCTACAAATATGTCACAGTATAGAGAATAAAAAAGTTTTAACCTGTTGGGTATGGCCGACGGGGGTCTCCTTGTTGCCATGTCAATGGGGCACATACTGCATTTGATGCACTAATACGATGTGCAAACTTGATTAAGTCTTCTGAAGGAACAGGTCGTTTATTTGCTCTAGCAATTGACTGAAGCTTCTGCTTTGCCTGGAATATTGCTGTTGCCTAAAAATTATTTAAAAAAAGGCAAATAAAACTTACAAAATTTAGATAGTTTGCACAAACATTTTAAAAAACTATACTAGTTAAAACTACACATATTACTTAAAAGCATTATATCCCCTGGATAGTTTCTGCCATCAAGTTTTTATATGAATAAAGAATTTCACACATCTGAAGAGGATAGTTTATTAGAATAATATAGTTTAACTCTTTAAACATCAAGCAATAAACAGCAACTCTGCAAAAAAGTTAAATTTTATATTAATAACAAACTTACACCACTAAAATTGTAAATCATTACATAAATTTTGATACATTGTGGAAAGAGGTAAAGTATTTGTAACAGACACACTGACATACAAAGAAAATGAAATCAATACAATTAATAAACAAAACACAAAATTAAACAAAATAGAGAAACAATACAACAAAACGTTAATGAAAAATGCACATAATTTTGAGTTTACATACATCTGAAATGATGAGGAAAAAATAAAAGTTCACGATTAATACAGAGCGTATACAGGAATTAAGGCCCTTAACAAGGGAGAAACAGATAAACTAGATAACTATCGACCTATTACCATCCCATCTGCCATCTAAAAAATACTAGAGAAAATTATGTATAAAAAGTTAATAAGCTTCATTAACAAGAATAATATATTATCTGATTCACAACATGGTTTTAGATCAGGGAAATCAACCCAGACAGCTGTTTATGCTTGCATTAACAATATATTAAAAATAATTGATAAAAAAGAAAAAGTAACTGGCATATTTCTTGATTTGTCTAAACCTTTTGATGTGGTAGATCATAAAATCCTCTTCTCTAAGCTTTATCATTATGGTATCAGGGGTACAGTATACAATGGAAGGAAACAGCTTGTCACCTTAAAATGTAACGACACAGAAAGTGAAATAATCAGAGAGCAAGTATCAGCCATTAGAAGTATTAAACTTCGGTATTCCACAGGATTCGGTTCTTGGACCCCTCCTGTTTCTTTTGTATATTAATGACATTAATGAAAATGTAGAGTCACATGATAATATTCTCTTTGCTGATGACACAACACTTATAATGAAAGGTGAAACCGAAGAAGTTCTTCAGCAAAGTATCAATAAAACCACTAAACAGCTATCTGATTGGTCCAAAAACAATCGTTTAATAATCAATTGTGAAAAAACCATTGCAGTAAATTTCCATACTGCTCAAAACAGGAACCCTGCCAACCCAAATATTATTTTGAACAATCAGACTTTAGCAAACAAATTAGATTCAAAATTTCTAGGTTTATGGATTCAATCTGATCTTAAATGGAATAGACATATTCAATATTTGAACTCTAAATTAAATGAAATCTGTTATGCATTATGTATCTTAAAATTAACCACTAGTAAAAAAACTTTGAAAAATGCATACTTTTCCCGTTTTCACTCACAAATAAAGTATGTAATTATATTCTGGGGTTTATCATCAGCTGCACCAAGTACTTCAAACTTCAGAAGAGAGCAATAAGAATAATGAAAAATCACAAATCATGGGAATCTTGTAGACCCTTATTTAAATATATGAATATTCTTCCACTACCGAGCATTTACATCTTTGAAACCATTATGTTTTTTAGAAATAATGTCATAGGTAAAGATGCAGCTCTTAAAACAAATAACGAGGTACATGATCATTTCATAAGGAAACAATCAGATTTACATATTATGCATACAAAAACAAAAATATATCAAAATGGAACATTTCACATAGCGATAAAGCTTTACAATAAATTACCGCATAATGTAAAAGCAACAACAGAAAAGGGAAATTTTGAGAAATTGTTGATGTCATACCTTCAATACCACTCCTTTTACTCTGTAGAAGAATATTTGAATTGTACAGATTAATTTAATGTTAATAATGTAATGTAAACCATAATTTATAATTTAAGTGTCTCATATCATTATGTAAAAAGTACATGTATATGATTTAGAGGACAAATAAAATACTACTACTACTACTACACATCTAAAAGAAGGAGAACTTTAAAGACTAGAAATGGCACTTCTTCCCCTTCCCACCCTCTCCAGTGCCAGTTGTGTAAGGAAGAAAACAAACACATGATGATGTCAGAAGTGCTCTTATGACCAAATTGATTTCTTTCGTGGTTTTTTTTTTTTTTTTTTTTTTTTTGTTTTGTCTTCACTTAACTTCTGCCTTTAGCTCTGGCAAGTGGTGACACCTGTGCTGAAACAGGATTTCAACACCATGCTAAAAGCTGTGAGCGTGACTTTCTCTATCAGCGAGGAATCATACAAAAAAGGCAAGTGGACCATGGGCGCCGGCAGGATTGCTTCTAGGGGGTGCACCAGGGCACCCCCCCCCCCCCCTATCGGCTAGAACACAGTCCAGAAATATAGGTAGTGAAAATGAGACGACTTTGAAGATAAGCGTCACAACAGACAACTTGTTTAACAATTTATCCTGACTCCCAAGATTTAAATATGACAGTTTCGCAGGAATGCACACAACCTGTGAGAATATTTATGAATGACGGTGTTCCACTGAAAAGGAAAACTTTCGCAGAATCTAGTGGATGAGGGTAGGGGTAAGGATCCTCCAAGAGCCAATTATAAAGGTTTGTAGTAAATATGTGCTAATATTAGTGTTATTCTTTGAATGATCAACCAATGGTGGGCCAAGAGGTTTTGCCAGCCGACAGGATTCAAAGATAGGACTTGGCATGGATCTATGCCTGCAGCACAGTGATTCTGGTGGACAAGAGAAAGCATCTTGATTTCCGACTGACTAGGCTAGAAGGGTCTGAAGGCAGCCAACCAATATAATCTTCAGCTGGGTGACTGGCAGCAAGTTCTACCAGCATAAGCAAAGATCACAATGTGAGACTCTGACAGAGTGCTGAACACTCAGCAAGCGATAATATGACATCAGAAACAGGTTCACAGCAGCAGAACTAGTTACCCAGATTAAAATACCCTGCGTTGAAGTCACACATTATGTAATTCACTAAACTATGTCTAAGTTCTATCCACTTCAATATAAATCATAGTTTTGTACTTTTATTAATACGACGAGGATTGTTAATATATCTTGTTTGAGCTCTGCAGTACAGACCAGTTCGAATACTCATTACTGTGATGTGTCTGCATATATAGTGCGTAATATTGTGTAAAGTAATACATATTTCTAAATTATCAAGGTTTGACGTTAGGGGTAGTTTGTTTATAAAATAGTTTGTGTGTGCTCTGTGGTGGTCACAGTGTCCCCAACTTATGGTTTCACTGTCCTTCAAACACTTTCAATAGATGCTCACTACTGCAGCACACAAACAGCCAAGCAGCCTATCCATTTCTGAGATGCTTGTTCCCAGGTGCAACATCCACAAATGGCTGCCCTGTAATTTAAGGGAATTTTGTGACCTGTGCATAGGAATCTGGTATCAGATACCTTTGGAAGCCTATCAAGAACTTGTAGAATCCATGCTGTGCCGAATCACTACTGTATTATGTTTGATAGGTGGACCAATATGCTAGTAAGCCATGTTTTCACTGATCAGTATATAAAGCAAGCTAAAACAATGAAGGAGATATGGGCACAGTTGAAAAGTATGACAATTCTGGGTTTATTTGAAGAATAACCTTACTTTGTCATCTCATGTCAACCAAGGTTGATGTTAGTGATTCAATGATGTCATATGTGACAGATATAACTGAGAAATCACAAAGATTAAGTGGAACTGGATTCGAGATAATCAACAAATGGATTGGTTTGTTGTTACTGGCTGGTTAACCAGAAATATTTTAACCTATGATCATAGCGATTGAACATACCAGCATTACTTTTATGGCGGATGTGATCAAGACAAAATTGATCAATACAGAAATGTCAGATTCGAATGAATTAGAGACAAAAACTGCTTTTGCTTCTGAAGGTTGGCTGAAACATAAAAGCAAGCCTGCAAACAGACAACAAAAGTGGAAATTACATTACAGAAAACTCAAATGTCAAAATGACAGGAGTTAAATCAATCGTTTCTGATGTAAAAAGAATGGGCATTGTAGAAATCAATGTCCATTGCTGGCAAAATCAGATGAACCCCCACAATCAAAAGTGGTTAGTGTTTTTTTTTCTATCCGGCAAGTTTGGTAAACAAGATTAGTGCAATGACTCTGGTGCAAGTTCTCATATGATGGTGAACGAGGGTTGGATACAAAATGCATCATATTTGTAAAGTACACCAGAAGTTATTATTACAGATAAAATGAAAGCACTGTGTTGTCTACTGGTGATGCAAAAATAACTGCACCTTGTGGTTATGAAATCACTGAGAAAAATACATTATGCGTGACAAGTCTGATGACTAACCTCTTTTCTGTGAGTGAACTCAAAGAATGGTGGTAATAAAGTTCATTTCAATAAACATAATTGTTTCATACATAATATGAACGATGAATTGGTGGCTGTAGGAGAACTGATTTGTGGTGTTTACAGTTTAAAGGCCTAGATATGAACTGGTATAGTGGAGGTATGAGAGTTGATATATGAGATGTGTAGTGGTGCACGTGTCATGTCCAGTAACGGGAAAGACCCCTGTGGCCAGATTTGAGTAGGTGGTGTTAGCTGGGTTCTTGCTGCACATTTTGCAGTGAGTTCTGTTAAATGGGAATGATCTGTGTACCAATTTGGGGAGATGACAAGGTATTTATTGAGGTCGGTGGTCTGCTAAAGGATCTGTATGGATCAGGGGATAGGATTTTGTGCAGAAGGATGAGCATCGTAGGAATGTAACATAGGAAGTCATGCTTATGCTAAAGGATTAAGTTAATGGATCAAGACCAGGATGATTAGTGCAAGGCTGCAGTTAGTTTTGAGAAGAACGGCATTGGAGTAGTAGTGTGTAGGATGGTTTGTAGCAAGAGATATTTGTTTTTGCAGCACATCAGAGGAGTAGCTACATGAGATGAAAGTTTATCTGAAGAAAAACTATTGATCAGAACAGATGCATCTGCTATGGATGGTCAGGCTGTAAGAAATGGAATGTTTGTTGTAGGACAGATGGCAGTTGTTGAAGTGAAGGTGTTGTAGATTTTTGGTTTGATGTTAATTGAGGTCCCCCTCTCCCTTTTTCTGTAAAGAAATGCCAACATCAAGAAAAGTGACAGGGGTGTGGGAGTGAGAACAGGTAAAGTTGATGTGACTATTGTTTAAAGAGTGGAGAAAGTCTGGTACATGATTTTCATTGTGGGTCGAAATCATAAAAATATCTACGAATCCGAACCACTGAGATCTTGTTTAGAAATTATTGTTCTAGATACCCCAGGAATGTGTTTGCATAGGATGCCGTACCCTGTATGTGGTAGTAAACTTGAGTTACAGGAAAATAAGTTTTTCGACAAAATATGGTGTACCAATGAGATGATGAAGGATGTGCTGGTTAGGCTGTTGGAGGGTCCCATTTACAGGAAGTGTCCCATGGTACAGAGTCTTCAGGGAAGGTTATTGTATAAGGAAGTGACTTCTATGGAGACTGAAAAGAAGTCAACAGGTAGAGGAGAGAGGACAGTGAAAAGGCATTCAAGGGATTAGGTGCACTGTATATGAATGGAGGGAGGTGATATGCAAAGGTTGGAGAGGCTGATCCACAAGAGCTGAAATCCATTTGATGGACCGCTGATACCCAGGCCTTGCTGTTTGCTACACCTTGCTCCCCCTCCACCACCACCCTCCACCCTTGTGCCATGCTATTCAGTAGTCTTGTTCCTCTTCGCCACCAACCCCAATGCCTAAACCAATGCTATTCAGTTCTACCTTGCCCCTCTCCACAAGTATTCATTATACCCATGCCAAGCTACCCAAGTTATTCAGTACTGCCTTGTCCTCCCACCTCCCCCCCACCCCTGATGCCCTTGTACCTGGGTTATTCAGTACTGTCTTGCCCTCCCTTCCGTCTCCACTCCTGATGCCCATGCCATGCTATTTGGGTTAACCATTTGCCAAATGGACGACAATATGATCAGATCTGGCCCTGCCAAGTGCCTCATCTACTAGCAACAATAAGGTTCAACACCGGAATATTGTGTTATATGCATTCGTCTTTATCTTTGCTGAATTCGTTGTTGTCAGCTGCTGTCATCAATGGTAAGAACTGCATTTTATTACCCTATCCTTCCTTACTTCTACCTGAAAACATTTTCCTGTTCATGATTATTATAAATTAGGATAGCATAATAAACAACAGCTTTCCATAGATGATAGCAAGATGGTAGCAACACTTGAACATGCATGAAAAATTATAATTATCGGGCATATAACCAATTCTCTGCAGTATGACATGATGGGCACAAGGTCCGTGTATAATAATGAGAAATGCCACAATGCAATGAAAACAAAAGAGGATAGGGATATCACACCCAACATTTATCTCAGATTAAGGCAGGTTGGCAGTGACAAACATAAAAATGTCTAAAATATATGCTACAATATTTTGGTGGTGAGCCGTAAGTTTTGTGAGGACATGACACAAAAGGCAAGTGGATAAGATGTGATCATACCAATGAATGACACACATTTGGGAAACCAAGGAAATAAATCAAGTGTGGCAGGGGTGGTAGTGAAAGAGGATGGCAAAATGTTGAATTGATAATTATGTGGAAAAATTATCACTGAAATAATTATGATGAAGTAATGATGATATAAATGTATCAATAACAATGGAGAGGGAAGGAATACTTTGGGATGGTATTAATATCAAGTGTGAAGTTGAAGAGAGGAATAGAGCAGTGACAAAAAACATGACAGTGATTGAGGAATGCTGACTAGTCTTTTGTAGTTCACAAATGAACTAGTTTGGAAGAGCGCTCCCACTGAAGAACTATGTGAACTAGTTCCCAGATCTCTTGCTCCTTAGCCCATTCGATCCTTTCCTGGAAGACAGACTTGTAATAGTGAGAGTGAACAAGAGCATAGCACCACCCTAGCTAGTCACTCATCACTTACCACACATGCTCTTCTCATTGTTCAGTTAGTTAGTGGCAAGACTGTCAAGTTTTGACGCGACTTGGCAAATGTTGGTTTATAATAATAATACACTAACTGGTAACTACTTAATATCTGTAATATAAAATGACTATCAAAATATTATGTGACTTCTGCAACATGATGATGGTGTGAAGTAGTGTAATGTACATCAGTTTGATTATAGGGATAGTATGTATTGTTTTATGTTATTTACTATGATATTGTCGCGTTGCAACCGGGGCAGGTGTGAATTCGAAGGTTACTTGTCAATGAACACAGCACTTAAACTGAGAACAGGTTTATTGAGAACTCAAACATACACGCAGCACTGACTGCCTCTTGGGCAGAATGCTCTTCTATTTATACACAGATAGAACGTACTAGAGATTACAAGAGTAGTTAACAAATGAAATGTGTAGAAGTTACAAGTGACCTTAGGAAACATGTAGAATCTTCTGGAAATAATAAACAGAATTAAATAATTTTTGTCAGTGGGCGGGATTGAACCGGCGACCTTCGGTACCGCAATTCGTGACGCTACCCGCTGCGCCATGCTGGCAGACGGTACACTGGCGTTCATGCGGCATTGCTCCCTCTCCTGAGGAAAACAGCGTCCCGCTGTTAGATTTCTTTTGGGGCACGCTGAAGTGTCCTGGATCTTGATCTTGTCGTGGGTCCTCTGTATGGCAGTTCTGGAGGGCCCCTCCCGGTTGTACTATTATCTTCCTGTCCGACTTCCTCAGTATCCAAACCGTCCTCAGAGTCCTTGAACAAGAAGCTGGTTGTGTCCTAGCTGCTCGTCAGGATTGTAGTAAGGCTTCATGCGGAGGACGTGAACAATGTCCCTTCGTTTTCGTCGTTTCGAAGACGGCTCATAATCCTCGACTTCGTATGTGACGTCTGACCGGCGGCGTATGACACGATACGGACCAAAGTACCGCTTCAGTAACTTTTCTGATAGCCCAACCTTCCAGACAGGGGTAAAAATCCATACGAGATCTCCTGGGTTGTACGCAACAGGTCGGTGCTTGCCGTCATACCGCTGACGGTCCTTCTCCTGGGTGGCCAGTGTTCGTATGCGAGCCAGCTGTCTTGCTTCTTCGACCCTGGTAATGAGCTGTTTTATATAGTCATCCTGAGTGTCGTCCGGCTGGAATGGGAACAGCGTATCCATTGTGGTCTCAGCTTCACGGCCATGGAGCAGAAAAAACGGAGTGAAGCCTGTCGTATCTTGCCTTGCTGTATTATAAGCAAATGTGACCACTGGCAGTATTGTATCCCAATCCTTCTGCTCAACATCCACATACATCGACAGCATATCGGCTAATGTCTTGTTGAAGCGTTCTGTGAGACCGTTTGTCTGAGGGTGGTATGCAGTTGTCATCCTGTGGACAACGTCGCATCTTGACATGACCTCTGATACTAGTCTTGACTGGAATACCTTTCCACGATCGGATATCATCACACGTGGTGCTCCATGCTTCAAAATAATGTCTTCTACTAGAAATTTTGCAACCTCTGGAGCTTCTGCAGTCGGCACAGGTTTGGTGACAGCGTAGCGCGTGAGGTAGTCGGTGCAGACTATTATCCATCGGTTACCGGCTGTCGACTTCGGGAACCTCCCTAAAAGGTCGATCCCAATTCGGTGGAATGGAACTGCTGCAGGCGGAATTGGTACTAGATGACCTGGAGGTAATTGCGGCACATGTTTCCGTCGCTGGCACTCTTTACAGTGACTCACATAATGCTTGACAGATTGGTAGAGACCCTTCCAGTAATACCTGCGTCGGATTCGGTCCAGGGTCTTCACAAATCCCAGATGACCGGATATTGGAGCGTCGTGGAAATACTTGAGAATAGCTGGCTGGAGATGAGCTGGAACGACCAGAAGCCACTTGGGGCCTAGTGGATCGTAGTTGTTCTTATACAATGTCCCATCTATCAATTGAAACTCTCCTTTGGCCGGTTCTCCTTTCTCCAAGGCGTCTATGGTTCTTAATAACTCTGAATCTTCCCTCTGTTCAGCTGCAACGTCACCTAATTCAGCGAGGGCTGAAATTCCATTCATGCTGTTGTGTTCTATTAAAGGATTCCTTGAAAGGCTGTCGGCATCCTTGTGTTTGCGTCCGTTTTTGAATACCACCGTGACGTCGTACTCTTGAAGTCTAAGTGCCCATCTTGCTAGTCGACCTGATGGATCCTTCAAGCTGGTTAGCCAACATAAAGAATGGTGGTCTGTCACGACGGTGAAAGGTTTGCCGAATAAATACGGACGAAACTTGTTGATAGCCCAGACAACTGCGAGGCATTCTTTCTCGGTTGTAGAGTAGTTTATCTCGGGCTTAGAGAGTACTCTTGATGCATAGGCTATCACCTTCTCAGCACCTTCCTGAATTTGCACAAGCACTGCACCGATCCCATAACCGCTGGCGTCAGTGTGAAGTTCAGTTTCTGCATTCTCGTCGTATAAGGCTAGAACTGGTGCGGAAGTTAGAGCCTCCTTAAGTGCCTGGAAAGATCTTTCTTTAGTTTCATCCCAGTAAAACTTGGCGTCTCCCTGCAAAAGTTCTTGCAGTGGACGTGCCATGTTACAGAATCCTTTTATGAAACGCCGGAAGTATGAGCACAGCCCAAGAAAGCTTCTCACATCACGAATGTGCTGAGGAGTTGGAAATTCCATGACTGCCCTTACTTTATCTGGATCAGCGCGGACGCCATCTCCGTTGACCAGGTGCCCCAGGATTTTTATCTCTTTGGCGACGAAGAGGCACTTCTTCGGATTGAGGCGGAGTCCTGCAGTCTGAACACACTTCAGCACCGTTGACAGGCGACTCAGATGTTCTTCAAATGTTTTCGAGAAAACAACAATGTCATCTAAATAACAAAGACACGTCGTCCACTTAAGGTGTCGAAGTAAGTTGTCCATCATGCGTTCGAATGTGGCCGGAGCGTTGCATAATCCGAATGGCATTACTTTGAATTCATAGAGGCCATCAGGTGTAATAAAAGCCGTCTTTTCTCTGTCAGCTTCGTCAACCTCGATTTGCCAGTAGCCTGTCTGCATGTCCATGGTTGAGAAGTATGTAGCTCCTTTCAAGCAGTCTAAGGCGTCGTCGATGCGCGGCAGTGGGTAGACATCTTTCTTTGTGATTTTGTTCAGCCGCCGATAGTCGACACAGAATCGCCACGTACCATCCTTCTTCTTTACGAGGACCACCGGAGATGACCAAGGACTCTCCGAAGGTTGAATAATGTCATTATGCAACATCTTCTCCACTTCCTCTCGAATTATTCGCCTTTCGACTGGTGACAATCGGTACGAGCGCTGGCTAATGGGCGGATGATCCCCAGTATTGATACGATGCTTTATCGTGGGCCGTTTCGTCTGACCTTTTATTTGCTGGGGTGTGAATACACCAGAGAATTGGCGTAGTATAGCTAACACCCGGTGGTGTTGTTCCTTGGTCAGGCCGGACCCTATTGGCAGTTCCATAGTTGTTTCCTCCAGCGTGTTGTCGGTACTAGTAACAGAGCATGGATCTTCGTTAATGACGTTGAGCTCGCCCTCCTGGACTGGTTCAGCTGTCCCTATGCACATTCCCTTGGGGATAATTTGTGACTGCTCGTGACAGTTGGTGATCCAAATGTCTCCTCGACCACCGATAATGCTTATGATAGCCGCTGGTATGTAGATTTCTTTCGTGAGCCTAATAAACTTTCTACTATCGACAAGCACTTCAAGGTTGCGGTCGTCCGTGTTTTTGACTGGGACTCTTCTCATTGCGAACGGCGGGATTGTCACGTTGTCAACGGCGAATAACTTCCCAGAAGATTCTGTGTTACGTGTACCCGTCGCAACGACTTCTTCAATTTGCAGCTCAGATGTTCCACAGTCAATGACAGCTTGGGATGCCTTAAGGAAGTCCCATCCAAGGATGACATTATGACTACATTCTGTTAAAATGACAAATTCAACTGGCTGGGTCCTGTTGTTGATGGTTATTCTCGCGACACAAGCTCCAGCTGGCTGGACGTACTTTCCATTTGCGACCTTTAGCACAGTTGCCCCCGTATCACGGAACATTGTCTTCTTTAGTGTGCGACGATAATTGTCCGACAATACGGAGAAAGAAGCTCCTGAATCAACCAGCGCCCGGACAGGTTGGCCGTCGATTATAACGTTGATGAGATTTCCCGACATCTTAGTGACTGTCATCCATGGAGGATTTTCATCTGCGGCGGCCTCACCTCCGTAGATGGTCGCCTTGCTTAGTTTTCCTGCGTGCGGCGGCTAGGGGAGCGGCTGGTAGCTCTGTCCGGCGACGATGAACGGCAGCGGCGCGTCGGGGATCGACCTCGTCTAGGGTACGGCGATGGGCTTCTTCCCGTAGGTCGACCGAACTCGTCAGCGGGTGGCTGCCTGGGGTAGAACTGTTCTGATGGCGGACGTCTTGCGGCAAAATAATCGTCAAATACTCGTCTTCTCTCTCTGCAGTATCGTACGACATGTCCAGGGCGCCCACAGTGGAAACATACTGGCGCGTTGTCTTCTGTCCTCCAGACGTCCGTTCGTCTGCGGGACGTCATAGGTGCCGGAGGATTTGGTTGTGGCCGTGTCGGCCGGTTCCTAGGCTGCCGTTTGGCAGCTGCAGCATACGTCATATCAGGGCGAGGCCATTCTTCACGTCGAGTGCGATTGGCTCGGCAGACAGGAGCTATTGTCTGAAATACCTCTTTTTCCGCCGCGTCGGCTCCTTCATGACCCACTGGGCTTACATTCATGGCCATGATCTGATGCTCACTCGGTTCAAGAGTCCCAGCTGCCATGAACTGTTGTAATTCTTCTCTCACAATTTGTCGTATGAGAGACGCAAAGTCGTGCTGGTCTTCCACAACTGCCATAGGGACTACGTTGGGAAGTCTGTCATACTTCTTTCGCCCAACCCTCCTTTGTTGCATCTCCTCAATCCGCTGGCACCACTTGATGAACTCTTCCGTCGTAGCGACGTCTTTTATCAGAAGAGCTTGGTACATGTCTTCTGCAATACCTTTCATTAGGTGCGTGATTTTGTCGGCTTCAGTCATATTCGGGTTGACTACGTTGCATAGGGCCAAAACATCCTGTATGTAAGATTGCGTCGGCTCCCCATGTTGTTGGGCCCGGTTCTTCAGTTGTTCTTCCGCCGAGCGGATTTGTCGCTGGTGGTCCCCAAACGTTTTCTTAAGTTCCGTCTGGAACATTTCCCAGTTATTCAGTTTATCTTCGTTGTTCTCGAACCACTGCTGGGCGGTTCCGTCCAGATAGAAATAAACATTTGCCAAGCACATGGTATGATCCCACCTGTTGTACTTGGCGACTCGGTCGAACCCTTTTAGCCATTTGTTAGGGTCCTGTCCAGCGTCTCCAGAGAACACCGATGGGTGTCGAATGTGCAGCTGGCTTGCCGCCATGGGTTTCCTAATGACGCGGACTTTCGGAAGGACGTACTGAGTATATCCTTTGTAGTCCGGTTCCAGTCCGTGTAGGCGGCGACTTTTACGTTGCCTAATCGGAGCCACGATGATGCAGCTGTTGCACAGGGTACCCGGCGTCTCCACCAAACTATGTCGCGTTGCAACCGGGGCAGGTGTGAATTCGAAGGTTACTTGTCAATGAACACAGCACTTAAACTGAGAACAGGTTTATTGAGAACTCAAACATACACGCAGCACTGACTGCCTCTTGGGCAGAATGCTCTTCTATTTATACACAGATAGAACGTACTAGAGATTACAAGAGTAGTTAACAAATGAAATGTGTAGAAGTTACAAGTGACCTTAGGAAACATGTAGAATCTTCTGGAAATAATAAACAGAATTAAATAATTTTTGTCAGTGGGCGGGATTGAACCGGCGACCTTCGGTACCGCAATTCGTGACGCTACCCGCTGCGCCATGCTGGCAGACGGTACACTGGCGTTCATGCGGCAATATCGTCAAAAAGGAAACATAGTTCCATGTGGACACAATTAACTGAAAACACAAATAATAATAATAGTAATAATAAAAACCTGTTCAACATTAATAACTGTTGCAGGAGGCTCAAACGGAAATGTAACCTGGATTTATCCTGGAATATGAAAACAAAACATGCTTTGATCCCATAAGAATTAAAAGACAACCACTGATAACCACAACAAAAGAGCGCGTGCATTAGCAGTAGCAAACAAACTGTCTTTCTGGAATTCGAGATCGGGACTAACCAACTAAAAGAACGACCTAGTTCGTTAAGGAGCTGCGCACTCAATTGAGTGATTCCAGTTACCAACTATTATGCAAAAGACTACTGCCAACAGAAGTGAAAACTTAAAACTATTAATATCATAAGTGAAACGCATCATACTTAGCATTAATCCTGCAGTGCAGGATCTGCTTTGCTGGACTACTACTTTCATCTGTTTTGATCTTGTGCATCTTCAGGTGAGGCATTGATTGCATGCATGTCTTTTCTCAAGGTGTCCAGTCAGCACTTCTTGGGTCTCCCTCGTGTTCTTCGGACCTCCAGTCTTATGTCCAGTACTGTATTTTTTATCTGCTTTACGTTTCTCTAACAGCGAGGTCTTTAGAGACGGGAAAGGATGGGGGCAACATGACAGTTTGTTGAATCTTCCTGAAGGAGATGTACCAAGCAAATCCTTTCTTTGGGGGCCTGCAGTTTAACATGGAATCAGAACAACGGAACGTCCCAGCATAGCTCATACCAGGTGGCTAAATAAGAAACCGGAATTTTTTGATCAAAAATACACGTTCATTGCATAAAAATGGTACGACATACCTTATTCAAAATATTGTCCATTGTAAGATATACATTTTTCCCATCTCTCTGGTAATTTATGAATGCCACACCAAAAAAATTATCTTTTGATGCAAACCAATCATCAAGCCTTTTTCGCACATTTTCGTAAGAAGTGAAGCGCCGCTCAGAGAGTGCGTGTCCCATGGATGCAAAGAGATAGTAATCCGACGGAGCTAGGTCAGGTGAGTAAGCCGCATGCATCAGTATCTTCCAACTAAGTGACTCAATCATTTCCTTGACTGGTTTTGATATGTGTGATGGTGCGTTGTCGTGAAGCAAAATCACTTTGTGTGGTCTTTTCTGTTATTCCGGTTGTTTTTCCCACAATGCTTGGTTCAAATCAATCATTTGCTGTTGATAACGTTCACTATTAAACAGTTTCACCAGGTTTTAGAAGCTTGTAATAGATCACACCATTTTGATCCCACCAAACACAGAGCATTGTCTTCTTTCCATAGCGATTTAGCCTTGAAACTGACTTTGACGGTTCACCTGGAGATACCCATGATTTTTTATGCTTAGGATTCTCGAAATATATACGCTTTTCATCACCAGTCACAATTCAATGGAGAAATGATTTTCTTTTATATCTGGCGAGCACCATTTCACAAGTGGTTTTTTCGGTTTTCTTGATGCCTGTCAGTCAGTTCATGTGGAAGCCATTTTCCCATCTTCTGGATTTTTCCCATCACTTTTAAACATATGGAAACAGCTTCTCATGTCACATTCAATTGATCTGCAAGATGTTGTTGCGTTTGAGCATCATCCTCATCCAACAATGCTTGCAAATCATTGTCTTCAAACTTCTTCGGAGGTCTTCCACGGTCTTCATTGCTAATGTCAAAATCTCCACTTTTGAATTTTTTAAACCACTCTAAACATTGTGTTTTACTGACAGCAAGCTCACTGTAAGCTTCAACAAGCATTCGATGTGATTCTGCAGCAGTTTTCTTTAAATGAAAACAGAAAATAAATGATGTCCGCAAATCATAGTTTGTGGGCTCAAAAGTCGACATCTTCAACAGTGTTAAAAACTGCACTGTCGTATGAAACTTGTATTGTCGGGAGTTGACAATCACAGTCAGCTGTCGACAAAAGAAACTGGCGACAATGACGCGATCTGGTGGTAACTGTTTTGATAACTACAGCCATCTATCGGCAAATTCCGGTTTCATATTTACACCCCTAGGTATAATCAAATATAACTACTAAAAGTGCATACTCATCACGGGATTTGAACCTACGACCCGGAAAGAGAACTTTCGGAATAAGCTGAGCTATCAGACCACCTTGTTTGGAAATATGTGTGTGCTAACTACTATCAAAATCAGATAAAAAATGTGGGTTTGTATGAACAATGGTGACAGAATTTAAGATGAGGGGGGAAAGGAGGATGGGTTTATGTTTCTGTAAATCAAATATCAACAGTGTTTGTCTATTTGATTTAAAGTATAAGTATGCAACATTCCATCAAAATCATATAAAAACTGTGTGTTTGTATAAAGATTTTGTGAAAAGTGTCCTGCACGCATATCATACACACCACAGGTGAGCGTGATATGATGAGTGCAACAGGTGGCTTCTTGTGAACTCATAGATTTACCCTCGCCCAAACATCGTGTAACACCACTATAAAAGTTTTCAATTCAAAAACACACCAAATAAACAAAAAACAATATTTTGGTATATGCACTTACTCATGAAAATAGGAAAACAAAAAAAAAAAAAAAAAAAAAAAAAAAAACAAAACCAAAAAAACAAAACAAAAAAAAAAACAAAACAGAGCTTGCACAGTCACCTGAATAATTGTTTTTCCTGTTACAACTGTAGTGGAGGTGCAAAAACAATATCAGTGGAAACGTTACTAATGGGGAAGAAGTTAATAAAAATAAAATAAAAAACTTGACATTTATAAATTAATAGTTTTTTTATATTTTTTGCAAGTGAAGGATTTACCGAGGGAAAGAAGGTGAATATTATTGATACTTGGAGGTATCTGGTATCCAAAATGTGCTGATAAAGCAATTACCACCTCTAAGAGTCCGGATGGGGACTTCGTTTCAGGGAATATGCCAGGTAAGGGACAGTACTATAGGCACTGAAGACACCCTCCTACGCCAATGTGCCTGGAAACCACAACTCTATCTGAACTCTAGTGGCAACCAGCTTACCAAAATATCCATGACACAATGCACTCTCCTGGCCTCAACCGACAATAAGACTCTTCCAGTAGACCCAGCACTTATTATTCAGGTAGAATTTATAAATCTAAAATTTAATATCACCCCCCTTATTTTCTGTTCATACGAGGGCTGTCCAGAAAGTAACAGACGTTTTGACCTGGCGCAACAATGGGTGCTCCTAGCGCCGCCATCTTGGCGTCAGACTGTTCATACATTCAGTACGCAACCAGCTGTGGTAGTTTGCACATCGTTCCTATCGTTCTTTGAATACAGTAGAGTGTTAAAATGAGCGCTGCAATTAAAAATCCCGCCAGTTGTGAAGTGCGAGCTGTAATACGGTTTTTGTTGGCGTAAAATCACAAACCAATTGAAATTTATCGCCAGATTTGTGATGTGTACGGCCAAGGAATAATCAGTGAAAGCCGAGTGAGGTAATGGTGCATTGATTTTAAAAATGGTCGAACCAATGTTCACGATGAGGACCTCATGGGTAGGCCTAGTGTTGTGAGTGATGAACTGGTGGTGAAAATCAACGAAAAAAATCCGTGAAAATCGTCGTTTCACGATTACGGAGCTTTCAGAACATTTCCCCCAAATTTCACGGAGTTTAGTTCATGAGATTGTGGTTGGTAAACTTGGTTACCACAAATTTTGTGCCAGGTGGATTCCGAAAATCTTAACAGAAGACCACAAAAAACAGAGACTTGCTGCAGCACTGATGTTTCTGGAAGACTACGCCAAAACTGGAAAACAAGTTATCGATCGTATCGTAACTGACGACGAGACTTGGGTAAAGCAGGTCACCTGTGAAACAAAACGGCAGTCTATGGAATGGGGACACACGCATTCGCCCAAGAAACCGAGGAGGTGTCTGCAAACGCTGTCAGCAGGAAAAATTATGGCTACTGTCTTTTGGGATGCTAAGGGTGTGATTCTCGTTGAATTTCTTGAACGTGGCCAAACAATCACTTCAGAAAGGTATTGCGAAACACTCAGAACATTAAGACGCGTGATACAAAACAAGCGTCGGGGAAAACTCGGTGAGAAAGTTTTGTTTCTCCACGACAACTTTCGCCAATCGTACCCAAGAGCTCTTGGATGGTTTTGGATGGAAAGTTTTCAATCACCCGCCGTACAGCCCGGATTTGGCACCGAGCGACTACCACCTGTTCCCGGCGATGAAGACGTGGCTCGCAACACAACGGTTTGAAACTGACGCTCAACTGCATACCGGTGTAAACCAGTGGTTGAAGTCTCAGGCGGCAAATTTCTACAGAGAGGGTATCGAAAAGCTTGTACCATGTTATGATAAGTGCCTTAATTTAAATGGTGATTATGTTGAAAAATAGCCTAAGAGTTTACCTCTAAAATGTATATAATAAAAATCGTTTTTTTTTTTCACTTTGTTTATTTTTTATTACAAAAGTCTGTTACTTTCTGGACAGCCCTTGTATCATATTCCTCCACTTATTTCGATATTTCCCCATAATTATTGTTTCAGTAATATCCCCCCCTCCCCCTCCATTGCCATACTTGCTATATTCCCTCAGTTCCCAATTCATGTGACAGGCATTGGGATGGTCACATGGTCATCTCGTGTCTCATCTACTCACAAAACTGTTGTTATAAGCTAAATGTGTTTTATAAGACTAATACAAGCATCTTTGTGATGATATAGCTATGTTCAAATGAGATAAAGAACTGCTAAACCTATCAAAATGTAACTATCTGTAATAGCCATAGGTTATTAGAAAATAATAAATAAATTGCAGACATTTTTAATGATGAACAATGCACTCTTATCAGTAGTAACATTACAAAAATTACATACATATTTTGAAAAGAATTACTAATTTACTAGATGCATTATGTACTTTTATTCATTTAAATTGTGTATCAGATTGTACAGATAATGTCTGACTAATTTCAACAGGTTGTAAAGTCATTATTATGGGAGCACAATACACTCAACTTTGAAAGCAATAATTCATTTATCGATAAAAATTTAAGTTCAAGAGAGAACAAAATATTGAGGTTCATAACATTTCAATATGTTTAATAAACTAAGTAAAAAATTACGTCAAAGTAGTCTTCACAAAAGGGGATGTCCAGTGGAATAATTTTTTGTCAACCAACAAACAATGTGCTGTTTTTACTTATACTTGCAGGAATCTATTTTTGTCCGTGACTTCATCAACAGAGATTTAAAAGCATGCCATTAGTTCACAGGTAAACCAACAAAGGAATATTGGCTGAATAGACAAATGCAGCAGAGCAGTGTTGCTTTTTTCTGTTTCTTAGATCTCTTCCTCTCATTCTAATTTTGCATTGTACAAAATGCTTTAATCACATTTGAACGCATTATAAATAAAAACCTTTTGTGCCACCTCAATAACATAAGAATTGGTTCAGTAGTTTGTGCTTTATGATGTGGTTTACATATGCCTAGCATGTTATTTATAAAAAAAGAGATATGGCAAAAAGTGATGGATTATTAAAAATGTAAAAGTTAATAGAAAACTAAAATAAAATTTTGAAATACAATAAAAGTCCAGTTATCCGAGCCGCTGGGTTATCCGAGCCAAATTTTTGAAATATGATAGGGAGTTTTTATGAAGATATGGAATATTTTTCCAACTAGAGTGTGTATCATATTAAGGCTTCAGGCTCTTCAAAATTAAAACCTTTGATATCAGAAAATCAAAAAAGCAACTGCTTTACGTCTCTCAACAGCGAGGTCTTTAGAGACGGGAAAGGATGGGGGCAAGGAATGGGATGGAATTCGGCCATGTCCTTTTTAAGGAAGCATCCCGGCATTTGCCTGGAGTGATATGGGAAACCATAGAAAACCCAAATCTGGATGCCCGGACGGGGATTCGAACCGCCGTCCTCCCGAATGCGAGGCCAGAACTCTATCCGTTACACCACCAACTTTGTATGTAAACCAGGCAAGAGGTTGGATGGAACAACATATTTTTGGAGTTTTTTCTTAACTCATATGTCCCAGTGATAGAAGCATATCATAAAAAGAAGGCCCTTTTATTAATAGACAATGCTCCATCCCACCCAAACCTTGATGAAGTGGTGATATCAAGTGTATGTTTCTACTGCCAAATGTTACATCACCGATACAACCCCTTGATCAGGGTGTAATAGAAACATTCAAAAGAAATTACAGAAAAAGGCTGCTTCATGTTTTACTACACAACTTAGAGAGAGGTAGGACTGTGACAGATTCATTAAAGAAAATAGTATCAGTGAAAGATGTAGTTTATTGGTCAGCCATGGCGTGGGATGAACTAAAACAGGAAATGCTTCAACGATCATGGAGGAAACACTTTGGTATAGAAAAGCCTAAAAATGATGATCTAGCTCAACAAGATGTCAATCAACTGACACAGTTAGCCAACCAACTTCCAGTCATAAAAAATACTAACAGTGAAGATATACAAGGGTGGTTGTTGGATGACGATCAAAATCATCTTAACAATGATGAAATTGTTAATATGGTTGTCAGCGGACAAGGAGAAGAAGACGAAGAAGATAAAAATGAAACTGTTCCAAAAATTTCTCATGCTGAAGGTTTAAAAAGAACAGAAGCAACACTTGAGTATATTGAGCAACAGGAAGAAAGCACGCAGCCGACATAATGATGCTACAGCGTTGGCGCTATACTTCCTCTAAGAAAAGAAACAAAATTATTACACAGAAGACAATTAAAGACTTTTTTGGCAAGTGATTATAATTAATGTACAAAAAACAACTTTATTGCTTCACAAATTAGTTGTAACACTATAAATAAATTGTATAATTTCAGTTTCAATACATTTTTTGATTTATTGTAACCTCTTTCCTTGACCTCCGAATATCCGAGTTTTTCGTTATCCGAGGCCAAAACATTAACCGTTCACCCACCATGCTCAGTACAGGAAAAACAATGAATATTTCGGGACTTGGCCCTTTGTCAACAGGAGAACATCACGGAGGGAGGGTGGTGCAGGATAAGTTTTCACATAGTGACTGTTAGTCAGGAACATGGTGAGCGCAAATTCAAACATAGGACAGGGAGAGGGGCACAGTGAACTGGATCTAGTACACGAGCAGTGCAAAATGTTGCAAAAAGAGCAGAATAATACATATGTTCATAACATAAATTTGAGAAAGTAAAAGTAAATAAGAAAACAGAATAATCGGAAAAAATTAACAAATATAAAAGTAATAATAAAAAAAGATAATTTATGCAGATAAACATCACCTCTGGTATGTGGTGGTTCAATTGTTAAGTGATGCATATAGCCAATACATTCATACCTCACTAACCAATCCACCAAGCATGCACAATGTTTTCAAATGTTTGAAAACATTTGAAATGTTTGCAAATTCAGAATTTGTTAGATGGAGACAAGAATAGCATGCACGAACAAAGATTTGTGGATGTTTGCAGGTGCTCCAGCTGATGTCGGTTCATCAAAGGACTTACTTATTCGTGCATGGACAATGCGCTTTCAGTGGAGATAGTTTCAACAGCAGGGGTGCGTGTTCGCAACAGTTTCAGTTTTAAGTGCATTTAATTGAATCATATAAATGCCACAGATTTGGCAGAGTATTCACAAATATTACCACAACAGATTTGGGAAGCACTGTTGATGTGTTAAGGGCGAAGTAAATTTTTTGCTCTCCTCTTTCAGAAGAGGAAAATGTTAAACAACAGAACCCAACGGTGACAGAAAAACGTATACAATTTTATAAATTATTTTGTTTTATGTTTTCTTTTATTACACTGATTCAAAATAAGTAATGAAATAGTAATATTTATCTTATTAAAAGTATATTGGTATCCTAAATTTTTGTAGGTCAGGTGCCAGGAATAACATGCCCACTTACTCCGATATCAGAAGCACCCTCAGGAAACAATTTCTTTGGTGTTTTGCTTTCTCTCAAAAAATATGTAAGTACAAACAAGCCAACACATTATTTTCAGGTTTTAAAAGCACTGGCTTTCTTAAAACATGAAAAATGGATGAACAAATCCCAAATGCATTGTCAATAACTCTGAGTTGACTCAGTCAACAATTAAAAATTCTTTCTTTTGAAGATTTTTTACAAATTCCTGAATATACCTTCATCAATAGAGAAAGCTTCATCCCCTAAAATTACATATGGTAAGAACTTTTCATTCCCTTCCAATGCTTCTGGTGATGGTAAATTCAAATGACCATTTTGTAGATTTCTGAGTATTCTTAAAAACACCTTCATCGGAAATTCTTCCTTGGCACTGATATTGGCAAAGGGAAAGTTATAATTTTCATCCACCAATGCAAACAAAACAATACTAAAGAATGATTTACAGTTAAAATATTTGCTTCCACTACCAGTGGGTCGTCATATGACCACATGTTTTCTGTCTATAGCACAGCATGAGAAAAATTCCATTGCTGTTCTATATTTTCATCTACTTGTATCCACTCTTGTTGACTTTGCAACATCTGCAAATAATTTTTTTAAAATAAAAAAATTAACCATCCCAAGATTCAATTAAATTAATTGAAATTACATACATTTAAAATTAATTTTATTATTCATTCATTTTATGCTGAACTCGGTCAGAATTTCTCAGAGGAGCAACAAATTATTGAAGATGAAGTTTTGGAGCTGCAGATGTATTATCAAGAAATATGCAAAACCCTACTCCTGATATAACTACTGATATTGACTTACAAGAGACAATAATTGTAGACTGCCAACAGCTCACACAAGAGATTGATTTTAAATGAATTAAAAAACGCAAATTTGAGACCAAATAAGATACTCGTATTGATGAAGCTTTTCGTAAATTGCAATTTTGTGCTGATCATGATGCTTCTGAGCATATGGTGAGCACATTGCTATGAAATTAAAAAACACACTCAGTCAATGGTACAGCATTAATTTAACAACATTTTATTCACCGCAGATATGGGACAGTATGATGAAAATATTAATGTCAATTATACCAATCATTGGTCCACCTGCAGATCATCTACACCCTTTGATCAAGCATCATCACTACATTCTTCTTTAACTTCTCCCCCACACCCATTACATTATTCACAAATTGGAAATAGTAAACAGAATGATGAAAATATGATACAAAATGCCAATACCTTGTATGGGGCATAAGTGAATCTGACGGTAAATGCAAATGTTTCATCCCCAATAACAGTTGCAGACTACGTCAATAATTTCAAGCACTCAGTTTTATAACATTCTCAATATAATGCATTACTGTATTCTTATGTATGTATAATATCTTTTTAATAAATTAAATAATATAAAACAATGTACTTATGTTGATATATTTTTCCAATGCTTCTATGATAGCTGCACATACTTCAGACATTAATTTAGAAATAAGTTGTCTGGATATTCTAAAAAGATACATAAGATTTTTGTAGGAATCTCCTGCAGATAAAAAGAAAAATGTTATTACCAATCTAGAAGGCATGGATATACAGTCTCTGTAATTTGTATCTTGTTTACATATTTTTGGACCAATCAGAAAAGTTACAAATTCAAAATCTTCCCTGATGACATACGACTCTCTCCCTTTTTTTAAAAAAAATAAAAAAATAAAAGATAAACCACTCCTATCATCTGTTATCAAGTTATACAGCAGTCAGGTGAACTTTCTTGTTTAAAAAAAAATATGATATCCAAAAATTAGATTTCCTCTTTCCTCTTTTAATAATGTCCTCATCTTCACTTAAAAGAGAAATAATTACACAAGATACAACACTAGCGACAAGATTTCCTGTCAGTGTCATTTGGACACTGCAGGTAGCAGTTGGAATGGTGACAAATGTTTGCACACAAACTGTTGTTTGCGAATAATTGGTTGGTGGAAACAACAAGCCAAATCACCTGACTGCAAACACTTAAATGTTTGCAAACTATGTGCGCTTGGCGGATCCCTGGCTTTACAGGATACAAGCAGGAAAGCTTCAAGGATGTATAATGTACCCTCCGCTCTTCGCCGAATGCATCAAAAATATTAAACCACAGAAAAACCGATACAGGCCATTTGTGCTGATGATACTGCCTTTCTTGAACAGTCATGGCAACCATCCAACATACAGTCGAATACAGCACAAGCTTAACATAGTAGGACCTTGGCTTACACAACGGCGAATTAAAGTCGACATAGATAAATGTGAGGCACTCCTATTCACATGAAGACTTGGGTAAAAACAGTCATGAACATTGTCGAATGCTAGCACTACACAACCAACCTATACATTTCCGGAATGAAGTTAAGTATCTTGGATTCAAACATTTACATCTACATCTATACTCTGCAATTGCAAATATTGTGGGTGACAGAGGGTGCTAAGCACCAATCCTAATTGAAAAGAACGAGGAAAGAAAGAATACATAAAAGTATCAGTACGGCATCTGATTTCTCGAATCTTATCCCTCTTGTCATTGCAAGCTAAATAGGTTGGCGGAAAAAGTATTTCATTGCTCTCGTAAATTAAAGATTTTCGCATGTTCTCCAACAAATTCAAACGGAAACGACGTCGTCTGTCCGCCAAGATGAAGATCTGAGAAAAGGTGAAGAATAATTTCACATGACGTTTTATCCCTGCCGCCGGTTACGTGGATGTAATTAGTCCTGTCGATATGCGAAAGTTGAAGTCACGTCCTAGTATTATTGCATGATCTGGAAATTGATGAGCTATATTACTAACATTATTCCTTAAGGCCTCATCAATAGTTACATCTGCATCTGGTGGACGATAGAAAGACCCTATTAAAAAGTTTTGTCTTAGCTACGTTGAGTCTAATCCATAGGATTCCACAGACCGTATCGATATCTATTTCGTTACACGTCAGGTGTTTGCTAACAGCTATAAATACACCGCCTCCATTAGAATGCTACCTATCCTTTAAGAAAACGTTCATGCTATTGTTAAAAATTTCTGCTGAACTTATATCCGGTTTTAACCAGCTTTCAGTACCTAATACAATACCTGCTTCTATGCTATTAATAATGCTTTCAAGCTCAGGCAGTTGAAAATGAGTACTTTTAATGATCATGATTGAGTTACGCTACTCCTAACATATCGTGTCTAATTGAATTGGGCTGCCCGGAACTGTAATCCCAGTTTCTGGTATTCCTCCCTCAGCCTAAAAAAATCCCCCAATGCACTCCACACAGCCCCTGCTAGCCATGTAGCCAATTCACGTGTGTAGTGCACACCTTATCTATCTAAGGGAAACCCTACACAACTCGACCCCAGGGCGAAGATCTAGGAATCTGCAGCCATGATTATCGCAGAAACGCCGCAGTCCCTGGTTTAGACCCTTGACTCGACTCTGAACCAGAGGCCCACAGTAGATTCTATCGACAATGCTGCAGATAGTTAACTCAGCTAAAATCTTGTGGTCATCAATCACAGAGTTCATCCATTGAGCAAGCCGCCGGAAGGAAGAGAAGATGCCCTCCGATCCAAGGCGGCAAGCATCATTGGTGCCTACATGAGCTACAATCTGCAGCTGGCTACACCTAATCCCTTCAATGGCATCCGGGATGGCCTGTTCCACATCTAGCATCAGACCTCCCATAACGCACAATGAATGGATATGGGATTTTATCCCTGACATATTTGCCATGTTCCTAAGGGGCTCAATGAACCGCCTAATGTATGAGATATCTACTACCGGAACCCCCTTCTGTGGTCACAAAGTTAACATGGAACCACAAGATTAATAAAGGAAACATTATATTCAAACAACTATACCCCATGCTAAACAGACAAAGCAAGCTACACAGCGGTAATGCTTGAATAATGTAGTTAGCACTTAATCGGTCACTTATAATGAATGCAGCTCCGGTTTGGGGGTACACTGCTAAGTCTCACATTCAGAGACTGCAATTAATTCAAAACAAAGTATTCAGTATAATTCAAATGCTTCCCAGGGAAAACAAACAACAGATTTACCCAGAGATTTTTGACTCAAACCAATACAGCAAGTAATTAAGAAGCTTGCCATAGATATGTATGGGAAATACCAAATATCACAAAACCATTTGATACACACTTTAGGCAATTACAATCACAACTACTAAACACTCATGGCTGAGAATATTGTTCAGCAGATAGGTGAAAACTAATAGGAGGGTGGATCAAATATAAATTGGACTTTAACTGAGCATGCAATAATGGTCCGAATGGCCACATGCTTCTACACATGTTTGTTGGGTATATCAGAAGCAGGGAGAGTGATTGTTGGCCTCATCATGTGCAATCAGTAGTATAGCTAATAATGTCGGAGCAAGACGTGCACTCTTCAATTGCACAATGTGTAATTATTAAATTTCTCACTTGAGAAGGCGAGAAACCAATCGAAATTCTGTGGAGATTAAAGGCACAGTTTGGGGATCGTACACTGTCAAGGACTCATTTGTTTGCCTGGCTTTTGGAATTCCTGAAACGCCATGAAGAGGTTAAAAATGAGAGACGAGATCGTCATCCAAGATGTGTATTACAGAGTGAAACATTCACACAATTTGTGACTTTATTTTGCAAATTGATATTTGCATGGATGTCGCACCATTAACAACATACTACTGCAACCTTTTGGATGAAGTTACTTGCTTATCGATGAAAAAGATTTGACCAGCCAATAAGAGATGCGATTCTTCTCCATAACAACGTTCGGCCTTACACTGCAGCTCTCATTTAAGCACAATTGGAGAAAATGAACTTGATCATCATCCTTGCAGCCCTGATGTACACCCTTTAATTTTCGTCTCTTTGGACCACTGAAAGATGCACTGTGAAGCCGACGATTTGAAGACAACAAAGTGGAGGGGTTTGTGAACAATTGACTACTGACGCAACCCCCTTTCTTTAACGATGACGGCATCAAAAAGCTTCAGATACGCTAGGAAAAAAAGTATTTCTAAAGCAGGAGATCATGTTGAGAAATATTATGTACTCGATTCAATTGTTAAGAAAATATTTTTTTTTTAATATGTTCCTTTTATATTTGATCCACCCTCATACATAAACAAGTGAGAAATATGCCATCTGCATTACAGGCCACTGGGTCTCACTACCTGATCAACCTGCAAATTCACCACTAGGCTAAGGAATGTGGTCACTGTGCTATCTCAGGTGCAGAAGCCAGCAATACAAAACAAGAAAATAACCTCACAAACAACACTAGTATAGTATTCAGTACGGTGAGCACCACGGTAAGTTGATATGCTAGTAAGCATGACAAATTAGCATGATGCATCCTGCTCCAATACTGCTTGGAATGGCACCTGTGGTCTTGTCTTATCCGGCGATGACGACATGTGCTGACAGTGGAAGCCATGGCAATGGTGTCCGTTATCATCCTAAAACTCTCTGTCATGTCAGCAGTGGTATTGCAGCAGCACCATGGCTGCCAGAGAAACCCTACCGTGCACTCGTGGGTTGAGGAGAGGCTCCACACATTGCGACTGTTGCACCCTGGTAATCCGATGGTGTGAACCTCATCTCAAAAAACCCTTACAACATTTGTTACTCACAGCTGTTACTAATTATAACAAAGTGGCATGTTTCAAGACTATCTCAATGGCAGCAATGGTGTATAACAAACTAGCAAATCCTTCGCACATCCCATCCTCGTAGTATGAAATCTGTCGTGCTACTGGCAGTATCTTACCAGCTGCCCTTATTTCCTCACCTAACTGTCACAAACATTTTTTCATCCAAGGATAAAACATTGGCACTTTTATCCCTTAGTCTTGTCTCTTCTTTCAAAAATTTCATCTCTCTATATCCAATGGACACACGTAAACGGGTGGATGCATGGGGGACATCACTCGGTACTCCAGTTATCTCCTATAATAATTAATAACTCTAATGCATGCACAGAGGCGAGCAGTAGTAATGGATAGCCGCCATCATGCTAAAGGGGATATACCAGCATGAGGAAGGTATTACCTGACATTGAGGGCTGCGGGGTGTCTGGTATCCAGAATATGTTGGTAGGCCAATTCTCACCTCATGAGTTTGGATGGGATGTGGTTTCAGGGATGAATCTGATAGTTGTTGAGGTCATGAGAGTTGGGAAAGCTGGCAAGGGAAGCAATGTGGTAGGTTTTGCAAGTGGTAAGGTTACAATCGGTTGTGGTGGGTGGATGCATACTGCACATTTTGCATCAAGCCCTGTCACAAGGGTAGGAGCTGTAGGTAGGTTGAGGAGCATTATCAGGTTAGTGTTTGTGGACAAGTATATTTTTTAGTTTGGCCTGGGGTGTCGTGAGAAAGGTAGTGAGGTGAAAGTGACATATTTCACAAAAAAATCTGAGCAAGTTGTAGCCTCAACAATGAATATTGTTCAGGAATTCGAGGTAAAGAGAGAAGCAGATGAGAAAGACAGGATTACAGTTGGTTTTTGGTTGTTTCTTTTGGTGAGGTGGACAGTTTTTGGCTTGGTATACCTGTTGGTTACCAATTCCAGGGATTTAAGGGCTTATGTAAAGGTTAAATGAATTTTGGTTGGAGCAGATGAAACTGCCTTGCATTAGAGATGGGTAGGTCCGGATGGATGCAGTTCCGCGGACCCGTATCAGTTGCGCTAGTGATGGATGTACATCTGAGCGCTTGTCGGATCTGTATCCAGCCGGACCTGTAACAGCGCCACAGTTCTCGCGTGGCCGGAGGTTGAACTACGGCCGGACCTGCAATGCAGAGCTGGAACGCAATTTTTCATTACAGTTCCGATTTGAAATCTCTGTTCTGAAGAGTTTAATGCCATTTACTGTACGGTTGGATTACAGTTCTGTTTAAAGATGAGATTATAAATGAAAAACTATTTCTTAATGTGTGACTACTAGTAGATAATTACAATAACTATTAAATGTCAATGAGTAGCTAAAACCTGGTAGTATTTTTTTATTGGTCAGGTTCATACTTCTAAGATGAGGAGTGTTTTACGCGAAAAATAAGAATGGACTTATAATTTAACTTGTAATTTTTAATGCGTTGTAGTATTATTAAACTTTTAACGTTCAGTTTGATTAATCACAAAGTCTCTAGAATTTTTAACTTTCCCAATTCTGATGGCTTAAGGACAAATCAGAAAATACAGTTAACATCTCTTTATTGCAGCAACACGGTTCGTAGCGGGTTTCCAAGGAACATTATACATATTTATACTAATATTATAAATGCGAAAGTAACTGTCTGTCTTTATGTCCGTTTGTTACGTGTCGTTAAATTATGAAAACTATCTGAACTGTGAAAGACAAACGCATAACATCTATGTGTATTTATAATGAGCACCTATATGGAACAATGTAAGGATATCGTAGTGGTAACGAGCTTACTTCTTGTGAAAACTACTGCGTGTCTTCAGGTTCAAATCCCACTGGGTGCTAATATTTTTATTAATTGTTTTTCATAGTTTGAGCGAAGCCTAGGATTTTATTGTAAGGATACCACGTTCTGGCAAATCTTTGGCGGTAGAATAGTGCCCTGAGCGTTTACTTTATTCACGGTGTAATGGTTCCACAGGTAGTTTTTGTGTGATGTAAACTAATAATATTGTATATGCGAAAGTTAGTCCCCATCTTTTTTTTTTTTTTACGCTTTGACGACTATATGTGTATACCGATGACAAGGAAATACTTTGTATATTTAGGAACGAAATAGGATTCTTTTTTTCCTGAAATGAATAACAGTTTTAGTCATGAGACAGGTTCGAAGGTAGAATGGTATATCGATGCCGTTCCCGTCATATTATGCCGACTCAGTGTTGTTTGGGATATCTTAGATAATTTTCAGCTTTGTACATCCAATTCTAGCAATCAAATACTAAATCCACGCGCACGAAGTCGCGGGTAACAGCTAGTAATATATATCAGTATGAATACGTGGCATTATTGCGAGCGACTCTGCTGGCCGCTTTTACAGCAATATTTTATAATCCGACATTGGAAAAAAATCCTCACACCTAGCTGTTTCAAGAAAGTTTAACAATGGCTCAAACAATCAGTTATTATTACTAAGAATTAAATCTTGCTTAAAAATACTTTCAACTAAATTGGAAATATTATTAAATAAAATTACAAAGAAATTAAAAGTTTTTGAAATTGCACAAAATAAAATAAAGATTTTGAAAGCACCAAAAATACGTTACGGTAGCTGGCAAAATATAAATATTACTGTTTAATTAAAATGCATTGTATCGCACTCGAATTAGCACTCACGACAACTTTTTATTCACACAATCAAAACAGTTTCACATAGTATCCAGAGCAAAATACTATACATAATATATGAACAAATCTCACGTAATTTCTCACTCACAATTTAAAATAAGTTATACTTGCAATTTTGTTTTTTGTTCATTTATAATAAACGGTTTCCTAAGCTGGTATATTGTGGAAAGGCAATAATTATCTCAAAATTTAGTCTTGAATAATTTCATTTTTAGTAAAAAAAAATTAAAAAAATAAAACGAACAGTTAACAAAGAATTTCGATTTTTTATTTTTAATTTAATAGTACTTAAATATTATTAAGAAATGATTTCATTTTATTCTTATAGAAGCCCACAGAAATTTTACTTTTACTTCTATCATTATCAAATCCGATTATGCTGTGATTTTATAATATTACGTAAAATTGTGAGTTTCATACAAAAATAAAACAAAATTATCAGACTTAATATTCTTTCATTTCATAAATTAATGGATGAACACGATATAACTCATACTGCAGTTCTCCATGGTCGGATTTGTATCCACCATATGCTCGATTGTAGGTTCGGACCCATACAGGTCCGCCGGACATGTATTTGGATGTAGGTCCGTACACATCCAGTTCCACCATACACTACGCCCGCCCGATTGTAGAACCAGACCCATACAGGTCCGCCGGACACGCAACCAGGATGTAGGTCCACACACATCCAGTTCCGCCATACACTCCGCCCTCCCGATTGTAGAGCCGGACCCATACAGGTCCGCCGGACACGGAACCTGGATGCAGATCCGCAGCGCTGGATGTACATCCGGACCCGACTCCTTTAAAATCTCGAACCTGCCCATCTCTACCTTGCATTATTAGGATGTAGGAGAGGGAGAATTTTGTGTCATATGGGTGGCAGTTATCAAATTGGAGATATTGTTGTAGGTTTTGACAGAGACGTTCAATTAGTCATTATGTCAACAGATGTCAATGTCAAGGAAGATGAGAGTGTACGGGTAGAATCGTATGAAGTTTAAGAAGTGGAAGTTGTTTAGAGAGTTGAAATCAAGGAGGTTTTCACTATAGGCCTAGATAATGAAAAAGTCATCTACAAGGGTGTTCCCAAAAATAACCGGAATAGCATTGCCCTGGACAGAGCTTGTGTAGTAAGCGTTTCTGCCGCTAGGCTTTTATAGTACAACTCATTGCTAGTTGAGTGCCGCCTGTTGTCGACCTGGCTTGTTCTGATAATCAGTTTGTTTCATTTTTGATGATGGCAAGTTTACGTGAATTACGTGCAGCCGTGAAATTTTGTTTTCTACTTAGTAAAAATGTTACTGAAACTGTTTTAATGTTGAAAACAGCTTGTAAAACACTATGGGAAAAAACTCAAGTGTACGAGTGGTTTGCTCAGTTTAAAAATGGCAACACGTCGATTGATGACAAACCTCATTCAGGACGTCCATCAACTGTCCGAAAATGTTGAAACAATTAAAGAGCTTGTGCTCTCAGACAGTCAAGAGACAATTGATCAGCTGTCAGAGATTCATGGGTTATCTTGGAGCTCAGTTCAGTGAATTTTAACTGAAGATTTGGGAATGAAAAGGGTTGCTGCCAAGTTTGTTCCTCAGGCTCTGAATGAGAATCAAAAAGAACGTCAAGTTGAAACATGTCATGCTTTGAAACAACAACTTGAAATTGATCCAGATTTTCTGCCAAAGGTCATTACTGATGATGAGTCATGGTGCTATGTTTACAGCCCAGAAACAAAGCAACAGCCAACCCCATCCAAAATCTTTCGTCAAGTAAAATCAAACATCAAAACAATGCTCATTTGCTTTTTTGATGCCAAGGACATAGTTCATTCAGAGTTTGTTCCCCCACATAAGACCGTCAATCAAACCTTTTATTTGGAAGTTTTAAAAAGATTACGCAACAGTGTTCGTCAAAAAAGACCCGACTTTTGGCAGAAAAGAGACTGGTTCTTCCACCATGACAATACACTTGCACACACTACTCTGTTAAGCAGTTTTTGGCTAAAAATGACATGGTTCCGCTGCCCCACACACCTTACTCACCTCACCTGACTCCACGCGACTTTTTCTTATTTCCACACATGAAAAGGGGCATGAAAGTACACCGATTTGACAACTTTGAAGAGGTCAAGAAAAAAACAAGGAAGGAGCTGTCCGACATTTCTAAAGATGGCTACAGAAAATTTTTCGAACAGTGGAAGCACTGGTGGGAGAAATGTATTAATTGTGATGGAGAGTATTTGGAGGGGATAGGTTTGAAAATATATTGCTTTTAAAAAATAATTCCTTTTTCTTTTGGGTGCCTCCTTGAATATATCTGAACCACCCAGTGGATTGTAAGGCAACCTTTTGAAAAAAAGATTCTTCTGATCTGCCCAGGATAGGAGGGTGTCATGCATGTGCCCAGGGCAGCGCCTCATACCTGATGGAAGACATGGGATTGGAAGGTGAAGAAAATTTTGTCTATTACTGACCAGAATTTGTTCTGCTTCCTTTAGCTGTCTCTGTAAATTCTGAATATGTTGGTCTTGTTTATCTACTTCTGCTTTCAGAGCTTCCATTTTTTGATTTATTTTTGCCTGTTCTGCTGCAAGTTTAAGGGTATCTTTCAACTGCTTGTCCTTGGCAAGCAACAGCTCTGTGATTTGAGCATGTTCTGCATTTGATAATTTTTGATGTTTCTGAACTACTGTGTTTTCAATTAACTCCCTGTAGAAAAGAAAAGGTACCATTATTGCACATAAATAAAGCATCGCTTGAAAAAGCTGAAATAAGGGCAATAAAAAATTTCTAAAACTTTTGTGATTGTAGGAAGCTAGGTAAAGAACACAAGTATAACAGAAGTAAAAGTTATGATTGTGCACTTAATAATACCAACATTGGTACTGCCAGCACAAGCAGTATCTTTGTACTCATACAACTGAGGTCAAAGGCCTTTCATATTAAAATAATGAGCCAAAGAGCAAGACAACTGTAAGAGTAGAAAAGCAATACTGAGGATAGGGTAGGACAATATGGAACACACAACACAAATGACAGTATTAACAGCATTAGAAAGAGAAGCTAAGAACATGCCCATGAAGATATAGATAGGGGGGGAACACACTGAGAAATTTCATTGTCGATTTAAGCAACTGAAGTATAAAGGAGGCATGCAGGTAATTAGAGATAGGAATTGGGGGGGGGGGGGGGGGGTAAAGCTACTGAGGGTATTAAAAGGCAGATTTACTGAGAAACTGTTCTGTGAGATGCTTAGGGATTATCAGATAGACAAAGGAGAAAATACAGGAGGAGAGTAAGAGGTTAGAAATCAAATATGAGGATGATATTAAGGAACTGAGAAGATTAATTACTCCAGTTAAAACTTCTGCTGTTGAGTTACAAAGAGGCATAAGGTTGTTTTCTTCAGAATAAAATGATTAAATTAAATAGATCTTTAATTATTAAATACCACAGAACCAAGAATTAGGAACAATAGTTGGAAGAAATGGTGTAAAGATATTTTTGTGTAGGATGAAAAGATAAATAATACCCACCAATCACCCAAGTATAAGAGACTGGGACAGCGGAAACAAAAACCATTCTACAAGACACAATTAAAACATTTCAGGCTATAATATTTTTCAAGAAAATAGAATCATCTGATTGAGTTTGCATGTTCCCATGGTCAACACAGCTACTGGAACAATATTTTTTGACTGTTGGAGGTGATGGAGGAGCATCAACATCAGCAGAAATGTAAATGGTGGGGAAAAAATGAATTGAAATAGAGTTGTGCAAATTCTATCTAGGCTTACTAGGTTTATCACTGCCTGCACAAATACCGGAAGTACAGTACAGAGAACCAAGCATGGATATAAGCTTCAGCTGACCATTAGGCTTGGTCTGTATGGAGAAGTACAATTGGAACAGGCATGAATTGCGTCACAGTCCTGAAATGGCTAAAGAATATTATAGAAGAATAAAGTAACTGAAAAATAAAAAAAGTGAAGAGTATGTGTCTTCTTCTTGCTATTTTCTATGCACTGTTATGTCATTTTATATGACTGGATACATTTATTTGCGGAAAATTCATAGAGACCAGGACTACTCTAAGTTAATGAAAAAGTAAAAATCAGCAGATTGCATCACATTTCTGTGGTGAATGTTCTGCCACCCAAATATGCTCTCTGTGGATGGAAGAACAGCTGTAACTGACTACATTAGAACTGATATGGGAGGTGCGCATTATCTTTGTTATCAATTTCACATCCATTGTTCTTCTGCATATTTAGCTATGTATTTTGTGTATCTATAGGTTGGGCTGTGGACTCTGATTTAAATCAACCTGAAGTAATTGCCTCATTCTCCAAATATCAACCTGAATTTCACAAAAACAGGAGCATGAATTTTACCACAAAAATGACAAAGTTCAATGCTACAAATATTATGTATCATTTAACGATGATGATGAAGAAGAAAACTTACTTAGTGGGTGGAAATTTAGAACAAAAAAGTACTCTGAAGTGTCTAAAGCTTAACGTACAAGTGAACAGCTCTTCAGCAGAGCTGAATTAATCATTTCAGAGAAGTGGAACAATCTTTCTGCTAAACATATGAATGATCTTTTGGTTATTTACAATCATGTGTGGGAGTGATATCAGTTATGTCACTAAAGAGTACCTGACAACATTGTAGAAAGCGAGTGTGGCAATGTTGTATGCGGAAATAGTCTTAAATTACAGCTCTTAATTGAAAATACAGTGGGAATCCATGTTAATTATAAGAGGGTAATCCAAAAAGTAAGGTCTCCGAAGCATTTCTAGATTAAGAAAGAAATTATTTTCTTTAATGTATTCACCATTTTAAAGGTTGAACAAGTATCTATTACCATTTTGGAACACGCATTAGTAGACACTGTGACAGTTTATAAATGACCAGGTGTGGTCGGAAAAGCGGTGACGCTCTGGCCTCTCATTCGGGAGGACATATGTTGGAATCCTCGGTCGGCAATACAGATTTGGGGTTTTGAAGGATTTCCCAAATCACTCCATATAAAAACTGGAATGGTTCCATTAAAAGGGCATGGCCAAAATCCTTGCTACTACTCCCATCCCACCTCTCGGGAAGGAATTCAGCCATGGCCTTCTAAACGAATCATACCAGCATTTGCCTGGAGTGATATGGGAAACCATAGATAACCCCCAATTGAGGATTCGAACCCACCTTCTCCCGAATGCAAGGCCAAAGCGTTACCATTCACCCATGACGGTCTTCTGGTCTTTAGACACTGTCAACCTTGTAATTGTAGGCTTCCACAGCCAGAATCAGTTGATTCTTGGCTGTCCGGGTGGCGCCGCGTCGTTTCTTGAAACCGACGTTTCGACCCCCATTCTGGGGTCTTGTTCCAGGGCAGAAACGTGATGCAGCACCACCCGGACAGCCAAGAATCAACTTTCAACCTTACTTTATTGGTAGATTGTGTTAGTTTGAATCCTTGAGGCTTAGGCAATTTTCACGGGTGATGAAACATGAGCATTCAACTTTACACCTGGGACTAAAGAACAATTATGCGAATCGCAGCACCCGTCGTCGCTAAATGTGGTGCTTATTTATGTTATTATACTGTAGTAATCACAGACAAACGATAACCAAGGAAATTTCATGCCTCATTAAGTAATTTAACCCTTGTATTTATCAAATCACAATGTAGTAAAGCATGTAAAGTAATTGTATACAGAAACTACTAACAGAATTGTAGAAAAGGGGGGAAAACCGTAATTTAAGAACTCCCTGTTTCTAAGCCTGATCTTCAATGAACTTTCTTTACTTATACTAGTTATAAAAGAATTTATGTTTGTCCGACGATAATAATCTGGTAGTAAATTTTTGAGTGACAATGTTCATTTGATTAGTTACAGTACTTATATTTAGTTCTATGTGATTTCCTTTACATAATTCATAATCATTATAGTCCACCTACAAAATTAGAGAAATAATTCCAACAATAAATTATTAGTTTCCGAAATGTGAAGTTTACTCTACTGTGAAATAATTATTTTAGATAAAATGCAGTGGTGGATCCAGGGAAGGGGGGGAGGGGAGCTAGGAGGCTCAAGTCCCCACCAACGTAAGTAATATTTGGAGACTTTTTACTAGCTCCACTGATCTAAGGGCGGCATGACTATAAAACCTACCCTTACCCGACTCCAGCCCCCTCCCCCAAATCAAAATCCGCTCAAGCCCCTCCCAAATTAAAATCCTGGATCCGCCACTGGAAACGTGTGCCTGTTTGAAAAGGGACAGACAATGTGATTTCAGCGCGGCTAGAAACCTGAATAGTTTTTCCTTCACTGTTGCCGCCACAGAAGTGTTCATATTTATGTCAGCAAATGGCTAAGAAACATTGGGCACTTTTGGTTATGAGTATGTTATTCCCTGATGCATTTAAGAAAGAATTAAGGATACATTCTACACATAAGCAATGTGTAGTTTGGGATCATTTGTAATCGAAATAAAAATAAGTTTTAAAAAATATGACATACTTGGATTCGAACTAAGAACCGCCAGTTCTGCAACCTAGAACACTAACGAGGGGCCATGGTGCCCAGGCTGCTTTCTTACTCATCAGAGTGTATACAAAGCAGCTAAGGAAGATAGTTTGATTCTATCTGTCTTGCAGATACACTTTTCCTAAATAATGTCTTTATGATTGTTTCTGTAATTCCGTAACACAAAAAATTCTACCTCCTCTAACAAGGCTATTCCCTAGTTTGGCCACTAACCAAAAATTCTAATTGATTATAAATAAGTGCTTCTGCTGTTATTAATTCTTCCGCAGTATTAACAGATAGGACAAAATTATTTTAAAATTAAAACTGGATGAAATTAAAAATGCAACATTCAATTACAATTTCGTAATATGCGTTCCTCAACTAATATGTTTTTATAGCTAAGGTGGAAGATTATACGTGTTAGAGATTAGAATTTGTTCTTAAACTTAATGTTGTAAATTGGCTTTTTTAACACCTAATTGTTCCGGGTTATACTCATTATTTCTACAGGTATATGAAAGTATTTTTTTTTTTTTTTTTTAAATCAACTAACTATCTGCTGCAAATGGTAAGATCTGCTTGGACGTTCTTTGAAAATAGTCACTAATAGTCAATATTCCAGTGATGAAGAAAGTACTCGAAATGGTTAGTCATGAGGAGTGAATTTAAGAGATAATTCTGTTTATAGCTCAGTGCTTTCGATTAAATGCTATGATCTTTATAATGAATATTTTATTCAGCAAATTTAATAGAAATAGTTTTTTAGTTTGATGTTTTAATTGTTATCTGCTTTTTACTACAGAAATTACATATTTTGTATATACACTATGGGTATGTTGGAATAGTTTAAAAACAAACAAAAAATATATAATATAGTTTCGAACCAACGACCGCACCGTTACTAGCCTACAACGGTAGCCACTAGAACACGCTGCTTGCTATACGAGTTCAGTCATCTTGTCTGTAAACAAACCAACCTATATGGAACTTCCTGTCCACACACACCAGTGACTTCGCGATACATGTTTCACGTTAATATCCTTAAAACCGCTTCCATATCAACTAAAAATTAAGATTTCAATGATTCGCGACTTGCCTATCATTTGGTTGGTCCATTTACAGATCTATGAATGATACGAAAAGCAGAAATAAATAAAGAAATTATCCAAAAAAATTAGAATATACGTTTCTTTAGTGTATGGGCAATAAATCTGAATAAAATATAGCACCTTGTCTACTCTCTGCTACACTTTAAACCAATCCTCAAAGTTACTTTCCGAATATTCATATTAGATTTAATAACATGTTAGAAAAGAAATGAGCTGTAACTGCCATTGGTTGAAATACCCGGCCAATCAGACACTTCAGTGGGCGGAGCTAAGGCACGGATCTGCTATGTATGTTTGGCAATTTGATATTACAAAACAAAGTATCTGAAATATAGAAGGCCCTTGATTCAACATCCACCAATAGGATGTCATGATGGGAGGAGTCAAGAGAAGCACTTCAGTTTCCTGTGACGTCGTACCTGTGCTATGATGCCATACTGTGCAAAAATAAGGAGATAGACTCAGATGAGGGAGGCCACATTTAATGATAAAGAGTGTACATATTACAGATTATATCTATTGTGGTTTATTTGATGGAACATACAAAAACATTGATAATAGTCACTGATGTAGTTTTGAGAATGCCCCAGCTTTACAATCTTGTCCTATTTTCTCTAGTATACCATTCTTGTACCATTGCAAGGGTAAGGAAGACACTGTGTGCTATTATATATTGACAAGCATTTATTTGTCCACTGAGCCTAGGGAAACTCCTGCTCACCTAATTAAAGAATAGGAATAACCCAGCGAGTACAAGCATAGTTACACAGCAACATGACATATGTTGCATCTTGTTGGTAACTAAGACAAGAAGATGGAAACTAATATTCAGAGACAAAAATCTACATTTCATACTTCTAAAATTAAGGATAATGCTTATACTGTGGATATTAAAAAATAAACCACCTCAGCTTGTTGAATAAATGGGCACTAGCGAATTATTTCTCACTATTTGTAAAATCAAGTTCAAAACTCTCAAAGTGGCTTCCAAAGAACTGATAACAATTACATAAAGATTTTTGAATCGCTAAAGTCTGATTCGCTGGAATGATTAATATGTTAATGTTTTTTTACATTTAAATTAATGATTAGTATAATAGCAATGGATCACTATGGCTACACAGTAAATGTAATGTTTACTTATGTAGAGTTAGCTCATGCTTTAGATTAAGTTGTATCTCAACAAATTCTTTATTTAATTAGTGTAGACTTTGGCAGCAATCTTGTGAAGTAAGTTTGTGAGAATCTAAGCTACTCGCCAAACGAGCAGAAACTGACATTTTGTTTCATGCATTTCTGACTTGAAATTTGGGTAAATTCGGGTAGAATTTTAAATTATAATGTAGTTGTTAGTGAAAAATTGGCAAACCCATTTTTAAAAGCCAGAGAAATGGGTTTCCCAGTAGGAAACACTCATTGGCAATGAACACCAGCAAATGCAGTGGAATTGGCGTCGCCCTAACTCCCATTAATTTCTACGAGTTAATTTGATTATACCGAGTGAATGGTTTCATGGCTGCACAGTTAACACAAAAATGTTTAATTACACTAATTATTTACTGAATGTACTAGAATGAAATTGTGGTTGCCTTTTTCCACAGACATTGGAAGTGTAATAATGGAGGTAAATCAATACAGTGTTGTGGCACTCGAACACAATGTGGTGGCAGGAATTTTCCTTGTCATAAAAGAAAACCACCACGAAGATGAAAAGGCTTCACGTCAGTTTCAAGGCAGTCATAAATTTACAGGTCAGGCATTAAGAGAGTGCTATGTTCGTTGACGGAATGAGAGAAAGTCAACGCTAGGCCTATAACCTTGGACGATTATCCCCACCAAAAAATATGCAATAAGGGCAGGAACTGGCTTAAAGTGTTAAAAAGTTTCTGCACCATAAGTGCAAGCAAATAAGAAGCCAGGAATCATGCCGATTCTAAGAATAAACTGCACATCTAGAGTTGTGGGAGGTGTGATTATCGTTTGGCCCAATAAAGTCTGTTCCTATGTGATATTACAGAATTGTTAATGTACATGTTAGGTAACGGCAAATGAGGGTGATGTAAGGAGATGATGCTGCCTGGAGGTGAGAGTAGACCTGGGACCTCACGGGAGACAGTGTTCTGGAAGGTGGCTTAGGGCAGTTTTGCAAGCTCCAGCCAATTGCTACGCAAACAACCCACACTATTCTAGCTAAGGCAAGGTGTGATACTTGCAGGAGTGGACATAGACCGCAACCCGCTGATTGAAGGATGGAAATCATCAGGCCCCTGCACTGCCAAGCCCGACACCTAATCGTCTTAGTGCTAATCTCTGCATACACACGATTGCCACCACAGGAAAGACAAGCTCCAAAAGTTTTCTAATACTCAGACTCCTGACAACAATCGTTTCTGTCAAAATGGCCAATGATCCATTCAATGAGTTTCTCTCAATTAACAAAATGACATTTAGAAAATGCCACTAAAATCATCAGATATTGTTTCATTTTTTATTTATTTTTTTTCAATTGAATTACGCCGATCTATGTTTGGTTTATTACCTCATTCCAGATGGATGAAATAACAAGTTTATATAAGGTTGTTACTTCAAGTATAGTTCATCTTGCATATATATAAAAATAGACGCATGTTTTCCTACATTTCACTTTTCAGCCACCGCTACCTAGGACAGATCACTGGACTTTGTATGTGGAAGTAGCATGGAGTTTCCTGTCATGCACAACATTGGCCGAATGTCGATAGCTATGGGAGACATGGTTAAAAGTGGTTGATGTAAGGCATTTTAATATTTCGACCAAAGACATGTGTCTCCGTGTATGTCACTCTGCTGCCACAGCTACATACCATAGACCAATGGTGTTTGTGTGTGGTAGTGGTATCGTGTCTCCTATCATGTACTACGGTGGTTAGATAGCAGTAGCTATGGGGGTGTGGGAGATATGGTGGTTGAAAGTGGTCGACCTGCGGCAATTTCATATTTCTACCAAAAACGTTTGTGTCATGGTGTATCACTTTTCAGTCAAAACCATCTAGTGCAGATGACTGGTGTTTGTGTGTGGTAGTAGCACAGAGTCATCTGTCGATCACAACGTTAACCGAATTTCGGTAACTGTGGTAGTGTGGGAGATATGGTGGTTGAAAGAGGCCGATCAAGGGTATTTTCATTTTTTGACCAAAGACATGTATGTCTGTATATTTTACTTTGCTGCCTGAACTACATAGCGCAGATGACTGGCATTTGCATGTGGTAATAGCATCGAGTCTCCCATCGTGCACTATGGTGGTTAGATGTCGGTAGCTGTCAATCCAAATTCTTTACAAACACAAACGAAGTCGTGGGTACTAGCGAGTACAAATAAAATTATAAAAAAGAAACCTACTTTGAGGCAATAAAAAACCAAGGAGGGAGTATAGGGTAAGATGACCTATCACTTTCTAGAGACGAAGACAGAAGCAAAGCGATGAACAAAAAATATGAAGACAATTTAAATTATTGTGATATGAGCTGTATTCAGGTAAAAAAGGTGACAAAAGTGGTGAGGAGTCTGGTGAACTCACCACATCTCTCATCGCTTCATCAAAGCCAGAAGATTGTGAATTGTTTTAATCTTTTGCTATATTTACATTTTCCAATTTTGCTATAGTGAATGGATCAATAATAGCCATGAAGTAAATAGTTGGTATAGTCATAATAAAGCCACTTTTGGAGTGTCTTTTTATCTATGACACTGGAATATGGAATAACAACATTATCTTCAATCAAGATAACGGGCATAAAGCCTCTAACAGTATTGGCTTTCCTTATTAATATAACGAAGCTCAAACACTGAACTAGTTATCAAGTGAACTACTAAATTAAATGTTTCTACAATGAAAGAATAGTAAAAATATTAACGACTGTTACGTGTTCAGAGCAAAATGCTCCAAAGGCATAAGACTAGAGTTCTAAAACTCACTGATGCAACATTACCTATTTTTTCTTGTTGCAGCTCACTTCTAGTTATAATGGGGTCAGAAATGTTCCTTTATTATGTTAGAGACTGCTGGTAAGGAAACAAATGTAGGTGACCAAAAAAATGCTGCTCACAAATGCACAATGAGAAAAGATAGCACATAATAAACAAATAGTTGAAGCTGAAACAACAAAAGACGGGAAACTGGAAAGGTAAAAATATCACAAAGCAAGTTACAAGACTGACTAATAAACTGTAGTAATATATTGAACAAAGTTACAGGGTTTGGTAATTTAATAGAGAGATACAAATCACAAAGACATATAGGGGAGTTAACTAGGGATTTACGAAGTCAGGTCAGTTGCAACAGTTAATGCAAACAGTTTAGACAGAGGGAATTTGCAAGCCAGCCAGAGCAACGAACTATATTGTGGGTCAAGTTTGCCAGCAATTTATAGAGCATGAACTTAGCAACCAGGCCATAAGACATTATCATGCAGGCCTGTAATAGTGTTATCATCCCCACTCCTGGAGACATTGGAGTGGGCAGCCGATGTCATCCACATTTACCGAGGAGCCAGCAGCCGTCAACATACAGTACACAGAGGAGCAGCAGAAAAATAACAGGTGTATGAAAACCCGTCCAGATGCATAGAGCTGACTGGAGATGGTTGAGCCATCATTAGGATGTTACGGCCTCTTGGTCATTTCCTAAACATTAGCCGCAAGCCCAAGGCTGACCAGGTTAAATGGGGAATAGCTGTATGGGGAAAGGGTTATGAAATACAACTATTGAATAAATGTATATATTTGTAAATAACCAACTGGTGTTGTTTTTAATGTGTACTACCTATCACGTTGATGAGTAGGGTTCCTAACAATGTCACAGTCCTTACTCAGATATAACAAAGGTGAAAATATAAAAAGAGGTAACAAGTCCATCACAGTAGTCTCTTGGCGAAAGGAAAGTGTGATAGGCAGTGAGTGAGCATTCCCCTGGTGGTAAAAGAGTGTATCCCAGAGACAGAAGAGCAGTTAGTCGAGGGGTTTTCACATTGGTTAGAAAAGTTTATTAGATCCAGTTAACTGGTGTTCATATATCACAGCAAGGATTCAGTTGGAACAGATTTCTAGGGAGATAAAAAAAAAGGTTGCTTGTTACTTACAACACTGGAAGAATGAATGATGCAGATGATGACCTTGGTGAGAAACTAATTCACATTCAGAAGTGAGCTAATAATGCTCATTACTAGCAGGGCCCGCTCTAGCGGATTTACCGCCCCGGACAAATAGGGTAGAATTATATATTTTAGAAAAATTAATTTTTAATTGAATAAAATATTTAATTTTAAATTTTAATAAAATCATATATTGATAAATAAACTTATTGAATTTTTATCTAATGGCACAAAATAGAGAAATTAATTATGAAATATCTGTACATAGCCACAAATTAACCATATGTTTTACATTTTTAAATGCTATTACAGATGCATATTATCACACAAACAATCTAAATGCCATTATTTTGAAAATAAAACGAGATTACATCAAATACACTAAAATCACAAAAAAACTTTTTTATTACTTTCAGGTTGCGAATTATTTATTACATCTTAAAATTTACATCATCTGTAATTTCATACTCAATTGCCAAAATAGCTAAATCATTAAATTTTCAATTTCTTGGTTTTCATAAACGCTTAGCAAGGCGTCGTATACATCTCCCAAATGAAATTTTAAAGGGTTTAATGCCTCTATCCGCCTCTCCCATCTAGCGTCACTCCATGTTTTCAAAATTGAACCCTTAATATGTTTTAAAAGTATTGCCCATCGAAAAGTAGATGCCAAAAAGAATAAATATATTTTTGTACCATGTTGAAGAAATTAGTGGCTTCCAAAGATTCTTTTACCATTAATAACAAGATTGAGAGAATGGCTACTAGACGGAACATTGAATGCTCACGAATTATATTGTTTAATTCTAAATTGCACTCCTGTTCTATTGCCCCTCATATTGGACCCGTTGTCAGTCCCTATCCTCTGATATCCTGCAAATTTAAACACAAGTCATTAAGTTCTCCAACTATAATGTCAAACATTTGTTTTCCTGTTGATCTTTCGACTGGTAAGAAGCCTAAAAAGCTTTCATTAATTTTAATTTCAACATCAGGATTTAATTTATTGGTTGAAACATATCTTATTACAAGAGTAATTTGCTGTATCTTACTAAAGTCAGGAGTACAGTTTAAAATTATGGAAAAATATTTGATTTTTTTAATTTCATTAATAACATGAGACTTTACACTTTGATGCAGCAGATCTACTATCCCAGTTTGTATATTTTTCCCAAGATATTGAGCTTTAGTCTACTTTTTTGAGCACTCAACGGGCGTGCTCTTCCATACTGGGATCGTATTCAGACAGTAACTCAAATATTTTTAAGACATTACCCTTATTATGCTCAAACAACAAGTCGCTTGTACCTTGAAAAACCAGTCAACTTTTACCAAGCATTTTGGTAATTGCAACGATTCTTAAAAGCACCTCATTCCAATGATTTATTTCGGCATTAATAACTCTTTGAATTGCAGCATCTACAGTTTTACAACAATTTAATCTTTTTTGCCTCAATATGATTTTTCGAAATTTCATGCTCTTTTAAAGTTTCGTCGAGATGCTTCCAATTTTTAAAACCCTCCTTTGAGAGAGAACTAACTTTTTTCTTTTTTTTGCTGTCGTCAGTCTTTAGACTGGTTTGATGCAATCCTCCATCCCTTCCTATCCTGTGCTAACCTCTACATTTCTACATACCCCTTACAACCCACGTCCTCAATTATCTGCTTCATATGTTCTGATCTCTGTCTACCTCTACAGTTCTTACCTTCAACTGTTCCCTCCACTAACAAATTAACCAATCCAGCATGTCTCAGAATATGACCTACCAGCCTGTCTCTTCTTCCTGTAAGCTTCTTCCATAAACTTCTTTTCTCGCCCATCATTTCCAAAACTCGTTCATTTCTTACTTTGTCTGTCCACCTAATTTTCAGCATTCTTCTGTAGCACCACATTTCAAATGCTTCAAGTTTCTTTCTTTCCGGTATTCCTAAAGTCCATGTTTCGCTACCGTAAAAGTGCTGTGCTCCACACATAGAGTTTTAAGAAGTTCTTTCTAATTCCTAGATCAATATTTGAAACTAAAAGGTTTCTCTTTTTTATGAAGGCTCTTTTTGCTAGTGCTATTCTGCTTTTAACATCATTCCTGCTTCGGCCCATCTCACTCAACTTCTCCTATTGCATCCGATCCTATTTTTATATTTAATCTGCTAGTATTGGTGTCATTTCTGCTACATTTCATCACTTTTGTTTACTTTGATTTATATTCAGTCCAAAATCTTCCTTCAGTATTTTGTTCATGCCATTCAATAACATTCTCAATATCCTCAGCCCTCTCTGCTAATAAGACAATGTCGTCAGCAAATCGTAGCATACTGATTTTTTCTCCCTGAAAACTTATGCCACATGGAAATTTTTCTTTGCACTTTCTTCATTGCTTCTTCTACATACAAGTTGAATATTAACGGGGATAGACTACAACCTTGTCTCACACCCTTTTTAACTGATGCATGTCTCTCATGATTCTCTACTTTTATTACAGCCACTTGATTCTTATATAGTTTATAGAGTATTATTCTATCTCGATACTTTAGACCTGACTTCTTTAAAATTTTGAACATCTTGTCCCACCTAACATTATCAAAAGCTTTTTCTAAATCAACAAATGCCATAAAAGTATCTTTGTTTTTCTTGATCCGCCCTTTAAGTATTAATCTTAAAGACAGAATTGCTTCCCTTGTACCGCAATTTTTCCTAATCCCAAACTGATCTTCACCTACTATCTCTTCTACTACCCTTTCCATCATTCTGTATATTATTCTGGTCAGTAATTTTGAAGCATGTGATGTTAGACTAATGGTGCGATAATTCTCACATTTGTCGGCTTGTGCTTTCTTTGGAAGTGTGAAGATGATATTTTTATTAAAATCAGTTGGAATTTCTCCTGTTTCATAACTTTTTGATATCAGCTTGAATAATCTTTCGATTCCTTCCTCTCCTAGAGATTTAAGAAGTTCTGCAGGGATCTCATCAATTCCAACTGCCTTATTTGCTTTCAAGTCATTCAGAGCTTTATTAAATTCTGTCCTCAAAACAGGATCTCCTAAGTCATCAATGTCGACATCGCCTTCCTTTTCCAATACACTATTGTTCAAGTCGTCCCCATCATACAGTTTCTCAATGTATTCCTTCCATCGGTTAGCTCTATCTTCTGAGCTTAAAAGAGGTTTCCCATCGGCAGTTTTAATGTTCATACCTCTTTTCTTCATTTCTCCAAAATTCAGTTTGATCTTTCTATATGCAACATCTACTTTTCCTATGACCCATTTCCTTTTCTACTTCTTCACACTTTTCTTGTAGCCATTTTTCTTTTGCTATTTTGCATTTCCTATTTATTTGATTTCTAAATTGCCTGTACCGCTCTCTTCCTGCTTCAACCTGAGCATGTTTGTACCACCTTCTTTGATCCATCAGCTGCAAAATTTCTTCTTGTGATCCATAGTTTTCGGGCAGCTTGTTCCCTAAAGCCTAAGGTTTCTTTGCCAGCTTTTCATTATTTCGGTCTTTAATGCATTCCTTTCGTCCTCTGTTGAGCTCATTTCACAGTTAATTCTTAAACCTAAGTCTACCATTTCTGCAAATTTTTCTCTTGTGCTAGATTGTTTCAGTTTATTCACTTCCAGTCTGTTCTGCTTATACTGCTTTCTTATTCGCTTGAATTTCAGCCTGCACTTCATTACTATCACATTATGGTCCGAGTCTGTGTATGCTCCTGGGTATGCTTTACAGTCTAGAAGTTGATTCCTAAATCTCTGTTTGACCATGATATAATCTAGCTGATATCTGCCTGTATCCCCAGGACGTTTCCAGGTGTATATTCTTCTTGCATGGTTCTTAAACAGTGTGTTCGCCACTACTAGCTTCTATCTTTCACAAAATTCTAGCAACCTGCTTCCTCGCTCATTTCTTTCTCCTAGACCAAAACTTCCTACAGTATTCACCTCCCTCCCTTCTCCAACTATTGCATTCCAATCACTCAAAAAAAAAAAAAAAAAAAAAAAAAAAAAAAAAAAAAAAAAAAAAGTTGGTGATGCTTGGAGTCATCTTAGTGAAGTTTTAAATAAACTTGTAGTGGAGATTTAAAAAAAAAAAAAATAGAAATTCTTATTGCCACATTTCTTAAACATTTAAAGAAAAAACAAGATTCTATTTGTTCTGGCTCAGATATAAATTTAGTAATTTAGCTGGTATAGTATAGCATCTACGAAATCTGTATTTTCTTTGGAAATCATGGATGAAATTTCATTCAGCGAATATTCAGCATCAGCATAGCTTAGCCAGCAGAAGTTATCTAACTGCCTACATGGCTTATAAAAATTATTAAATGTTTTCCCATAAATTCTTGCAAACAAAAAATAATTGATACAGACATTATACTGACATTAAAACAATTATTATTATACAATTCTAATTATAAAGCAATATACTTATATTAAATGAAATACCTACATGCTTGAAGCTACATAGTAATTATTGTTTCATGAATGAAATTATAATAATTACCTGGTATGGTTTCTATGGATTTTTAACATAAACGATCTTCTTATCAGTCTTACTCATTTAAAAAAAATAAAAGTAGGTTAGGCTAAAAGTTATGGCCGACACAACCTCTACGTCCGTCATGCTTGCTTCTCCAAAACATACAAGCGTGTGGATGATGATGTTGACTCCCCAAAATTAACCAAGCGTTTGTAGAGGCTTGGAGTTTGTGGCAAGTGCCAAGGGTGTGGTCCTGGGGTAATACATCAATTATGTAAAAAAGGAGAAAAATCAAACCCAGACAATTACAGAGGTATTTCCCTCTTGGATTGCACATATAAAATCTTTTCAAGAATACAATCACTGTAAAGGCTAACTTGAACAGGAACTAGGAGAATATTAAGGAGAATTTAGATCATGGAGAAGCTGCCCAGAACAGACAATGGATGCCTACAAAAGAAGACAAAAATAACTAGTAATAACCTTTGTAGACCTCCAGAAAGCCTATGATGTATCCACAGAGATTCAATGCTGGATGTATTAAGGAATTTTGGACTCCATCCCAAATTAATAAACATGATCAAATTAACACTCACAAATACAAGATCTACAATAAGTTTCAGAGGAGATTTATCTGAACCGTCTATGATTAAAACAGGGCTAAGACAGGGAGATGGTCTTTCACCACTGCTCTTCAACTGCGCCCTTGAACATGCGATGAAAGAATGGTATCAGGAAAATCCTAAAAACGTAAAAATTGACACCAAGAAGGATCAAATAAACCCAAATCATTTGGGATTCACAGATAACTTAGTGTTTCTAGCTAATAACATACAAGAAGCCAGGAATTAAATAATTAGGTCTACAAAATATAGCGCAGAAATTAGGACTACAAATATCTTTTGAAAAGACTGTAATTATGGTAACAGAACCTCTAGTAATAAACCACACAACTGTAGATAACAGGAAAATAAAAACAGTAGAACATACCTGGGCGAAATTATAACACACAACATGAATGAAAAACCTGCCTGGCAAGAGAGAACTAACAAAATAATAAAAGCTCAAAAACTAACACTGTCTACATGCAACAAAAAAAAATTCTATCAATCAAAACAAAATTAAAACACTACAAGACGGTGGTTCAGCCAGATTTAACATAAGGAAGCATAACTATTTAAAGTTACCCAGAAAAACAGAATTGACAAAACTTTAGAAGTTGAGAGAAGAATAGCAAGAACATGTCTAAATGAAAAATATCAGAAAGAGGGACACTGGATGTTAGTGCCAAATGAGGTGGTGTACAGGGAACTGGAGCCCATCACAGATAATATACCTAAGAAGAGAACTTCTTTCCTTGGTCACATCATGAGGACACCAGAAACCAGATTAATAAGAAGAATAACAGAAAAACTTTGGAAGCTGAAGTAACAGGTAGGATGGATTAAGGAAATTAAAGAAGATATAGAAGAATTAGAAATAACACCCAGATGATCAACAAAACAAAACAGAAAAACTACAAAAAATTGAAAGAAAAAAAAAAAGAAAAAAAGATTTAAACCAAAAATAGACAAACAACACACAATGAAGAGGGTATTTACAGATGAGAAAAGACAAAGATCATAACAAATGAAAAGATACTGGGAAATTCGGAAAGAACGGTATATGCACATTAGGGTGTCCCTTATTTTACAAAGTCAAAATTTTGTAACGCATAGGTCCTATTTTTTATCATAAAATACTCACAAATAAATTTTTATGCCATTCGGATAACTGTAACCTGTGGCGACTTGCACCGATTCATCTTCACATAAATCGAGCGAGAGTAGTGGTTCGCACCCACATTACAGTTCTTGAATATGTATCACATATTGTTTTGTTCTAATAGAAGGTTTTGGAATTACAAAGAGCTAGACAGAGCATACTTTTATTAGGAGAGGCAAACTACCAAGTTGCAGGAGTTCTATCAGTTTTACTTTTCAATATCCATGAAGGAAAATTGACTATAAGTAGAAACCCTACTGTTGCTTGTACATGAGTGTATTATAATTTGGAGAATATTATGGAAACAGTTGAAAAAAAATGCAAGCAAATCTCTGGATGTTTATAAGTGAAGGGAAAAGGATTTACAACATCAACTGGCTAATGTTTATGGTATTGCACACGCTTATGCCCTTGAAATGATGTAAACAAAGGAGAGTAAAATCTTATTGCAGTGACAAAAAGGAATTAGCAGAAGCTATAGTAAATGATTTTAAAATGACGTGACCCAAGTCGTGACCACTCAGTGGAATGGCAAGTTGTTGTCTGGTCTGGGCATAATACGTTCCAAAGAACAACCACTGCCAATCTGTCTCATAATTACATTTCATAACACGGAACAACTTCTTGTGATAAACAACAAGGTGAAGTTGTTCTGAAAGCTCTGAGTAAGTGATAAAGTGCAGATAATGAGCTGTGACACAATAGCATCTAACATAGGTCATCTCAATGACTCCTGGGCACTTCTGGAGCAAATGTTCAAAAGAAAGTTGTTACTTTTTGCATGATGGCATCAAATTGATATAAGCACTCAGAAAAAAACATTTCAATGACACAAAAATTGAGTATTGTTACATTTCCTATTTGGCCGAATTAAACACTTAAGATAAGTTTCCTAGGTTTTCAACTTAAATTGAGTAAGGAACACAAAATGGTACATAATTTAGAAAGGGAGAGTAAATCTGACTTTGTAGAAAGATACACTCATTTGATGGCAGGAATATCTGGCTCTATTTTGTATGGTATGAAAAGTTAACTGCCTTGTATGTACGAAAATTGTACATTATTTTGTATCTTTTGCAACTTGATTAATGCTTACCGATATTTTGTTTTTGGAAATACCATGATGAATTTGTATCCGTAAAGAGCAAACATTTGTTTTCTCGATTGAAAATTTAAAGCAGCGTTCTGTAGGAAAGCATTTTTTCTTTGGAAGAAACTGCAGTTTTCGTACAGGCTAAAAGAAAGGTCTGAAAGAGCTGTTAATTGTAGGACTTTCATGGTTTAATTACAGCTGATGAAGAATGGAAACAATTTCAAGCAAAAACACCGAAAATTGTACCCACACCGTTGAAAAGAGATTCTAAAAAGAAAAAAAAAACTCAAAATTTTAATACTTCCGTCTTAATAAAAAATTAACTATTATTAATGTTTTTAATGATGTGGTCACATATCAAGTGATAGTCAAAACAAGCATGTTTCATAAAGTTTCGGCTCTACTCGGCACAGGTTAGGATCATCTTAGGAGGATAAAATTTCTTATGTAAGTAAGCTACAGTGATTTTTTAAAAAATATTAAAGGGTATGCATTTGAATATTCGATTTTTTTTTTTTTTTTTTTTGCTCTTATAAGGGACATGCCTAAGAATATAACCAGAAAACGGCTAAAGTGGTCCAATGAGGCCATAAAAGCCTGATAATAATAATAAACACAATTTAATTTAGTTGCAGTAGAGCACAGGCTCCAGTGGCATACGTTATTTGTGCATCCATGTATTCAAAAATTAACTGTTGAAATTATGAGAAAAAATTAACTTTAATTTTAACATAATATTCTTGAAAATATACGACAGATATTGCCCGTTATATTCATGAGTTTCCAGAATAATCCTCTTTTATAAAATGTTAATCTGAAGTGTGAGTACGTCGTCTATAGCTAATGGCTAGAGAACGGTCACGTGCCAGCCTTCACTTGCCAATCAACAGCCACCATATTACATTCATTCCATCATCTTGCTTTTCGTTTATTTGCAACTAGATGCAGAAATTTATGAAGGAGAAGAGGATACAATACTTGCACTATTTTATCTGTATCAGAGCAGACGATAAGAAACAATGAAGTTTATTAAAAACTCGGAGAGACGTAATGCGAAATGTATTAGTCAAATAAATAACAGTTATCAGTTTTCAAAATTATAGTCTCCGTCATCTAAAGTAAAATGCATTTATTTATGTAAAATCCTAACCAAATACTCTGATAATCTAAGCAGAGTAACGTATTCATATAATGAAAGATATCATTAAAAAGCTTATTGTTTTCTCCTTATAAGCTTTTCCAGAATAAATTCCTACTACCCTTTGTTTTTGATACATGTGTTAGCTATTAAATGAGATTTAAATTAACTTTTTTATTAGATTTAAATCATCAAGGATATGACTATTTACTGCATAAGCAATGTGACACACTTAATTCAACAACAATATTATTGCTGCAAAATAGCAGTGAGCAGAGATATTAGAAATACGGAGAGCAGGGGAAAAAAATTAATGCAAGGCAATTATATGTCACAGCAATTAGTAATTAGTATGTTCGTTTAAGTTTACATATTGCTTTGTATTTATCTACGACAACCAGATGCAAACTTCATGTAAGGAGAAGGGTAGTCTATGTTTACGTTATATTAGCTGTATCAGTTATAAATATTAGGTTAAAACATAACCTAAGAATTTTTTTGGTAGAAGATAAGAAACAATGAAGTTTATTAAAAACTCAGAGAAAGTTTACACAAAATGTACGAATCACGTAATACATCATTCAAATAAATGACAGTTATCCGTTTTTGATATTATACTTTCAGTCATTTAAAGTAAAATAAACTAAAGTGAATAAAACGGGATAGTCTCCGTCATCTAAAGTAAAATACTCTGATAATCTAACCAGAAATATGAAAATATAAAAAATAAATATGAAAACATAAAAAATAAATATAAAAAGCTTGAAGCTAGTTAAATTATATTCTACTCAATGTGTGCACATCTTGGAACATCTATTACAACAGGTTCTATGTTTCACTCTTAAGTGACCTCAGTGACCATCCCAACATGCACACAGTTGATTGTTGATAGCAGAGCAGACTCTCAGTTCCAAGTGAAAATTTGCTTTTTGGTTATGTTTTGTGTGCTGTAACTGCATGATAATTATTTTAATATACCTGTACTCAAACACTGCATTTAAAACAACAACAACAACAGCCAGGTAAAAACTCTTATTTAATTAAAAATTACTTTTAATTTGACAGTTAAAAACTGATATACATTATTTAATAGAGATACAAGAACCACAAGTGATTATATGGGTCGAGTCTTGGTTAAAAGAAGGAGTACTAGAAAATGAGGCTTTCCCTAAAGTTTACACAGTGTACTGCAGAAACAGGGGAGCAATTGGTGGAAGGGAATTCATAATGATTAACAAAGATTACTATAGTTCTCTAGTGTTCATAGAGCATGACCATGAGTTATAAGGGGTAGACTTTGGGGTCACAAAAAAGAAAAAATCATATGGAAGAATGAATGACGGAGATCAGATTCTAGGAGAGAAACTAAATTCACGTTCACAGTTCAGAGGTGAGCATAAAATGGTTATTATTAGAGAAGATTTAAATTTACCAGGTGTCAACTGAGTACAAAATAAAATAAATAACACAAGGGAACAGATATCTGCAAATATCTTAGTAAGGGAATGAGGTTTTACACAAGTGGTAGAGCAAAATACAAGAGGACCAAACACGTTGGATATATTTCTAGTAAATCCTGACAAAAATCTTGTAGGGTGTCAAGTAAATGAAGGATTAAGTAATCCAGTGGCCAAAAAAGAAGGGGGGAAAAGGTATAATTATAAAAAGGCACAGAACTGAAGCAATATTTCACGGAAAGGTTCAGTAAACAGAAGGATGGCACAAGTACAGTGGAGGCGAAATGGGATGGAAAAAAAAAGGTGCGAGGAAATGTTTTTTCCAAAGTAGAGAATAGGGAGAGGTACAGAACCTACATACAACAATAGGGAAGTGAGATGGTTAAAGGATGATACGGGAACACAACAGAATTAAGTGACAGGAAGGCAGTAAGGAATACTTAAAATGACTAAACAAGTAATTAATAAGAGCAACGAGTAGGTTTATGAAGGATATTATTGGTGCAGGAGGACCACTTAATGATGCATCTAGAAATTTCTATGACTATAATAGAAAACTGAGGGGAAGGGAAAGGAGTCAGACTATCTATACATATAATAAGCAAGTCTGTCATGTATGACGTCACCTGTCACATCATGACATCACTCTATGACGTTGCGCAATGACATCACGCATACCACTATTCTTCTCAGTTATGCACATTATTTAATAATATTTCTAAGCATCCACAAATAAATTAACTGACAGAATGAAAAAAAAATATGCATTGCATTTAAACCGTCATATCAATCATTAGATGCTTATATTTACGTATTATTTTGTAAATAGAAGTAATCCTTAAATTTTTTGTCCATAGATAAGTAAAATAAAAGTTTCAATTTTCGATCATAAATGTTAATGAAAGCTTTGATTAGATTGTTACTTAGCATGGGTCTGAAGTACAACTGGCATTTGACACTACAGCAAAGGGCACGAAAATGATTCAGTTTTTTTAAATAATTTAATGTGCCCTATTATTGAAATGACTAAATCCTTTAAACAGAAACATTGCATACTGATCGAGAACTGTCTGCCTACACTACAACTACAACAAATATTACGTGGCATAATGTAAGTTTATAAGATTTATTTTCATCTTCTTTGTTTTCACAGAGTAATATTACTGAGGCTATTATTTCCACAACATGTAACTATGTCAGCTTCTTAAGCATTCTAATATCGGTCTGAATCATGGATAACAAAAAATAAAGGTTAAAAACTCTTGAAGATTTTTGATCAGTAAAGTTTGTGAGGTATGTATATATTTTACAGCTCTAAGAGCAACCACACATTAAACAATATAATCTATCAAATGTGTGTAACAATTTTCAGACCAAAAGAACAATTCCTTTAAGAATCTCAGTGATTACACTAGAGCCCAGATTTATATAGTGATGCACTATTGCCACTAAAATGCGATACAGTACATGTATTAATATGTGTGAGATTGAAGTACTGTTTTTATGGCGGCAAGTTTAGATTAGTATGTGGTTAGATTGGAAAGCAACCTGGACCTGGATGGAAACTGAAATTTTTGTTACAGCGCAAGGCACGAGGAATTACACTGAATTTTATTTTATAATAATTCTATTTGGCTAAGCAATTGTTAAGAAATTAATTGTTGAACACTTAAAGAAAAGTATGTATTTTGTTTAAATTGGCATATTAATTATCGGTTTGTTTCTGAAATCATTACATAATTTGAATGAAAGATGTTCCAAATTGATCACGATCTATGTGGCCCAAACCACAATTAAACATTACGTGGCATAGCATAACATGTTATTTATTTTTAGCATACTTTGTTTTCACTGGGGTCATTATTTAGGCCGATATAAGCCGTGTCAGCCATTAAAACATTGATCTTTGTCACAGGTAAAACAAAAGAAAGGAGTAAGAACCTGTTAAGATTTGGGGTTAAATTTATATCACGATGCATGGTGACACTGACATGCAATAGAGGGAATGTATTAATTCGCCTGGGATTGATGCTTTGCTTTTCTAGCGGCAATATTAGCAGAGTTTGGGTACGGCTGAAATTTATCCAGGACCAAGTTGACAACTGAAGCTTTTTTTTTTTATAGCACAAGGGACGATAAATAACAATGAGCTTTATTTTATAACAATTCTATTTAGTTAAGCAACTGCAGAGAAATAAATTACCATAACACTCCTTAAAACCGTCATTGTTTACAGGCTTTGGGGCTAGTTGTAAATAAGAACAGAGTAGAGGTCACTGAGGATTATAAAATTAGAGAGATATTGAGTGATTGGTTTAGTGAGACAACAAGGGACTAACGTCCTGTGATGGGAGGGAATAAATCAGAGGAGAATCTCCCCAAAAGTACAAAAACCACAAATTTTGAAAGATTCTCAGGAAATTATAAAAGAACTCAGAAATCTAAAAAAATGTAAAGGTGCTGGTTTAGATAATATTCAGATGAAATGGACAAGGGGGCCAAACTGATAATATAGCACTAGATCTTTCAAAGGCTTTCGAGAAAGTTAACCATAAAATGGTAGTAAATAAGGAAAAAACTATTGGAATGGCTCAGAAAGCGATTTACTGGGTAGAAAAATTTGTAAAGGTAGAAATCAGAAAGTTAGGGTAAGAAAGGCAGTATCAAAAGAAGTGAAAGTAAAAACGGAAGTACCACAGGGTAGTGTATTGGGACCATTGATATTCATTATTCTAATGAATAATTGTGTTGATTGTTTACTATCAGAAATTAGATTATTTGCAGATGATATAATGTTTAATAAAAGGATCAAAACGGTAGAGGACTGTAAACAGCTGCAGGGTGATCTGGACAGGATTCCTAGTTGAGTTGGTAAACATGGGATGAAGATAAATGCAAAGAAGAGCCAGCTTACTAGATACACAAATAAAAAACTAATGGTTGATTATAATTAAAAGGTGGGGAAAGAATTGCTTGTTGAAGACTTGAAATGTAAATATCTTGGCATTATGTTTGATAACAAGCTTAACAGGGCAGGTCACATTGGTCAGGTAGAAGGAAAAGGTTTCAAAATTCTGCAGTTGTTGGACAGGGTGATGAGGGGATGTACAAGAGGAGTAAAGGAATTGGTTTACAAAACCTTGGTCAGACCATTGCTTGAATATGGTAGTGTAGAATGGGACCCACATTATGTGTTTCAAATACAGGAGTTGAAGAGGGTGCAAAAAAAGGGCTGCTAGATTTGTTTCTGGAAATTACCGCAGAATGCAATCAGTAACAAATACGATAAAAGAGCTGGAATGGTATTCATTGCAAGACAGAAGGATACTGAAGAGGGTCATGGGAGTGTACAAGTCGTATATTGGTGATTAGGTATGGACAGATATTAGTGTAAAAATTAAAAGTAATGCATGGAAGGGAAAAGATTACCATGCCACAAGCTGGCACTCGATTTCAGGCACAAGGGTATAGGAAGATTCTATTTTCTGGATTAAGGGTGTCAGAGATTGGAATAAGTTACCAAAAGAAATGATGAATAATTTACCAAAAACCTTGGAAGAGTTTAAAGCTAAAATTTGCAGAGGGATATGTAGGTGGGTGGAGGAAAGGGGGAAGATGGGTGTGTAGGGAAATTGCCAATGGAGTGTTCACTCCATCGCAATTTAATTAAATACTAAATAATGCTACAGATGTATTGAAGATTGTGGGATATGATTTGTACCTTACCTTGAAATTTTATTTACAGTGAGTCTGAAGTCTTGCTGCTTACCAGATTGGAAAAAGAGTGATAGTAGTACTGGTTCATAGAGGAAAGGTTACAAGCACGGTTGAAAATTACAGGCAATTGGTTTGACATCAGTGGTAGGCAAATTAATAGAGATATTTATATACAACTATATCAGAAATGTCGGTGAGGATAGAAACTGGTTTGTAGATTGGCTTTAGGCAAGGATATTTGTGTGAATCTCAGATGGTGGGCTCAGAGGCGGCCCTAGCAAATCTTTCAAGGTGGTGTGAGATTTCATTGTGGCGCCTCAAATGTGCAATCACTTATTTGTGATTAAGGTGATTTAATAGTAACATGAACGTTTTCCGTAAGGATAGGTTGCATTCCCAAGGAGGTGGTGTATTTATAGCTGTTAGTAAGTACCTCCCATGTAGCGAAATAGATGTCCATACTGTCTGCGAAATCATATGGATCAAGCTCAACGTAGCTAGGACAAAACTTGTGATAGGCTCGTTCTATCGTCCACCCGATGCAAGCGTAAATATTGCCGAGGCCTTGAGAAATAATGTAAATAATATAGCACGCCAATTTCCGGACCATACAATAATGCTAGGAGGTGACTTTAACTTGCCAGATATCGACTGGACTAATTACGTTCACGTTACTGGGGGCAGGGATAAAGCAGCTTGCGAAATCATTCTAGACCTCTTCTCAGATCACCATCTTGAACAGCTCGTAACTGAACCAACGCGATGCCTCAACGGTAACAAAAATATTTTAGATATAGTTGTTACAAATAGGCCCGAACTATTCACGGATATTTCTACCACCGCAGGAATAAGTGATCACAAAGCTGTAATTGCTACAGTAAAACTAACAACCACGCACAGAAAGAGAAAAGAGAGGATCATTTACAGATTCGAAAAGGCTTCAAAAGAGTGTTTTAGAGCGTATTTGAGGCATAATTACCACACCTTCTCAGTAGCAGAAGGCACCGTTGAAGAGAGGTGGCATCGATTCCTACATATACTCGGGGAAGGTATGAACTTGCATATACCGAAACGGACAATCAGGGAAGAGAACGATCCCCCATGGTACACACGGGAGGTTAAAAGGTTACTCAAGAAGCAAAGGAAGATACATGCACGATCAAAAAGGACAATGCATCGGACTGATTTAGATAAGTTAGAGGAGATAAGGGGACGTGTTAAGAATGCAATGCGTGAGGCATTTAATAACTTTCGTAAAAATTCTCTCTATAAGAGCCTCACTGAAAACCCTAAGAAATTTTGGTCGTATGTAAAAAAAGTTAGTTGTAGTGGGAAGAATAAGCCAGTTCTAATAAAAGACGGACGGGAGGTTGAAGGCAGCTGCGGCAAGGCTACCTTATTTAACACCGAATTCAAAAATTCATTCACGCAAGAAAACATGGAGAACATCCCCACTTTACCACATCGTGTGGAATTAGAGATGGATCCGATAGAAATTGATAGCGTAGGAATTGTAAAGCAATTAAAACTCCTGAAGTGGGGTAAAGCGCCGGGTCCCGATGGTATACCGGTAAGAGTATTTTCTGAATACGCGGAGGATATTGAACCATTTCTGTCAGATATATTCCGTAAATCACTAGAAGAGAGAAAAGTACCTTCTAGCTGGAAAATAGCCCAGGTAATTCCCGTTATTAAGAAAGGAGATCGGTGTGATCCTAGGAATTATCGACCCATATCTCTAACATCGGTCTGCAGCAGAATTCTGGAACATGTCATATGCTCGAACATAATGAAGTTTCTAGATGAGAACGAGTTACTTACACCATGTCAACACGGATTTCGGAAGAAGCGATCGTGTGAAACACAATTGGCCCTATTTTCCCACGACATAATGAAAGTTATCGATGCAGGTTCGCAAGTTGATGCGGTTTTTTTGGATTTTCAGAAAGCTTTTGATTCTGTGCCACACAACCGACTTTTAGTGAAGATTCGAGCTTACGGTATTTCGGCTCAGATTTGCGAGTGGATACGTGATTTTCTAACTGGTCGATCACAATATGTCGTTGTTGACGGGGAAGCCTCTTCTAAGATAAATGTTACTTCGGGCGTTCCTCAAGGAAGTGTAATAGGTCCACTTCTTTTCTTAATATTTATAAACGATCTAGGTGACAACGTCAAATGCTGGTTGCGACTGTTTGCCGACGATGCGGTTATCTATAGGGAAATAAGGTGCTCCGACGATTGCTTAGAAATTCAGCGTGATTTGGATGCTATTTTCGATTGGTGCCATAAATGGCAGCTTACACTTAATTGCATAAAGTGCAAGGCAATGCGGATAAGTAACAAGAAGAATCAGGTTGTTCACGAGTAAAAAATAAACAATTCACCTGTTGACACGGTTGATTCCGTGAAGTATCTGGGGGTGATAGTACAAAGCAACATGAAATGGGACATGCACATAACTTCCGTCGTAGGCAAGGCAAATTCTAAATTACGATTCATAGGTCGTATTTTGAGGAATTGTAATGCTCAAACAAAGGAGATAGCGTATAAAACACTAGTGCGTCCGCATCTGGATTACTGTTGTGGGGTTTGGGATCCGTATCGCAAGGTTCTGATCGACTCAGTTGAGAGGGTGCAGAGGAGAGCCGCTAGATTCGTGACTTGTTGTTACAGCCCTTATGAAAGCATCACAGAATTGATACATAGATTGGGCTGGGATAGTTTGGAAGACAGACGACGTAGCTTGCGTTCGAATTTATTGGAGAATATGCAAAAAAATTTAAATTTCGAGTGCAATGAAATACTTCTTCCGCCAACCTATTTAGGTCACAATGACCGGAGGGATAAGATTAGAGAAATAAGATGCCGTACTGATACTTATATGTATTCCTTCTTTCCTCGCACTATTCGGGATTGGAATGGGCGGGTTTAGGATTGGTGCTTAGTACCCTCTGCCACCCACAATGTTTGTGATTTGCAGAGTATGGATGTAGATGTAGGTGTCCATATGGACAGACTGAAGATAACATACATTTTTTTACATCCTACTAAAATTATAAATGTAAATTTTTTTCCTTGTATTTTTGTTACTGAGAACTTCAAATCGAAATGGCTGGATGTCTTAAAAGAAAATTTGGAATAATGTATTTGCTATCTAGTTTTATCCAGATCGAAAAAGTAGTTTCCATGGGATTCGAATACCAATTCGCAAATGAATGGAGTTATGAATTCCAATCGAGCCAAGCCGGTTGCAGACAACTTCAGAAATATTGGTATAGGATAGCAATGGTATGAATGAGAAACAACAGTAAAAAATATGTTTGAAAAGGTTTATTTACGCTACTATTGCGTACACAATACTGACATCATGCGTACATCAAATTTACATAAAAGTGTTTAAAACAAACAAATGAGGAAATAAAATCATAACTGTAAGGCCTAGATTACCAACCTCCTCGTTTTTGCCCTTTGACCATTTTATTTTCTGTAGATAAAATTGCAAGATCTGAAAGTCTATCTTGAGTCCAAGTTTACCGTAAATAAGTTTTAATTTACTAAAATTTCGTTTTCCTTTAGCAACAGTTACAGATATTGTTAGCAAAATTCAAAGTTCAATCCATACATTCGAAAATATATCCTGCCAACCATTTGGTTTCATTAGTTGATTTTTTATTGGTTCTGCTGATTCAATCACCACCAACAATAGTTTCAGTTAGAAAGCTCCTAAGTCAATTCAAAACCTGATATGTCACATTCTTCTCCATTAAACTCATTTCTAAATCAGCACAGGATTATTCCAATTCAGGAATTGTTTTAATAATGTGTAATAATGACACTGTATCGTTAAATTTAGATAGTTGTGAAATTTGAGTGACCAACGCGTTCTCAGTATACCAATTATATGCTAAAACACATTCATTGTAAACAATTCTTTGGGATGTGTTGTTATCTCACCTATGGCCTCGTACTTAAAAAATCTGGGATCTGATTGGCTTAGTAAAAGGATATGTCAACGTCTGAGAAGCCATCTCCCTAGCTATTATCAGAACAGACGGTACTCAAATTCCGAGCTCTTTTCCAGAAGTTGTGAAGTGTTTAAGACTTCATCCTGGATAGCCTTGCTTAAAATATTTTCTTGAAACAGTGTATTATAACAAATCACCATTGTAACTATGAACTCAAATTGCTCCATGATCTGGCACTGTTGTTGCGAGTGAAAAATTCATTTCCAGAAGGGCACCACAAACTGAAGAATAGTGATAAACTGCAGTGAGGCTAGAAACTCTATTCTCCAAAAGAGTTTTGCAAAAAATTTTGGCAATAGACCTAAGTTATTGGATAACACTTCCCATCGCTAAGTTGATCGAGAGAATTGAACAAACATTCATTGAGGAAACTGAATTAATTAATGTTTTGGTGGCTCCTGCTATTACCAGATTTAATGACAGCTAAATAAATTTAATAATGCATGGGAAGATATTGGTTCAAGATTTTGCTTGGACACCTTTGTTTCCTCCTATCATATTGGATCCATTGTCATATCTTTGGCCTCAAAAATCCAAATCAAACTTTTACAATGTATCAATGAAATACAGGCCACTGCGTCCAGCTCTCAGGTCCCGAAGAGTCACTTACTGGCTTTTAGGCAATGAAACACTCACAAGCTTTGACTTCGTCTTCATTAGTGTCAACAAAAGCAACGTTAAAAATAATTGTTTGACGTGACTGACATCAGGAGTTCAATTCAGTCTGATGGAAAAGTATTTAGATGACTTAACCATAGTCAAAATTTTATTAAGAAATTCAATCGTCTCATTATCAATACGGTGGAGATGCTCCATCATCACAGTGCCTTTTTTTCTAGCAGATGCAATGTACCTAGTTTGTTACAATTATTAGAAACATTTAGTGATTCAGATCCAAAGAATTACTGCACTTTAAAAATAATATTTTGGACATCATTCATTCGATGGTCACAACACACCGTAATTTTTTGTCTTCAATTTGTAGTTTCAAATGCTTGTCTATTACATTGAAGTTCTATAGTCGCTTCTGTGCTGGTTATTTGAGGAAGTTTCGTGACTCTTTAGATGCTCTGATAAGTAGCACCAATCATCAAATTCTTCTTTTCCTAAATAAAAGTGAGAACTTCTGTTGAATAAACAAAAGTAAAAGTAATATACTTTATCTTCAGATTCAGAGTAAAGAAGCCATCTTCTTTTATAAATTAATTCATTTGACATTACCCTTTGAAAATGCATATTTGAAAAATGATGTCCATGAATTTTTTCGTTGCTCAAATAATTATTTCATTTCTCACTGCTGGGTAGATAAGCGACCATTTTGAAATATTATAATAATTTGTACTTTGAAAAGGCGATGGTGATGGTATACCCCATTTTCAAATGTAGACGATGTTGCGACCAGAGCAAACTCTTCCTGTACTCTACATTCTGCTCTTTATCATCATGAGCATTGTCTGAAAAACTTCTATAAGTTTTCTTCCATCACTTGTTGAACTAGTTCTGATGACAATTCAGATGACACCTCAAACCTAAAAATTTTTGAAGCTTTCTCAATTTCGCCTGGGTTTAGTATTTTTAAAAAGAAAAGGTTGGGGGGGGGGGGGTAGTGACATGTCTGTAAATGAGATATTACATTTTGTAAATATTTACGCTAACAATGTTAATTGCAAGCACTAATTATAGGATGAGTTGCAGTTTTCTTGAATAGAGAAACTCGAGGCTGAAGCTCTTATTTTTCTAAACTCTTCTGGATGATTAGTGTATACATATATATATAAAAATTGTGAACTGCTTGCTGAGATATTATGTTATTTATTAATCATTTTTTGCGCAGACAATCTCTCACTGAATTTTTGGCACCCGATGCGGTCGCACTAATCACAATGCCCTAGGGCCGCCCCTGGGTGGGCTATATGCAAGATATTTCAGATGAATTGGACAAGGGAAGCCAAATTGATAGTGCGCACTAGATCCTTCTAAGGCATTTGACAGAGTGAGCCAAAAAATGGTTTTAAATAAACTTAAATCTCTTGGATTGGCTGAAAAAGTTACTTGCAGGGTAGAGAAATTATTAAAATCCAGAATGTAAAGTGTTAGAGTAGGAAATCTTATCTATATATAAAAGTAGACGTGTGTTTTCCAATATTTCACTTTTCAGCCACCACTACCTAGCACAGATCACTAGTCTTTGTGTGTGGAATTAGCATGGAGTTCCCTGTCACACACAATGTTGGCCGAAAGTCGATAGCTGTGGGGATGTGGGAGATATGATGGTTAAAAGTGGTCGATGCAGGGCATACTAGTATTTCGACCAAAGACATGTCTCTCCGTATATGTCACTCTGCTCCCACAACTACATAGCATAGACCATTGGTGTTTGTGTGTGGTAGTGGTATCATGTTTCCTATCGTGTACTATGGTGGTTAGATGTCAGTAGCTATGGGGGTGTAGGAGATATGGTGGTTGAAAGTGTGGCACTTTCATATTTCTACCAAAAAAGTTTGTGTAGTGGTGTATTTATTTATTTTCCATATGCATACATCTACTGTTATTACACAGAATGGGTACCACACCACTACTAAATCTACTACTACTGCTATTTTCCGTAATATTACTACTACTACTACTACTAATACCATTACTACTACTACTATTACCACTACTGTCACAGCCGCACTTTGGTCCACTATTGTTCATTTTTCTTGGTGTTGTGTGCGCTCCAAAGGCAGAGTCCCCTGGAACCGGCAGCAAAGTCAGCCACCCAGGCCATCAAGAGTTGACCTCCTGGAATACCAAGACAGCCCCAGTTGTCGCTCAGAAGACAGCCTCTCTGGAGCACATTGAAGTTCCTCCGATGATTGATGTTGCTCATTGTCGTAGGATATCTTCCGTGAATTCAGTGTAATTGTGTTCTCCTCTTCTGCTATCTGTGGCCTTTGATTTCACTTGGCATTTTTTGTTTTTATAAATTTCTCCTTCCAAAATTTTGAGGCTAGATCAGCTGCCTCGTCCAGCAAATGCCACAAACTTTCATCGCGCAGTATGTCAAATATTCTCCTACCTTGCAGCCGAGCTTGTTGGTGTTCTCTCAAACTGGCTGTTATTTCACACTCCCATACCAAGTGCTCCGGCGAACTCTCTTCACCACATTCGCACGTCTGAGTCAACAATATTTCGATTTCGGAGCCAGCTATTGTATGGCCCGTGACCTGTAATGTAGTGTACCAATCCGGGAGAGGGTTGAAGGTACTTCAACTTAACCTCTACTCTACGAATGGGAACGTATCATATGATCTTCGACCTGTTTCACTGTTGTTAAATTCTTGTTGCCATTCCGCCAATAGAAGCTTCCGAATGTGCATCTCTGATGTTGCTTCGCTGCCTACATTTTCTGCTACCTGCTAAGGTGTATCACTCTGCTGCCAAAACTATCTAGCGCAGAACACGGGTTTTTGTGTGAGGTAGTAGCACAGTCACCCATCGATCACAACATTGGCCGAATTTCAGTAACTGTGATAGTGTGGTTGAAAGTGGCCGATCAAGTTGTGTGCTCTGCTGCCACAACTACAGAGCATAGACCATTGGTGTTAGCAGGTGGTAGTAGTATCGTGTTTCCTATCATGTACCATGGTGGTTAGATGTTGTAGCTATGGGGGTGTGGGAGATATGGTGGTTGAATGTGGTCGAGCTGTGGCACTTTCATATTTCTACTAAAAACGTATGTGTCATGGTGTATCACTTTTCAGCCAAAACTATCTAGCGCAGATCACTGGTGTTTGTGTGTGGTAGTAGCACAGAGTCACCCGTCGATCACAACGTTGGCCGAATTTCGGTAACTGTGGTAGTGTGGAAGATATGGTGGTTGAAATTGATCAATCAAGGATATTTTCGTATTTCGACCAAAGACATGTGAGTCCGTATATTTTACTTTGGTGCCTGAACTACATAGCGCAGATGACTGGCGTTTGTGTGTAGTAATAGCATCAAGTCTCCCATCATGTACTATGGTGGTTAGATGTCGGTAGCTGTTAATCCTAATTCTTTACAAATACGAACGAAGTCGTGGGTAGAAGCTAGTATATTACTAAAAGAGGTGGAAATAAATAAGGGACCATTACTGTTCATTATTCTTATTAATGACTGTGTTGATGGGTTACGGTAAGAGTCTAGATATTTTGCAGATGATATAATGGTATACAATAGGATCAAAACAGGTGCAGACTGAACAGCTGCAGAGTGACCTGGATAGAATATGTAAATGGGTAGGTGAGCATGGAATGAAGATAAATGCCAAGAAGTCAGCTTATTAGGTACAGAGATAAAAAAAAAACTGATGGTTAATTATGATTATAGGGTGGGGACAGAATTGCTTGTTGAAAGCTTGAAGTGCAAATATCTTGGCATACCATTTGATAACAAACTCAACTGGGCAGAGCGCATTGGTCAGGTGGTAGGAAAAGGTTACAAAATACTTCATTTACTGGAGAGAGTGATGAGAGGATGGACGAGAGAAGTTAGGGAATAGGCTAATTGACAGTTTTTTTTTTTATTTGCCGTCACCAGTCTTCTGACTGGTTTGATGCACTCCTCCATCCCTTCCTATCTTGTGCTAACCACTTCATCTCTACATATCCCCTACAACGCACGTACTCAATTATCTGCTTCATATATTCTAATCTCTGTCTTCCTCTACAGTTCTTACCTTCGACTCTTCCCTCCACCACCAAATTAACTAATCCAGCATGTCTCAAAATATGACCTACCAGCCTGTCTCTTCTTTCTGTAAGTGCCTTCCACAAACTTCTTTCATCACCCATCATTTCCAAAACTCCTTCATTTCTTACTCTGTCTATCCACTTGATTTTCATCATTCTTCTGTAGCACCACATTTCAAATGCTTCAATTTTCCTTCTTTCCAGTATTCCCAAAGTCAATGTTTCAGTACTCTAAAGTGCTGTGCTCCACACAAAGTTTTTTCTAACTCCTAGATCAATATTTGAAACTAAAAGATTTCTCTTTTTCATGAAAACTCTTTTTGCTAGTGCTATTCTGCTTTTAACATCATTCCCACTTCGGCCATCAGTTGTAATTTTGCTTCCTAAGTAACAGAATTCACTTACTTCTCCAAATGCATTCGATCCTATTTTTATATTTAATCTACTAGTATTGGTAACATTTCTGCCACATTTCATAACTTTAGTCTTGTTTTGAATTATATTTAGTTCAAAATCTTCCTTCATGTTCATGCCATTCAGTAACTTCTAGATGTCTTCAGCCCTTTCTGCTAACAAGTCAATGTCATCAGCAAATCGTAGCATACTAATTTTTTTCTCCCTGAACACTTATGCCACATGGATTTTTTTTTTACTTTCTTTATTACTTCCTCTACATACAAGTTGAATAATAACGGGGATAGACTACAACTTTGTCTCACGCCCTGTTTAACTGATGCATGTCTCTTATGATTCTCTACTTTTATTACAGCCACTTGATTCTCATATATTTTATAAAGTATTCTTCTATCTCGATACTTTAGACTTGATTTCTTTAAAATAAAATATTGAACATCTTGTCCCACCTAACATCATCAAAAGCTTTTTCTAAATCAACAAATGCCATAAAAGTATCTTTGTTTTTCTTGATCCGCCTTTCAAGTATTAATCTTAAAGCCAAAAGTGCTTCCCTTGTACCACGATTTTTCCTAAACCCAGACTGATCTTCACCTACTACTGTCTTCTACTATCCTTTCCATTCTTGTGTATATTATTCTGGTCAGTAATTTTGAATCATGTAATGTTAGACTAATGGTGCGATAATCCTCACATTTGTCGGCTTGTGCTTTCTTCGGAAGTGTGATGATGATATTTTTATTAAAATCGGTTGGAATTTCTCCTGTTTTATAACTTTTTGATATCAGCTTATATTTCTTCTGGGAATTTAAGAAGTTCTGCAGGGATCTCATCAATTCCAAATGCCTTATTTGCTTTCAAGTCATTCAGAGCTTTATTAAATTCTGTCCTCAAAACAGGATCTCCTAAGCCATCAATGTCGACGTCGCCTTCCTTTTCCATTACGCTATTGTTCATGTCATCCCCATCTTACAGTTTCTCAATGTATTCCTTCCATCGGTTAGCTCTATTGTCTGAGCTTAAAAGTGGTTTCCCATCGGCAGCTTCAATGTTCACACCTCTTTTCCTCATTTCTCCAAAATTCTGTTTGTTCTTTCTATATGCAACATCTACTTTGTCTACTACCATTTCCTTTTCCACTTCTTCACACTTTTCTTGTAGCAATTTTTCTTTTGTTTTTTTGCATTTCCTCTTTATTTGATTTCTAAACAGCCTGTATTGCTCTCTTCCTGATTCATCCTGAGCATTCTCCTCTGATCCATCAGTTCCAAAATTTCTTCTGTGATCAGAGGTTTTCGGGTGGCTTGTTCCCTAAAGCCTAATGTTTCTTTACCATCTTTCAGTATTGAAAATATATTACAAATTGGAGTCAGTCTCATAGATTAATGCTTCAGGAACCTATTTTTTTTAATTTCGAAAAGAAAAGTGGATTATTTTTAGTAAAAAAAGCGAGATAAAAAGTATATTATTCTTACCTTTGCTCACGTAACAAAAAACATTCTAGGATTGGCGATCGTTTTAGTGACTTCACATCTGTAAATGCTGCGAATGGAGCATTTCCTATTATCCAAGTTTTCAACTATTAATATTTTTTGTTGCAGATATTTCTTGTTTTTAATATAATTTCATTTAGAATACAAAATTGAGAACAATTTATAAAAGCCTACAGCGAAAAAATATCGAAAATAGGCACCTTATTTGTGGAGCTAGCTATCGCAACAACCCCCGACTTTTCTGCGGAGCTTAAAAATGTAACATCTTCAATTTGAGAATCATTTATATTTTAATTGAAAGTTAGATATTTAAAAAAATCTTTTATAAACATGACTAAAATAAATGTAATTAGTTATTTTAGGAGATATCGATGAGAAAAAACGCAAGCAATAATGTAGGTACAAGGTAAGCACAGTATATATATAACAAGCAGCCATCTCACTACTAGTGAAGATGGGCCAATAGCTCGAAAATTTTGTACTCTATGCTGTACGTGTTTTCTTCATGTATCGACGCAGTGGGAATCCTCTTCTATGGTAAGCGGCGGTTTTTCTCCTATCCAAATCTATACTATTATATATCTGTAAGCAAGCTGCGTGACTCTTTTCTTGAGCGGGTATCGCGCAATAAGTACCGCAGCAATTCGGATGTGGGTTTCAAGTTTTTAGAGCTAATTGTCCGAATCAAAATCTGCTGAAGTAGCTAATGACTTATACGTATCTTCGGAAGGAACAGGCAATTAAAAACCTTTTTATATGGAAAATTGTATGCCATGGAACATTATGCACTTTCAGACATGCACTACTTCCTCATAAATCTGTCAAAAATTCACACAGCTTAACTAATGATTGTTTAATATTTTGACCTCGAATTTTTAGTTTTTCAGTTTTCTGGAATGCAGTAAATAAACGGAATACATGAATCTAACGTAATTATCATTACTAATACTTCATTTACTGTAAAAATTGCGCGTTTAAGAGTTTGACCGAAGATGAATATACTAATCTTTGAATTGTTTATATTGTCTTTGTTTCGGTTATAATTACTCGCATTTAGCAATTAGTTAAACTACTATATATTATATTAAATCTTCAATAAGAATAAAAGAATTGTGATGTTTACAGTAAGTAACTAAGAGCTTAATACGTATATTAAAGGTTTTTACTGTCGCTGCAATTTGACTGTGAAATCCAGTTCACATTTAAACCTAACCACAACCGCTAACATTACATTGGGATACAGTAGATTTATTATTGCACGTGTTTTAGCCCTGTTGCAGTTCAAAATAAAGGTGTATTATGAAATTCATTGTTATGATTTATGCTATCCTCAATTTGACAATGTTGTCACTACCCAAATTGTAGTTACTGAAATATTTAATGTGTTAGGAGTATCTGAATTGTTTGATTTTGTAACGGCAATATCAGTATAAGTTGTAATTAGTGTCAAATGCAACCTGTCCCCCGAATGTTCTTGCAAAAATATAAGTCATGAGGAATTCAATTATTGTCAGTAATTAATAAGCTGTTTTAATGAATGCCATGTTAGTGATTGACATGTATCACGAAGTAAGTGTTTCCTGATGGCTTTGGTGAAATTAGTTTCTGGTCCTGACTACATTTCAATCTCACTACTTCAGTTCTGAAATACCGTGAAGGAAATGGCTCGAAATGTGGGTAGTTGTATAAAAGCCATTAATAAAAAAATACATATTACTTATGGATTAGGAATGTATTTATATGGTATTAAAAAAGGGGATTCTATGATTACCATGGCACCGCACTTTCATGATGGATTCTTATGTAACTCGACGAGACAGATTGAAAGTAAAGAATAAAAATTTTTGATGTGTTGCTTAATTCTCGAGATATCGTATCTCAAAAGTGAGGAGGTTAGAGCGAAATCTAGCATAGACCAGAAAAAAATTCACCGAAACCACTATATCTACAAGGTGGAAATGCTCTGTAGGTGTTTTTCTTCCTAATGGTTGTTGTTAGGTTGAAATACAGCCTGGACCAGAAGAAACGCCACCAAAAGCACAAGGAACAATACCTATAACTGATTTTTGAAATGCTATATCTTGAAAACCAAGTGAAATGTGAGATTTGGCATAGTTAAAGATTATATGGAGAAGTGAAGGAAGCTAAAATCTATATATAATATGCATTACAAATACATTAAATTAAGTAAAATAAAACACTCGCTTGCCTACGTAGTTCGCTCAGATGCCGCCAGTTCTGGGTGTTGCTTCACCTGATGGCTGCTAGATGTCACAGCAAGCGACCTTTTAACTGATAGATGGCATACTTTGTGGTCTTTGGTGAAACAAAACAGTCAAAATTAATCTCTGAACTTATATAGAAGCAAGAAGTAACATTTCGAGGGCTGGTAGATAGCGCAGCTAGGGGCCAGAATATTGGGCAAATGGAGGAACTTAAAGAAATACAGAAAGCTAAAATTATATATAATATATTTTACAAACCTATATATTAATATGCTAAGCGAAAATTTCGGATCCATTTTTAAGAATAAGTGCCGTGCACAAACGGAGGAACTTAAAGAAATGCATTGCGCTCTGAAAAGTGTAAGATTTGGCATAGTTAATGTTTATATGGAGAAGAAGTGCAGAAAGTTAAAATCTGAGGATAATATGTGTTACAGATATATCAAATTAAATAAAAAATTCGTTGTTTACATTTTTTTTTAGTGGTAAGCAAATCTGCCGATGTCTGTGATCTTAGTCAGCAGTAAAGAAAAAAATATACTAAGCATAGTTAATACATAGATTATTAAAATAAAAAAATTAATTTGTGAACGTGTGTGTGTGCACGTGAAATAGGATCGGAGCCAACGTTCTTACGTGAATTATCTGCATTGAGACACTCTGTGCTCTTTGGTAAAACGAAAGACTCGGATAAAGTAGAGATTAATGTATGATGTTATAAAAGAAATACTTCGAAACGGAATGTAGCGATTCTGCAAGATACTATATGGTCATTTGTTTATTTAAAGTGTCTTTTGATTTTTTAATTTCAGTAATTACATTAGAGAGAGAGAGACAAGAAATAAGGAATACTTATTTGCGTGAAATTCAAAATGATAATAGACCAAATTTAAATAGCGAACACACAAAATGACGAAATTATTTTGATAGATACATTTAAATGCGCACTGAATGTCATTCCACGAAATTTTTACAGTTTCGAATTTACAATGCAGGTTTCGCAATGAAAAACATTTCAGAAGTCACTTCCGATGAAAGGACTGCATTTACTTCATGTTTCATAAAGCTAAAGCAGTTTTCCGGCCTTAAGTCAAAATGAATATTTTAAATTCAAATGAACCATCGATAAATACATTTCATCATTTGCTATGGTTAGATTAGAAGCTCAAATTTAGCATAGTCACGCGTGGAGTGTATCGTTTTAATTTTATAGGTAATGCAGAGAATTACTAGATTATTACTCATTCATGAAAGAAACTCAACAACTTAATGAATTAGGGTCGAATTCGACCGCTGGGCGATCACTAGTGTATATAATTTTGCTTCTCTGCATTAATATTTGACACTAAAATAAAAAGGGTAAAACTTTTTTTGGGGGGGGGGGGAGGGAGAAGTGGGAAGCTGCCTACAACTGGTACTAACCATTTGAAATTTGGATTAACTGCTTCGTTACAATATCCTCTTCACATTTTGCATTCTTTTTCTGAAAAGTTACCACAAATTAAATTATAAATGCCTAAATATGAGAGAGATGCCCAGCTATTAGGTGGCGCTGCGAAATTAATGAAACTCTGTTGAAATGTTGGTTAAATCCTTTATCGTAATGTTTTCTTGCCATTTATGCTTCTCTCCATTGTAAAAAGTATCACGAAATTAACAAATAAAAAATATCTGTCAGAGATGTAGTAGGCCCTACAACAACAATTGCCATCTTAGAATCGATACAAGCGATCGGAGACAATGAATTGCTTCCATTGTAAACAAACACCCAATTTTTTAGGTGGATGCCACAAAACGATTTTTCCAAACATTATTTTTCTTGGTCTAGGCCGAATTTTAGCCTAACCATGACCTCTATGACAAAACAAGACTGTCTAGGTTGATACGATCCCTGTGCCGATAATTTTTGTGTCATTTTTACAGAGCTGTGAGCCAGTTTCCAGCTGCACCCACCTCTCATAATGTTCTCCTGTTGACAAAGGGTTTATCACGAAAATTACTTTATTATTTGTGATTGTGTCTTTTCTGTGTGTTCGCGTCCCACATCCATCATCTAAAGGTAAGTGGTGACTCATTTCCCTATCCTAATTTGATTCCTATACATATATACACTTATGGCTTTACTCCTCATTGACGTTGGGTTATTAAAGGACTGGGTACAAGAAACGGGATTGAAATTCGGACGTGGCCTTCTTGAAGGAAGCATCCCGGTATTCGCCTGGGGTGATTTAGGGAGCCATTGAAAAATCAAATCTGGATGCCTGGAACGGGAATCAAACCGGCATCCTCCCAAATGCGAGGCCAGTGCATTAACCGCTCACCCCAACACGCTCGTTCTCAACAATTAAATAACTGGATGTTGTGGGCCATTTTTCTTAATTGCAGATAAAAGATTATAGATAATTGATAATTTTTTTGTCAATGAAACTGAATTTGTTTGTTTATTCATTTACCTACCTTGTTTCACTTCAACTTACATGAAACAACTGTGATGTTTAAGTGGTTACTATTAACATAAAGAGAAGCAACTAAGAAGTAGTGTCCGGGTAGTTGCCTGGTTGAAGAGTGTAAATGGAATTGAGAACATCCTACGTTTGAATAATATTTTTGTGTGCATTTTTTCTCCCATTTTTGTTTGCTGTTTTCTGCACTTTAAGCAACAAGTCTAAAGAAATCCAAAATAAACTGGAGCTCAGATTACTTCAAGCTGACAGGAACTCTCCATTCGCAGCAGATTTCACAGTCTCAGAGATTTTAATGGCACTAAAAGAAACCAAATCTGGTAACGCAGCAGGGATAGTTGGAATAGACCCAGAATTTCTAAACATTGTGGCCCGCGAACATTAGATTGGATTACCAAATCTTTCAGCAATATCCTACAATGCAGTAAAGTCCCAACCTCCTTAAAAGAAACAAGGTAATATCATATTGAAACCAGGCCAAACAGACTGCAGCCCAGAATATTATGGACCAATAGCAACTTCTGAGTTCATGCTACAAGCTGCTAGAAAGAGTCATCTACAACAGGATCACAGGGTTGGGGAGCACATGCCGCAGATCTCAGAACATCAGCTCTTGGTCTGGTATACACAACTGCTAAATACTGCAGTGCAATATGGCTAAATAGCAGTCGCACAAAAAAGAGTGACGTTCAACTAAATTACACAATGAGAACAACATCTGAAACTGTTAAATCTACACCTACAAACTGGCTGCCTGTCATCTCAACATCACCCCACCAAGTCTCTGAAGACTTTAAAAAAAAGGAATGGCAGAAATGCTTAAGATATCCACACCTTCAAATCCATCAAGACCTCACAAGCAAACCTCCAAATAGTCTAAAATCTAGATATTCAATCTTGGAAGTTTGGTCATGAACTGGTCCAAAATAATTTCAACATTCCAACCCCAACAAACATGCGCTAATCCAAGACCCTACATAACAGCCTCCTGGTCAAACTTCCTTTTTGAAGTCTTCTTTGGTTAAGTTTCAAATGAATGTAATTTACTTGTTATCCAAAAAGTATTGAAGCCATCAGAAAAAAAACTAAAGGCAATAGCGCAATCACGGGGACTCATCAAGGAATTGTCGTTTTGGTCTGATTGCACATGTTTCATCGAGTTACATAAGAAAAAGTAATCCATCATCAAACTATGGCGCCATCGTTATGATAGTGCAGCCAAATGTTCCAGTCACAATTAAACTACGTTGCTAGAATCATTTTTTCGAGCTAATTTCCATAAATGTCACGTATGCATCAATCAAATGCTACATAAAAATAGTTATGAGAGATTACAGAATACAACAAACTTCAAAACTGTAAATCACCTTGCTATAATTTCAATATCATCTATCAAAGCTAGAAGACTTTCACCCGTACTTATATTACATGCCGTCATGTTTAGCGAGAAGTTTAAACAACTTTGGTCATATTAAATTTTCGAACAAGTTCAATTGTTTATTACTTCCCACACAACTCTTAGGTAACAGACAAATTGGCACAACTGAAAACACTAAGTGAGTAAGAAGTGTTCAAATCACAATACCAGAGACATTATCATAACACAGTACAGAACAGAGACAACATACTACAGAACAGGAGCACACTGAGGTAATGGAAGAATATTCCTTCCACCATCGATAGCATTACACTGCTAAAGAACTTTGGAAAAAATCTTTAATAAAAGATTATAGCATATTTATTTTATCAAAGATCTGTTATGATATATTTTCAGGACCATTACACTACATAAAAGTTTGCATCATAGTTCTCTAAAATGGATGAAGTAAACATGTATGCTAGTGCAGTCGCAGTAAGTGCAGCTCTCACAATATGTATTTTACTGAAGAAAAAGAAAGAGAAGAGAGGTAAAAGTGTTTGGGTTAGGCCGTGGATTGCTAGACGTGATAAGGAAGACATTCACCAGAATTTTGTGAAGCAGCTGCAGTACACATTACAAAAATTATATAAGAATGGACGAGAGTACGATTCATGGATAAGATGAAATGGAGGAAGGAATATTGCTCCATGGATGCTACGGGTTTTAGTATTGCAGAAACATTTCCAGATAAAATCGCAAAGATGACTTTCCATTATATACATTAAAGATGGTAATAAATTATTAATTGTGATGGCATGGCAGAAGTTTCGTAGACAAGATATTGTCTGGTTGTGCGATCGATTGGCTGTGTGTGTGGATAGCTGCTCATCAAACTGCAGATTTTGAATTCATCAGCTAAGTTTTTGTACACTAAATTTTTAAAAAATCTTTAATTAACATCTAAATACCTAGCAATATTGCTAACGGGAAGAATTATTTATGATTACACCATAAATAACAGTTTTTAGGGGTGTAAGGGTTTGGGAGAGACTATACAAGCCTTTTCCAATCAAATGTCAACCTCACCTTCACTTGGTGCACCCTGTTTGCACGGACGAGGCTCTGGCGACTGAAAGAATCCCGGTATAAGGAGTCACCCACTGCTTGCCAAAAGCCTCCAAAAGGAGGGCGGAAGATTGGGGAGCGGTTCAGGGTACCCTCTTGCCCTTTGGGGTTGGAAACGGCCCCTAAAGGCGGATGTATCAGAAATGATCAACGGCATGGGGGGTGCAGAAGGCAACCACTGCATTAAACACGCAAAGGGCATCCCGAGGACATGTAATCCTCTCAAATTACGTATATCATGATGGCTTCTTGCTGGGTAAAATATTCCGGAGGTAAAATAGTCCCCCAATCGGATCTCCGGGTGGGGACTGCTCAGGGAAGAGTCATCAAAGTGGATAGAAACATTTTACGACTGGGAGCGTGGAATGTTAGAAGTCTGAATAGGGCAGGCAGGTTAGAAAACTTAAAAGGGAGATGGAAAAACTTAAGTTAGATGTTGTTGGGATTAATGCGATTAAATGGAAGGACGCACAGGATTTCTGGTCTGGGGAATACAGGATAATTAGCACAAAAGCTGTCAATGGAGTCACTGCTGTGGGATTTGTAATGAACATGAATGTAGGGGAAACGGGTGAGTTATTATGAACAGTTTAGTGACAGGATTATTTTGATGAGGTTAGAAACAAAGCCCGTCCCAACAACATTAGTGCAAGTGTATATGCCAATGTCACAGGAAAATGACGAAGAAATAAAAAAATATACGGCGAAATTGAAGAATGAATCCAAAATGTAAAGGGGAAAGGAAAATCTAATAATCATGGATGAAATAGGAGAAATTCTAACTGATTTTAATAAAAATATCATCATCACACTTCCAAAAAAAGCAAAAAGCCGACAAATGTGAGAATTATCGCACCATTAGTCTAAACTCACATGCTTCAAAATTACTGACCAGAATAATATACAGAAGGATGGAAAGGGTAGTACGTGAAGATCAGTATGGGTTTAGGAAAAATCGCTCTACAAGGGAAGCACTTCTGGCTTTAAGATTAATACTTGAATGGCGGATAAAGAAATACAAAGATACTTTTTTAATTTAATTGCAATTGAGCAGAGGCTCCGGTGGCAATTTCCCTACACACCCATCTTCCCCCTATCCTGCACCTACCTACATTTGCCCTCTATAAATTTTATCTTTAAATTCTTTCAATGTTTTCGGTAAATTATTCATCATTTCTCTTGGTAACTCATTCCAATCCCTGACAACCTTACCTAGAAAAGAGAATCTTCCCACACCCTTGTGCCTGAAATCGAGTGCCAGCTTGTGGTCATGGTCATCTTTTCCCTTCCATGCACTACTTTTCATACCTATTGCAATATCTTTCCATGCCTCATCGCCAGTATATGCCCTGTACACTCCCATGACCCTACATCATCCTCCTTCTGTCTTGGAATGAATCCCATTCCAGCTCCTTTATCATATCCGTCACTGATTGCATTCTGCGATAATTTCCAGAAACAAATCTAGCAGCCCTTTTTGCACCCTCTCCAACTCCTGCATTTGATACGTAAAATGAGGGTCCCATACTACACTACTATATTCGAGCAATGGTCTGACCAAAGTTTTGTAAACCAATTCCTTGACTTCTCTCGTACATCCCCTCACACTCTCTACAACAAGTGCAGAACTTTGAAACCTTTTCCTACAACCTGTCCTATACCTGTATGTCCTGCCCAGTTAAGTTTGTTATCAAAAGTAATTACAAGATATTTACAAGCAATTCTTTCCCCACCTTTTAATCATAATCAACCATTAATTTTTTATTTGTGTATCTAGTAAGCTGGATTTCTTTGCATTTATCTTCATCCCATGTTTACCAACCCAACTAGGAATCCTGTCCAGATCACCCTGCAACTGTTTACAATCCTCTATCGTATTGATTCTTTCATACAGCATTAAGTCAACTGCAAACAATCTAATTTCAGATACTAAACAATCAACACAATTATTAATAAGAATAATGAATAGCAATGGTCCCAATACGCTATCCTGTGGCACACCTATTTTTACTTCCACTTCTTTTGATACTACATTTCCTACCCTAACTTTCTGTTTTCTACCATTTAAAAATTCTTCTACCCAGCAAATTACTTTCTTATCCACTCCAATGGTTTTTACCTTATTTACTACCATTTTATGGCTTACTCTATCAAACTCCTTAGACAGATCTAGTGCTACACTATCAATTTGGCCTCCCTTGTCCACTTCGTCTGAAATATCTTGCATATATCCCACCAACTGAGATTTGCATGAATATCTTTACCTGAACCCATGTTGCCTGCTTGAAAACCACTTACATTCCTCACATTTATTTCTGATGTGGTTGCATATCAATCTTTCCATTAATTTACCTACCACTGATATTAAACTGATTGGCCTGTATTTCTCAACTATATTTCTCACCCTTCCCTTATGTACCGGTACTACTATTGCACTTTTCCAGTCCTGTGGTAAGCAGCAAGTGTCTAGACTCAATTTAAATAATATTCCAAGATAAGGTACAATGTCACATCCGGCTATCTTTAAGATATCTGTAGTAATATTATCTTCTCCAGCCCCTTTTTTTTCAGCTTTCTTATTTCCTTCATGATTTCCTCAGGATGGATATCAACTTCAACTTCGTGGTCTTGTAATTTTATATGACAGTCTGTATTCTTTCGACTTATTTTTAGTGCTACAGTTTTTTTTTTTTTTTTATTCAATTTCATTCCATATTCTTCAAACTTATCATTCCACATCTTCAATTTGTTTTGTATTCCTTCTTCTGTTCCATCCCATACTGCTACATCATCTGCAAACACCAGTGCTTGTAGATTTCTATTGAATGTTCTTTTTAGTTCTTTTAAGATGTTATCCATCACCGCTATGAATAGAAGGGGTGAAAGGGCAATTCCTTGTCGTACTCCTTTGGTTGTACTAAACCATTCAGAGTAACCATCCCCAACATTGACACAGCTCTTGCAGTTATTGTACAGCATTTGGATCTTTCTAATGAGGTACTCTGGTATTTCAAGTTTTCTTAGACTTTTCCAGATTGTTGATCTAGGAACATTATCGTATGCCTTTTCTAGGTCCACAAACAAAATAATTAGGTTTTTCCCTGTTTCCCAATATTTTTCCACCAGGATTCTCAAGGCAAATATTAGATCCTTGGGAAGCAAAATTACAACCGACGGCCGAAGCAGGAATGATGTTAAAAGCAGAATAGCACTAGCAAATAGAGCCTTCATGAAAAAGAGAAACTTTTTAGTTTCAAATATTGGCTTAGGAATTAGAAAAGACTTTTTAAAACTCTTTGTGTGGAGCACAGCACTTTATAGTAACGAAACATGGACTTTGGGAATACCGGAAAGAAGGAAAATTGAAGCATTTGAAATGTGGTGCTACAGAAGAATGCTGAAAATTAAGTGGACTGATAAAGTAAGAAATGAACGAGTTTTGGAAATGATGGGTGAGAAAACAAGTTCGTGGAAGAAGCTTACAGAAAGAAGAGAGAGGCTGATAGGTTATTTATTTTTATTATTTGTCGTATGGCAAGCAACTAATACAATAATAAATATATACAATGACAAGAACGTTGGTAGCGTTCACTAGCTGATGTCCAGTACTTCCAGCCATTCTACGAAGGAACTTGTAGCTCCAAACACATCTTCATATGGTCCGTCATATTCCGTAGAGGGCTTTCCCTGATAATATGCTCCACACTCTGGGAAGGAGCATAGCAGTCACATGCAGGAGAATCCTGAATACCCCACTTATACAGCATGGCGTTTCATTTCGCATGGCCTGTTTTTAGGCGATTTAGTTTTACCCACTGGTCTCTATTTAAATGGAATCCTGGAAGTCCAGTTGTAGGATCTTTAATATGTGTATGTTTTACAGATGAGGAGTTCCAGCTTTGTCGCCATTTTTCCTTGACATCAAAGTCAAATACATCTTGCCGTACCGGATTTCTGGATTTAAGACGAGTGAGTGGTAAGTTATATAGAACCTCGTGGATTGGGAGATCCTGTGGATGATCAGATTGGTGTAGTTTTATCCACTCACGTACCGTTGCTTCTTGGCGTCTTATCTCTGGAGGTGGTATTTTGCGGATCAGGTGCAGCCAGGGTTTGGTCAAAGTCTCCACTTCCTATAATATGTGTTCAAGGTTTCTAAGTCGTTAGAGAGAATGCTCTCACCTTCCTCTAATGTGGCAGTTTGGACGGCGATTGCTAAGTCGTCAGCGAAGCAGAATTTAATGCCGGTTGTTTCTGGCATGTCACTGGTGTACAAGTTGAAGAGCAATGGAGCTAGTCTTATGTCCGACGGTGACCTTAAAATATCGCTTGGTCAGCATATTCTTCAGGAGTGATGTTAGTTTCTTGCAGGGTAAATGTTTTTTAAGTAGCAGT
>CM061919.1:28061021-28232010 GCA_031002005.1 Vandiemenella viatica | reverse complement strand
TCACAGGTTGACAATTGTGGAACTTAGTCAGCCTCCGACAATACATGATACCAGTTGGACAGTCGAACAAGTTCAGTGTCTTGGCCTTTAAGCCTGCTCGACTGCCCCCGTGTGTGGCTTCGAAGTCTAGAGGCCATATGCAAGTCGCCAACAGGTGACCGCGGCACAGCCTCCAACTCTTCAGCCTGGGTCAATATGGGAGAATCTGTTATAGGCATGGCTACATCAGTTTTCCCAATATCACTTCTGCTGCAACCTTTTACGGCAGCTTCCGGCTGTGTAACTTTCACTAACACAGCTGCAAGCTGCGTGCGGAGATCAGAAACCTCATCTCGCGTCTGCACATAGCAATCACAGTCCCTAGCCATTGTGCTTTTGAAAAATGCAAAAAAAAAGAACAGAAAAAATAATATAAACTCGAAATAACCTGTACTTTGTACAAAATATAAACACTCAGAGATTGCACTAACTAAATCTGCACACCACTAAAGATCGAATACAAAACGAAAATCCGCTACTGTCAAGGAGGTGGCAGAGAACCAACGCAACTTGGATGAATATTTCCCCCTGTACCTGATGACCTATTGATCTTCAGTCCATGAGATGAGACGGGCACCAGCTTGAATCCTCTTCAGAAGAGAATTACGATTACTCTATAACTTGGCATTCGGCTACAGAGAACAATTGCTGGGAGACAACTATATCACCTGCCTCGATGAGAAGATGAGATCCATGATCTTGTCCGAAAGAACATTAAAAATGCCAGTGACCAGATGAAGCACTTCTATGATACACGGGCGTGAGGAGATGGCTACGATGTAAAGGATTCAGTATGGCTGTTCAACCCTCAATGGCGATGTGGTCTCTCACCCAAGCTGCAGTGATCCGGAAGACCAGTTGTGAGATCTTTAATATCTGGATGTTTCACAGATGCGGAGTTCCAGCTTTGTTGCCATTTTTCTTTGACATCAAAGTCAAATACATCTTTTCATTCTGGATTTTTTGATTTAAGATGAGGGGGGGGGGGGGTAAGTCATTGAGGACCTTATGGATTGTGAGATCCTGTGTAGTATGGTCAGGATGGTGTAGTTTTATCCACTCACGTGCCATTGCTTCTTGGCATCTTACCTCTGGAGGTAGTATTTTGCTGATTAGGTGTAACTAGGGAACTGGAGTGGATTTTAGGGTGCCAGTTGTTACTCCCATACACTCATTCAGATGGACATCAATTTTTCTAGTGTGAGCACTACGTCGCCACACTGGAGCACAGTACTTAGCAACAGGGTAAACCATGGTGAGAGTGGTTATTCGTAGTATGTCTGCATTAGCTCCCCACGAAGTGCCAGCTAGCTTCTTCATGATGTTGTTTCATGTTTTAAGTATCTGACTTGTGTTTTTTTGAATGTTAAGTAATGGTCTAAGGTGATGCCAAAATATTTAGGATAGAAATTATGTTTCACTTTCTGGTGGCAGAAGTTCACTTTGAGCTGCTGGTGTGCTATTCTGTTGCTCAAGTGGAATGCGCATACTTCTGTTTTTATCAGGTTTGGACAAAGTCTCCACTTCCTATAATATGCATTCAAGGTTTCTAAGTCAGAGAGATTGCTTTCACCTTCCTCTAATGTGGCAATTTGGACAGTGATAGCTAAGTTGTCAGCATAGCAGAATTTATTGCCGGTTGTTTCAGGCATGTCACTGATGTACAAATTGAGAGCAGTCGAGCTAGTACTGACGCTAGAGGTAATCCAATTTTTATTGTAAATCACTTACTTGTCTTATGACCAACAGTGACCATAAAATATCGGTTGTTCTGCATATTCTCCAGGAGTGATGTTTGTTTCCTGCAGGGTATATGTTTTTTAAGTTTAAGTAGCAGTCCATCCAGCCAAACCGTATCATATGCCGCTGTTAGATCAACAAACACTACTGATGTCTAACTTCTTCTGAAATCCAGCCTCAATATATAATGACAGTGCTAATACTTGCTCAAAACAGCTCCGTTTTAGTCTGAAACCTGCCTGGTATGTCGGTGTTATGTTATTTATTATACCTTGAATACGATTAAGGGTGAGGTGTTCTAGAAGCTTGTAGCAAACAATTAGTGGAGCAATGGATTGATAGCTTGAAGTGTCATCTATTGGTTTGCCTAGTTTGAGGATCGTCAAGATGTGAGCCATCTTGAATTCTGGGGGGATGATCCCAGTGTCCAGGATTTTGCTGAAGAAGTTTTTGAGCCAAGTTCTTCCTTGCTTGCAGAGATATCTAATGAATTCTGGGAAAATGCCATATAATGCTGCAGCCTTCCTCATTTTTAGCATTTTGATAGCTTTCTCAACTTCTTCGTGACTGAATGGATTAGAAAGGTTAGGGTTATTTCTGTCGTTTTTATCCATGTTAGTCATCTCTCTCTCCATCTGTTTCTTTATGGCAGGATCTATCGGGACTTTGTCAGTCTTGTTTTGATATGCAATGCCATTTCAGTAGGTGTAACTCCTGGCTCCTCTTTGCATGTGTTTGAGGCTGCACCCAGTTTTCGAAGGAGAGTCCATGCATTTCTACTGGAATGAGTAAAGCTCATTTCAGAAATTAGCTCTTTCCATTTCTGTTTCCTCCCTTCATTCAGTTTTCCTAATATTATTTTTCCTGTTTCAGAGGCACCAGTTTCTTGATAATTTTCATACAAAGTTTGTAGATTTGTCCCAGCATGGAATGTATTGTTTCCTGTTCCCCCAGGGATATTTCGTCCTAGCTGCAGCAATAATAATACCTACAAATCTCTTGTAGTTTTCACTTTTGGAGGTATCCACTGCAGGTTACTATCTACCTCGGAGCTATAATGGTCCTGGTTTGCCCTCTTTATTCCACCTTGGTTTATGGATCGATCTGATAGCAGGTATCGTGATACCAACACTGATTAGTGTGGGTCTGTGTTGGCTTCTCGGAAAATGCTTAAGGACTTGCCTCTGGTGGTCTAAAGGTTTTCTTTCATCTGTGGAAACAAAAAAACAAAAAAAACATATCAGGATTGGTGTTAGATTGCCATCAAGCAGAATGGAATGTTTTCTTTCCTTTAGCATCGTAGCTGAGATACAGGTCTTGACTTTCGCACCACACAGTGGGTTTCTCTCCGTGTTCATCAGAATTTGTGTAACCCCAGGATATATGTTTGCTGTTAAAGTCTCCTACATGTATGCAAGGTTTTGGTAGTGAGGGCAGTGATGAAGTTGGCCAGTTGGAAGAGGTGGTTTGTAAACTGATGCAACAATTAAATTGTTGAGTTTGGTAGTAATTATTTCTATTTCATTGACTTTTTGACAACTCACATCCGAGATATTGCAAATGCTACTTTTAAAATACATGGCTGATCCGTGTATAGTAGAGGGAAGTCTCGCTATCGTTCTGTACCCTGCAATCTTGCCCCTGCTTTCTAAATCTTTTTCATTCATGTGGGTTTCATGAACAGCTAAGATGTCGATTTTGAGGTCAGTAGCTAGTTTACTAAGATAATCACATTTGGCACTTGTTAATCCTTCTGAATTTATTTGAAGAATGTTAGCACTGGGTACAAACATTCTGGTCAGTTGGCTCTGACAAGTGCCGTTGTTCAATTTCATTTTCAGATGTTTCATGAGAGATACGGCATCTAGTTCGGTCGCCTATTATGTATCTTATCAGCCGTCCTGCATCAGCAGGCCGTTGTCCAGAGTACACCACGAGGAGGTTATCTACACATCGTACCCCACTGTACGAGTTGATGAAGAGGATTAACGATGTTATCTACCGAATATTAAAACTTCCATGCAGGAAGCCTAAGGTGGTCCACTTCAATCAGCTAGCACCTTATGAAGGGGCTAATCCGACAGTTGACAATGGAACCATAAAGACCTGGTTTTGTTTCGGGACGGAACTAGCTTAAGGAGGGAGCTATGTTACATGTTTGGATAAGAATGGGGTTGGGTTGGCATTGGTAGCGATGAGTGAAGTGTTCGGGGGCCCACTAGAAGTGGTTGCCATTTGAACTGGTGCACTTGAAAATTTCAAGGGCCATCTGCTGCATGGTTGGGCTTTGAGGAAACAAAGGAATCTTCTAGAATGAAGGTTATGGGTATTTAAGGAATAGACTGGAACCCGAGTTAGTCAGTCATGTGCAGTTAGTCTGCTTGTATGCATCATGGAAAAGTATCGTGTCTCGCCGAGTCTGGTGTGGCCAGCTGTGATAGAACTGTGGAGCCAATGTGACATTAGCACAGATCAGCCATTGGGAGTGCGAGCTTCAGGTGTATTGTGAAGGACTGAACAGCTAAACCTGTAAATTGTGAATATTAGCAGACTGGAATATTGTGGTGTCTGTAGAAGTGATTCTTTGCACTTACAATTCCTGATCATTGTTTGTAGCCATAATTTTACATTCAACTGTTTAATAAATATTAGAATTAGGAACCGAGTGTAAATTAAGTTATGAACTGACCCACAGATCATAACTCTAGTTTTTTTTTAATTTATGTTAAATTTATTATTTAATTTTGTTGTTTTTTTTCCTTTTCCTTTTTCTTATATTTTTACTGTTCATTTTTATTTATTTTTTATCATCATTGCCATTTACAATTTGGTTAATCCCTTCTTTGCCTCGCATTTGCTTTTAAGCACATTATTACTTTCTTACTCTATGTATTGATTACTGGCTTGCAGGAATTTTCCTGAGTTCATATGGAACCATCGTCAAAGGTACACACCCCTGCCATATTAGGATATTATGTGCATCATATTTTTTCACATGGTTCTGAAGTCATTTCAAACATTGCTTGTTCAATGTGTTAATCTTATTTAAGTGAAAGTTAATTAAAACCGTTAGATGCAGTGCTGATGAGTAATTTCAGTATGAAGGATGAAGCATTATAAATAGGAGGGTTGGAACTTAAATAGTGGCAACACTGCTGTGGAGACACTATGCAGTGGAATCTACTATCAGGGCCCGCTCTAGCGATTTTGCCGCCCCGGACAAATGGACAAATTGCCGTTATAAGATTATGTATAATTATATATTTAAACAAAAAAATTATTTTTTAATCGAATAAAATATTTAATTTTAAATTTTAATAAAATCATATGTTCATAAATAAACTTATTGAGTTTTGATCTAGCGGCACAAAATAGATAAATTAATTATGAAATATCTGTACATAGCCACAAATTAACCATATTTTTACGTTTTTAAATGCTATTACAGTTGGATATTATCACACAAACAATCTAAATGCCATTATTTTGAAAATAAAACAAGATTACATCAAATACGCTAAAATCACAAAAAACTTTTTTTTCTTACTTTCAGGTTGCGAATTTTTTTATTACATCCTACAATTTACTTCATCGGCAATTTCATACTCAATTGCCAAAATGGCTAAATCATTAAATTATCAATTTCTTGGTTTTCGTAAATGCTTAGCAAGGCATGGTATACATCTCCCAAATGAAATTTCAAGGGTTTTATGCCTCTATCCTCTCTATCCTACTCTCCCGTCTAGTGTCACTCCATGTTTAACCCTGAACATGCTTTAAAAGTATTGCCCATCGAAAAGTAGATGCCAAAAAGAATAAATATATTTTTTGGACTATGCTGAAGAAATTAGTGGCTTCAAAGGATGCTTTTGCCATTAATAACAAGATTGAGAGAAACACAAGTCATTAAGTTCTCCCACTATAATGTCAGACATTTGTTTTCCAGTGGATCTTTCGACTGGTAAGAAGCCTTAAAAGCTTTCATTAATTTTAATATCAACATCAGGGTTAAATTTATTGGTTGAAACATATCTGATTACAAGAGTAATTTGCTGTATCTTACTAAAATCAGGAGTACAGTTTAAAATTATGGAAAAATATTTGATTTTTTTTTTATTTCATTAATAACATGAGACTTTACACTTTGATGCAGCAGATCTACTATTCCGGTTTGTATATTTTTCCCAAGATATTGAGCATTAGTCTCTACTTTTTAGAGCATTCAACGGACGTGCTCTTCCATAATGGGATCATATTCAGACAGTAACTCAACTATTTTTTTAAGAAATTACCGTTATTATGCTCAAACAACTTGTCGCTTGTACCTTGAAAAACCAGTCAACTTTCCAAGCATTTTGGTAGTTGCAACGATTCTTAGAAGCACCTTATTCCAATGATGTATTTCGGCATTAATAACTCTTTGAGTGTTAGTATCTACAGTTTTACAACAATTTAATCTTTTTTCCCTGAATATGATTTTTTTGAAATTTCATGCTTTTTTAAAGTTTCGTCGAGGTGCTTCCAATTTTTAAAACCCTCCTGTGAGAGAGAACTAACTAAACAACTAAAAATTTTGCAACAGAAGTAGTAAACGCAGTAGCTAATCTCGCAATATTTGCTCTCCGTTGCTAAAAATTTGTGTATAATATTTTGCGCTTTTGCATCAATCTGTGTCATTGGGAGGAAATTTGTAATTATGCAATAGTTTAGGTGGACCTTGCCTTACTAAAAAGCTTCTTACGGCGTCTCATAAAATTCTTGGCCACAAAGTATTAGAATGCCTTCTGTGAGTCTCACGTTGGTGTCAGTTCCAGTTGGTTTACAAACTTCGTTCATTTGTTCGCTATTATTCTCCGATGATCCACTTCTTTGTATTCCGACCTGATATTGGATTCTAAGATTTGTTTTGGTAAACCGTGATTATATATTTTTTAACGCGCCAGATTGATTCTGCCTTTACGCTTCTTTTCCCAAGCTTCTTTTTTTTTGTACTGGTAACCAGATAGTTTTCTTTGACCGTCAGACATTTTGGAAGAGGCATGCACGTAACTCAAACAATGTACACTATAAAATAATATAAAAAGTAAATATTTATCCTTGCTCTAAATAAGCTAAAACCATAACTAAGATAAATTATTCTCAGTCGATATAAAAAAATACTTATGCACAACACAAAATATTTTCCATACCCTGTGAACATAAAGAAAGTGTAGTGTTACTACACAGTCAAAGCTCATTCGCGGAGGATACGATCCGTAAATTTGCTGCAAATTCAGAAACAGTGTATACAGAATGGCAATTTCTATAGGCTTAAACGGAATACGTTCCAAGTTCACAAACGAAAAAAAAAAAACAACAAAAAAAATTATGTGGAGTGATTGTTGTGCAATGCACTTATTAAACCAACTGAGAAAATTATTCACATTCACTAAAATAGTTAATGAATTTCTTTTTGTTGAGACGATTTACAAATGCAGCAATTAGAGTATCTGTAAACCGCATTCATATATATAATAAGCATCATGGGTTATTATATATTAGCAGTTAACATTCGAAATTGAATAAACTAACGGTATGTGTAGTAACTAATTGGTAATCAGCAGCTGGTAATATTATTTATTTATTAATGATTGTAAGTACTGTCCCACACCCACTAAACTACAGTATTTTCACAAGCGATCAAAGCTAGCGTATGTAATTTAACCCAACCATAACACTTACAATGCCTGTATCTAATATGTACAACAAATCTGTGAGGCTCGGATTACGAGAAGAAATTATTATGCAAATTATTCCACTTTGATTTCCAATAACAGATTCATATTGATTTGGTTCAATTCAATAAAATAAATACTCAGTATCTCCCGCCAAGCACTAACGATTCCATGTATTAGAGCCTAGCTGAAATTGCGAAAAACACTCCTTCTCACCGCGTCTAGTAACTTGTGGGCAGTATAACGTCGGAATCAGTGCAGGTAGCCGTGGGCAGGTGTAACAGCCCCCACCTACTGGGCTTCTGTTGTGTGCTTTTGTCGTTGTGCGCTTATGTCGTATATCCAACTAAATAACAGTTTAATCATAGATGTACTTACCTTTAGAAATTATGAAATCCTGAAGTAAATTTTATGAACTTCCACTTATTACTAATAACGTAATAGTAAGACTAATGCTGTTGTGTAATGAAACCACTTTTGTAATTAGCAATAATAAGCAAATTGAGACAACAACGTGTTCTACTCGCGTGCTAAGGCCCAATTCATACAGAAGAGACGTGGCGTGGACTTCGGGCTGAGACATGGCGCGGACGCGGCGTATTTTGAAGTTGCTCCTATGGCGGAATTCACACAGAGGCGGCAGGGCAACGGCGCGCCCCTTTGAGGTCCGCGACCCATCTCTTTGAAGTCTAGCTAAGAACTGTAAGTTTTTAAAGAACGAAAAAATTGGTATGTGAATTTTTTTTTATTAATTTGGTATTTAACCCATTAATATTATTAATATTTTTCTCACACTTACAGCCGAAATGACGCGCCTAAATTTTAGCGGCCCGGGCAAATGCCTGGTTTGCCCTCCCCTAGAGCGGGCCCTGCTACTATTGTCACTGATACCACACGTTGTTGACATACCTACCTTACCTCCGAGCAAATGGACTCGCCCGTCCCATGTCCCCGGCATGCACACAATCGAGGGAAACGCAGTCACTTGTGAGTGAGCGGTCTAACGTAACTGTGTCACTACGTTTTCGAAACAGGAAAAATGGAGTTGGATCAAGATTGAATGTGCCAGAGGTCGTACAGCACAACAGTGTCATCAAGGTCTTCAGCAGGCGTGCGGGCCATACAGAGCAGTGGCACGTTGGGTAAAAGCCTTCAATGAAGGTCGGCAAACTGAGGCAGACATGTATCGGGCAGGTCGTCCTAGCGTGTCTGAAGAAGAAGTGCATACTATTGCCGCGTTAGTGGACAGTGATCGACACCAGACGATTTGTGAGCTCGCCTACGAACCGGATTAGAGCCTCACATCCTGAAGGAACGCCTTGGCATGTGAAAAATTCTGTATGGATCGACGGAAATGCTGAAATGGATGCATTACGACGCTGCTCAGACGCATTTGGAGTGCTATGAGCGCGAAGGAGAGGCTTTCTTACGCCGTATCGTAACACTGGATGAGACATGGAGCACATCGTACGAGCCAAAACTGAAACGCCAATCCAACGAATGGCGTCATTATGGGTCGCCACGAAAGTCGAAAGTGCCCCATTATGGTGAAAGTTATGGCGATTCTCGTGTACGACTGTGATGGTGTTATCCTAACGCATTACGTTCCACCACGGCAGACCCTCACTGCACAGTATTACTGTTCGTTTTTGGAGCATCACCTGTGATAAGCTTTGCAAAAGAAGCGACAACACTTTCTGCACAACCCACCCATCATTTTGTACGACAATGTGCTCTGTTTGGTCGATGGGACTGGGAAGTACTGTACAATCCACCATACTCCCCAGACTTAAGTCCTTGTGACTGATTTTATTCCGAAGACGAAGGAACCACTTCGTGGCATTTGCTTCAGAACTGTTCCAGAGATTCGACAGGCAGTAGACCCTCCATTTGCACCATCATAAGAACAGGCTCTGCTAACAGTATACTACACGTTCCACATCACTGGCAATGAGTTCTACACAACGCTGGTGACTACTTTGAAGGACAGCAACAGGTGCAAACATCTAACACTTTTGTATCAGTTGTGAATAAATAGTTGCCACTATTTAAGTTCCAACCCTCGTATTATAGTATGTGGATAGATTTACTATTGCATCACAGCATTTCTTCTTGTTCCATTATTGATGTTCTGGCCAGACATTCAGGAGGACGCAGGTTCCAATTCCCACCAAGTCATCCAGATTTTGGTTTTTCATGATTTCATAAAAACCACTTCTGGCAAATATGGAACAGTTGTTTCAAAAACCTATGTCAAAATTCCTTGTCTCACACCCTCTCCCAGCTCTGATGAACTCAGTGTCGACAAACCATTACACTCGAAGGAAAAAAATTGAAAGAAGAGAAAAATCTAATCATTTGTGAATGGAATGGGGTAGTAAGAACGGTAAAGAAGGCAATGTTGTATTGAATTTTGGCTTAGGAGAAAGAAGTGTGCAAGGTAGTAAGCTGTTAGAATTTTGCAAAAATTGTAAACAGATCATATCAAATATACTATTTATGAAGAATGTACATTGGAAACGCCCAGGAAATATGGGCACATATCAGCAAATTTGTTGGTTCCCAGTTAGTTTTTCGTGAGTACCACTTCAAGAAAGAATTCAACCTTATCATATATATTATTTCTATAAGGTATTTTTTTTTGTCACATGCCTGTATCTTCCTTCACACTTAACCGAAATCAATGAATGAGGTGTCATTTTAAAGTTTATGGTCTCCACTTTGATCACATTATATTTTAAGAAAGAAAGTTTTATGAATTCGACCCTTAAGGGGCAAAAATGTCAATATGTCTAAAATGCTGTTTTCTGTGTTACGGGTCATTTATCTCACTGGATACCTATCTGAAATCGTTTAATGAAGTATCATTTTAAAGATTAAGATCTCCGCTTTTGTGACGTCATATATTAAGGCAAGTATTTTTCGGAATTCGACCCTTAAAGGGCAAAAGTATCAATATTTTTGCAATGCGTTTTTGTGTCACGAGCCATTTATCTCACTTCATATCTAACCGATATAGATAAATGAGGTATCATATTAAAGACTAAGATCTCCGCCGTGGTAACATTATATTTTAAGAAAGGAATTTTTTGTAATTCGACCCTTAAAGGGCAAAAATGTCGATTTTTCTAAAACGCGTTTTTTGTGCCTCGAGCCATTTATCTCCCTAGATATCTAACAAAAATAGATAAGTCAAGTAAGATTATTAGGAGTTATGTCTCAGCTTTGGTGACATCATATTTTAAGAAAGAAGTTTTTTGAAATTCAATCCTTAAAGAGAAAAAGAATGAATGGTTTTACAACGCATTTTTGTGTCACGAGCTGTTTATCTCCCTTGATATCTAACCGATATAGATAAATGAGAAATCATATTAAATACTAAGCTCTCCGCCATGGTAACATTATATTTTAGGAAAGGAATTTTTTGTAATTGTCTTTTCGTGAAACCACTGTGGACATTTCACTTGATCAAGTAGCTGCAACTTTCATTGTGATGCATCACACTGTTTACTAGAAACCTAAATGAAAAGTGATTTGGTGGATATCGAAATTGTATTTAGTCCAGTCAAATAGAGCGCGGGCAGCGAGCACGTGCGATACAAGGGATGCCCACCGCGTTCTGAAGATGTCAAAAACAGCGCGGGCTGTACAAGGCGATCTAGTGTGTAGAACAAACGTCATGCGAAACGATTGGGTGTTTGGCCAGAGGTGACTCGCACCAAACTATCGCTTTTTCATTCGCGGTCATCATGCAACTGTCTCCAGCAAAGTGAAGGAAGTAACCGGGACTTTTTACAGCCTGCGTATTTACCTGTTCCGACCCAAGCCTGCCGCTAGGTCTTTGAATGCCCTTGTGCAACCAATTATGCCGCCCCCTGTCTAACTACAGCCAGTGGTGGATCCAGGAATTTTCCGAACCGGGTCAAAAAAATGTGGGTTTGCTGCCCCCATTATTGTCACCCCCATTATTGCCACCCCAAGTGTCACTGACGCCACAGCTGTGCTAAAAAAAAAGGTAGCTGTGCGGCGACAGTCAATTCCCGACTTGACGCCCTCCTGGAAGTGCCGTCCGCGTGCGGTGCACACCTTGCACGCCCGCTTACGGCGGGCCTGTTCCGACAGATTGATGTGTGAAAAACTCTGAAGAGAGTTCAGAGAACCTTGGCACTTTCCGAATAGCATTTGAAGTGTGAATGGAAAACACGTGAAAATAAAATGTGCTAACAACATTGCCTCAAGTTATTTCTGTTACATTTTTTCCCATTCTACTGGCAGTTGTTGATTCAGATTTAAAGTTCCTTGTAGTTGATATTGACAGCTACGGCCGGCACAGCGACACTAGCATCATTCGAAATCCCTCCATTTATTGTGAATTCGTTCACTGTGAAACCATTCTATTTTTGAAACCATTGCCTGGTATGGATACCTCGTCCCTCAAGTTTTGTAGGCGACGAATGTTTCACACTGCAGACTTATTTTATGAGCCCTTTCCCGACAGACGATGAAACAAAATATTTAATAAACGGCTTAGTAGAGCGCCACGTGTCGTTGAAATCATATTGATATATTAGCCCAGAAGCGGCGTTTTTTTATTTTATTTTTATTATTTGTAAAAGCATTACATTGCTTGCCCAGTTATCTTCATCTACATCTACATCCATACTCTGCGAATCACAAACATTGTGGGTGGCAGAGGGTGCTAAGCACCAATCCTAAACCCGCCCATTCCAATCCCGAATAGTGCGAGGAAAGAAGGAATACATATAAGTATCAGTACGGCATCTTATTTCTCTAATCTTATCCCTCCGGTCATTGCTGACCTAAATAGGTTGGCGGAAGAAGTATTTCATTGCACTCGAAATTTAATTTTTTTCGCATATTCTCCAATAAATTCAACGCAAGCTACGTCGTCTGTCTTCCAAACTATCCCAGCCCAATCTATGTATCAATTCTGTGACGCTTTCATAAGGGCTGTAACAACAAGTCACGAATCTAGCGGCTCTCCTCTGCACCCTCTCAACTGAGTCAATCAGAACCTTGCGATACGGATCCCTAAACCCCACAACAGTAATCCAGATGCGGACGCACTAGTGTTTTATACGCTATCTCCTTTGTTTGAGCATTACAATTCCTCAAAATACGACCTATGAATCGTAATTTAGAATTTGCCTTGCCTACGACGGAAGTTATGTGCATGTCCCATTTCATGTTGCTTTGTACTATCACCCCAGATACTTCACGGAATCAACCGTGTCAACAGGTGAATTGTTTATTTTGTACTCGTGAACAACCTGATTCTTCTTGTTACTTATCCGCATTGCCTTGCACTTTATGCAATTAAGTGTAAGCTGCCATTTACTGGCACCAATCGAAAATAGGCATCCAAATCACGCTGAATTTCTAAGCAAGTCGTCGGAGCACCTTATTTCCCTATAGATAACCGCATCGTCGGCAAACAATCTGCAACCAGCATTTGACGTTGTCACCTAGATCGTTTATAAATATTAAGAAAAGAAGTGGACCTATTACACTTCCCTGAGGAACGCCGGAAGTAACATTTATCTTAGATGAGGCTTCCCCGTCAACAACGACATATTGTGATCGACCAGTTAGAAAATCACGTATCCACTCGCAAATCTGAGCCGAAATACCGTAAGCTCGAATCTTCGCCTAAAAGTCGGTTGTGTGGCACAGAATCAAAAGCTTTCTGAAAATCCAAAAAAAAACTGCATCAACTTGCGAACCTGCATCGATAACTTTCATTATGTCGTGGGAAAATAAGGGCCAATTGTGTTTCACACGATCGCTTCTTCCGAAATCCGTGTTGACATGGTGTAAGTAACTCGTTCTCATCTAGAAACTTCATTATGTTCGAGCATATGACATGTTTCCAGAATTCTGCTGCAGACCGATGTTAGAGATATGGGTCGATAATTCCTAGGATCACTCCGATCTCCTTTCTTAAAAACGGGAATTACCTGGGCTATTTTCCAGCTAGAAGGTACTTTTCTATCTTCTAGTGATTTACGGAATATATCTGACAGAAATGGTTCAATATCCTCCGCGTATTCAGAAAATACTCTTACCGGTATACCATCGGGACCCGGCGCTTTACCCCACTTCAGGAGTTTTAATTGCTTTACAATTCCTACAGCTATCAATTTCTATCGGATCCATCTCTAATTCCACACGATGTGGTAAAGTGGAGATGTTTTCCAAGTTTTCTTGCGTGAATGAATTTTTGAATTCGGTGTTAAATAAGGTAGCCTTGTCGCGGCTGTCTTCAACCTCCCGTCCAGTCTTTTATTAGAACTGGCTTATTGTTCCCACTACAACTAACTTTTTTTACATACGACCAAAATTTCTTACGGGTTTTCAGTGAGGCTCTTATAGAGAGAATTTTCACGAAAGTTATTAAATGCCTCACGCATCTGCATTCTTAACATGTCCCCTTATCTCCTCTAACTTATCTAAATCAGTCCGATGCATCGTCCTTTTTGATCGTGCATGTATCTTCCTTTGCTTCTTGAGTAACCTTTTAACCTCCCGTGTGTACCATGGGGGATCGTTCTCTTCCCTGATTGTCCGTTTCGGTATATGCAAGTTCATACCTTCCCCAGAGTATATGTAGGAATCGATGCCACCTCTCTTCAACGGTGCCTCCTGCTACTAAGAAGGTGTGGTAATTATGCCTCAAATACGCTCTAAAACACTCTTTTGAAGCCTTTTCGAATCTGTAAACGATCCTCTCTTTTCTCTTTCTGCGCGTGGTTGTTAGTTTACTGTAGCAATTACAGCTTTGTGATCACTTATTCCTGCGGTGGTGGAAATATCCGTGAATAGTTCGGGCCTATTTGTAACAACTATATCTAAAATATTTTCATTACCGTTGAGGCATCGCGTTGGTTCAGTTACGAGCTGTTCAAGATGGTGATCTGAGAAGAGGTCTAGAATGATTTCGCAAGCTGCTTTATCCCTGCCCCCAGTAACGTGAACGTAATTAGTCCAGTCGATATCAGGCAAGTTAAAGTCACCTCCTAGCATTATTGTATGGTCCGGAAATTGGCGTGCTATATTATTTACATTATTTCTCATGACCTCGGCAATATTTACGCTTGCATCGGGTGGACGATAGAACGAGCCTATCACAAGTTTTGTCCTAGCTATGTTGAGCTTGATCATATTTCGCAGACAGTATGGACATCTATTTCGCTACATGGGAGGTACTTACTAACAGCTATGAATACACCACCTCCTTGGAAATGCAACCTATCCTTACGGAAAATGTTCATGTTACTATTAAAAATTTCGCCGGAACTTATATCCGGTTTTAACCAACTTTCTGTGCCTAATACGATATCAGCATCTGCACTACGAATAACGTTTTCGAGTTCAGGCTGTTTATTACAAACACTTCTGCAGTTAACTACTAGAACTTTTAATGTTCGGGATTCTTTTAAGCTACCCCTAACACGCGGTGCTGAATTTATCTTGGCTGTCCGCAACTGAATTTCCTCCTCAGATCATCTTCCCTCAGCCTAAAAAACCCTCCAATGCACTCCACACGGCCCCTACCACCCGTGTAGCCGATTCCCGTGTGTAGTGCACCCCTGATCTATCCAAGGGATTCCTACAAGACTCAACCCTAGGGCGAAGATCAAGGAATCTGCAGCCATGACTATCACAGAAGCGCCGTAATCTCTGGTTCAGCCCCTCAACACGGCTCTGAACCAGAGGTCCACATTCAGTCCTATCGACAATGGTGCAGATGGATAGCTCAGCCGAAATCTTGCGGCCAATGGCCACAGAGTTCACCCTTTCTGCAAGTCGCACAAAGGACGAGAGGATAACCTCCGACCCTAGGCAACAAGCATCATTGGTGCCGACATGTGCTACAATCCGCAGCTGGCTGCACCCCGTCCGTTCAATGGCATCCGGGATGGCCTGTTCCACATCTCGGATCAGACCCCCAGGAATACACAATGAATGGATACAGGAATTCATCCCCGACCTCTTCGCCATTTCCCTAAGGGGTTCAATAAATCATCTAACGTTGGAGCTACCGACCACTAAAACCCCCTTCTGCAGTTGCCCAGACTTAGCGGGCTGTGGGGCTGCCAACTCACAGGCCGACGATTGCAGGACTGAATCAGATCCAGACAATGCGTCAAACAGATTGGACAGATGTACAAGCTCGCCTTCTTGGGTATCAAGCTTGCCCGACTGCCCCCGCATGCGCCGTCGACGTCCAGACACCACACGCCAGCCACCACTAGGCGACGGCCGCATAGATTCCGACATCTCGGCCTGTACTGCAGGTTCGATGACTGGTATGGGAGAACCTGGGAGCCGATCAGCGTCTACAGGGTCACCAATACCGCATCTACTGCATTCATTTGCGGCAGCTTCCAGCTGTGTAACTCTTGTTACCAAAGCTGCAAGCTGGGTGCGCAGGTCAGTCACCTCAGCCTGCGTCTGCACACAACAACCACAGTCCCTACACATACTACCTTACAGAAAGCAAAACTAAGGAGTACACGAGAAAAACGGACTCACTATGCGTTCTCAGTAGGAGGCCTTTTGTCAATAACCAAATGTACAAAGACGAAGCTTACACTAACTACGCACTTTAAATTAAATTTGCACTGGAGGTACTACTTCACGTAACGGTTCCGACGATGGCTGCTGCTGCTGACTAACAACTATACAGAGACGAAGCTAACCACACTCTTTGATTTAAAACTATCACAGAAGGCACTATTCCCCGTAACGGCTGCCGAAAAACGTCTGACTACTGGGGCTGCTAAACAAATATTCAAAGATGAAACAAAAGAAAACTAAACACTTTAAATTATTTCAACACAGAAAGCACTGTCTCACGTAACGGCTGCCGAATAACGACTGATGATATAATGCTGCAGATATCACAAGTGAAATGTCATATAGTCCAAACCTGTCCAGAACGGCGTTCTTAAATACAACGCCGAAAGAATGGAGATCAAGTTCAAGTGATCGATCAGTTCGTCGTTTATTTCAATTTTCTAATTGATATTTAAACGCATCGTGAACGTACATGCTTACTACTTTCCTGCTTACTTGAATAAACAGAATTATATGTTATATGTCAAAAGTGCAAGTAATAATAATAAGTTGCAACAAAATAAATGTAACAAATAAATACTGATAAACGAAAATAATGCTTTTAAATAAATAAATAATTATTCAATTAGCAATTGCAGGTTTCTTTCATTTACGCCGCAATCTCAATCCAAGCATAAGTTTTCCTGTTTTTTTTTAGTGGGGGTGGCGTGAATGAAATAAATTTTTTCGTTCATCAAATTAATTAATTTCGACATTCGACAGCTCGACGTGATCGCGCAATAACTGTGTGCACTCGCAACCTGATCGCTGACCGCTCTGACAGGATTGATGCAATACAACGTAATACATTGCCCGCTACGTGCAAACTTCCCTCCACGCGCCCGTTGCCCGCGCTCTGTTTGACCGGACCTTACAGTATGGTGAGAAACATTCAGTCAACATCAAGATATTTTGGAAATCTACATCTACAAAGATATTCCGCAAGCCAAATTTCGGTGTGTGGGGGAGGATGCTTGTGCAATTATCATTTTCAGGTGTCTTTTTATATTCGTGAATAGTACGAGGAAAAATCGGATGCCTTTAACTCTCTGTATAAGTTCGAATATCTCTAATTTAATAGTCGTAGTCTGAACGCGGTATGTAAGTGTGGAAGTAAAATATTTCTACCATCTTCTTCGAATCTACGCTCTTTACAATTAAACAAAAACACTCTGATACAGTAAGGAACATGTAGAAAATTGCAGTTGTTATAAACGGGTATGTAGGAAAGTACAGTAAACTATGAAGGTAAATTTAAGAATCACGATGCTTTCGACATAAGCTGCAAAAATCTTGTAAAAACTATAAGCAAGATATTATTATTAGTGACGAATAATAGGGTTACCGATTGTTTGATTCTGCAGTAATTTATTTGCAGAGAAACTATGTAGTGCGAGTGTTTATTGTGTATCAGCCATGAGAGGTAACGCCAGGAATATTCAGCACTGGGCGGGTGGGACAGCGCGGGCCGCTCCGTCCCCAGGAATAATCACTTAGCACAGGTAGCCGGCCTCAGCGCGGCAGGTAGACGATCCGTTGTCAGCAGTCAAAGGGCTAAAGTCTCTCTAACAGCGAGGAATGGGAAGGAATTTGGCCATGGCCTTTTGAAGGAAGCATCCCCGCATTTGCCTGGAGTGATTTGGGAAATCATGGAAAACCCAAATCTGGATGCCCGGACGTGGATTCAAACCACCATCATCCCGAATGCGAGGCCAGAACGCTAGCCGTTACACCACCACGCTCGGTGCCATTGAGGATACAATAAACAAATGTTACGAGAATGACAATGGTAGAGTTTCTTAAATCATTAATTGAGCAAGTGCACATTCAATTTCGGGAGGCGATTTCAATTACTGAAAGATGCTGTGACTTTAAGACTTCTAGCAATTTGAGATTCGTCTGCTAGCATGCAATACCTTTTTCGAGTGTCAAAAACAATTATTTTTTTGGACAGTTACAGATGTTTTTGACGCATTATGCGAAGCTCTGAAAGAATCGGCACCAATTTTATACAAATTTTTAATTGCTATTCAATGTTTTGTTGCCATTCTTAACGAGAACTTACTCCTTACTTAGGTATAATGAATTAAGTTAGCCATAGATTCGTTGATTTGAGTTTAAAGTGATGGTTGTGGGGGTGATGGAGGTGATACAATCGGAATCTGATTGAGCTGCACATTTGCTATTACACAAAAAATTTTGGAACCATATAGTTGTATTACAAGGCAACAGTTTTCGCTGTCCCGCTGTGCTGCGCGAGCTATCTTGAACAAAGACACCTCAGTCTTAACTGCGCTTGAGCCAAATAGTGAGGACCTTTGCTGCGTGCCTAAATACCGTTAGACTGCAGGCTGACCCGACATGCACACAACACATCAAATCGTTTATACTGTGACATCGCCGGAGAGCATGTTAGTACTTTATTTTTTATAACAGTGGATATAAGGAAGTTTTTTAAAGTAATAAATTTGTATTTACCGTAAGGTTAACGACGGCTCTTAATAGTATTCCATGCAGTACCTCTCAAAAGTAAGATTTTTATTTAATAACTATAGTTAGTTGCATTCGTTTGAATTTTATTTATTTTTATTACCACTAAGCGATTATGAAAAAGTTGGTAGTGTAGGAGCTAATTTTGTGATAAAATATTTATTACTCTTGAATTTACAGTATATTTGTCCTAAGTGCCCGGATTCATCTGGATAAGAGTTGGGTGGGTTCAACAGCCAAGTTGTTTCACATATTCTATGCTCATATCTATACTGCTATATACGGTGTTACAGCCCACAGGCCCTACTTCATATTAGCTTCAGTCATGAATTAAGTACAGTGGTGTTGGTGAGAGATGCTTAAACACTGCTGGGCACCTTCCTGAAAATTAAAACTTTTCTGTAGATGCTAAAGCCACTAATTTTAAATGAAAATTTAATAATTGTTGCTTGCAGTATTGCGTGCCTCTGCTAGTATATGCTAATTAATGTGTTACTCGAACTTTCTGTCACTAAAAATATCTGTGAACACAGCAAAACATGTTTCATCTCATTATCATCAATCAGCGGCTAATGATGCTAAGATCTTCTCAGGAAAAAAAAAAAAAAAAAAAAATTACCGGTCGTTTCCGTCAGAAGGAAGTAGAAGACAATCGATAAATAGTTTCATCTATAATATCTTAGATTATTTTCTGTGGTACACCATACAAACGATTTGCCTTTAAGAAGAGCAACATCAAGGTATTCATGAAGACCTGTTGAAACTAAGAATTGATTCAAGTGTCCTTGTTTTGAAACAGCAAGTTGAAAAATTGGGATGAAGATAAATCCAAAGAAGAACCAGATTATTAGGTACACAGTTAAAAAGCTAAAGGTTAATTATTATTTTAAAGTGGGGTAGGAGCTACTTATTGAAGACTAAATGAAATACCTTGGCGTAACATTTGATACCAGACTTAACTGGGAAGACACATTGAACAGATAATAGGAAAGTTTTTCAAAATCCTTCACCTGTTGGAAAGAGTGTTGAGGGGATGCACTAGAGAAGTAAGGGAATTGGGTTAAAAAACTCTGGCCAGACCACTGCTGGAATATGTTGGCGTAGTTTGGGACCCACATTTTGGGTATCAAATACAGGAATTGGTGCAGAGGAGGGCTGTGAGATTTGTCTTTGGAAATTACTGCAAAACACAATCGGTAATTAATATGATAAAGGAACTGGAGTTGGATTCATTGGAGGATAGAAGGAGGGTGAAGAAAGTCATCGGAGTGTACAAGGCCTGTACTGGAGATGAAGCATGGAAAGATATTGGTGGGAAAATTTAAGAGAGGTGCTTGGAAGGGCACGGTTGACCACGACCACAAGCTGGCACTTTATTTCAGGGATAAAGGTATGACAAAATTTTCTTTTGTAGGAAATGGTGTAAGGGCTGGAATAAATTGTTACGAGAAGTGATGAATAATTTACCAGAAGCACTGAAAGAATTAGAAGTAAAAATTAGTAGAGGGCAAAAATAGGTTGGAAGAGGAAAGGAGAAAGACGGGTGTGCAGGGAGGGCCGCTCCATCGCAATTTTATCAGTTATTATTATTATGTTAAGAAAAATGTGATGTAGTTATATCTCCCCACAGATTCGAAACGAAACCATTGCCCTGTGGGGCTTAGTCATTAAAAGTGATATTATGCAGGCCGCAATGAAGACTTATATTGTATTGGCAGAAGAGATGTGTGACATAGCTGGTAAAGAACAGATTTCCATAAAAATCAGTTTTTATGACAGATAAAAATACAATCCGCACAAAATTTCTTGAATTCGTAGAACTGATGGCATTGATTGACAACTCATAGCATGAAAAATTGACAGGTTTTTAGAAAACAAAGGACATGGACCTGCCAGGTGTGTAAGCCAAGGATATGAAGGGTGTTCTACATTAGTGGGTGATATTAGTGGTATTCAAATTTTTTTAAACAGAAATATAAAAAAAGCCTTGTATTTTCACTGCGCAATCCAAACCTGGTTATAAATAATTTAAATCAAATTACAGAAATATGTAACACAATTAGTACCATGTAGCAAATCATAAACTTTTTCCAAGAAACCTTTTTACGGAGAAAGTATGTGCCAAATATTTTAGCTTTTATATGGGACCCGCTGCTCTCAATAATATACGTGTTTTGCCATTTTAACGAGCATTTTGAAGACATTGTCAATGGACTTTCGAATGTTGCTAGAGAAGGGAATGATGCGGCAAGGAAAGGTGCTTACCAGTTACAGTGTGTTGCTATGAAGTCAGAATTCATTATATGCATTGGATTGAATACTCAGGATTACGGGAACCTGTTGCCACTGCATTATAATCGAAGACGATCGACATGTATACATGTATGGATCGTATTAATAGAGTAATGTCTGTCATAAAAGATCATCGCAGCGACACAGACACGGAGAGCTAAAATATTTTAAACACATGTACCAGAACTGCAGCTGCCATTGGAACCAATTTGAAAGTCCGGCGCATTGTATCTGTCCAACAACATAGTTCAAATCACCCTGCGGAGTCTATATGATTTTTGAAAGGGATCTGTTTTCATACCTTGTGTAAATTCCTTGATAGCATCTCTGGAGCAGTGTTTTGGGATTATATATTCCACTTTTACACGTTTTGTTTTAAATCTAACTCTAGTTATTTAGTAAATAATCACTTAAGGTGAGTATTCAATTTCAAATTGTATTATGTGCCTTACAGTAAATCATGTCAGTTTGAAAAATAATCTACTTATCTAATAAGCACTGAAACTACTACTTTATTTGCAAAGAATTACATATATAGCCAGCAGCCGAGAAAACCCTTTCTACCTACTCGTTTTTGAAAAAATTAATTTTCTGCACTTTTTTGAGATCATTAAATCTGGGAATCACCTCATTATGTGGATGACCCAGTGTTATGGTCACGCTTTGTACTTCAATTGTGGCGTCCAGGTCTTCGTGGTCTATATCTGAGTCAAAGTTGATTCGGTGCGTTCAATTTCTTTCAGTAGTTTTCTTTTTTTGAGTGAGAGGGGTATAAGACGTCGACAACTGCCAATTGTGTGCTGTGTGAAAAGTAAAATTACAGATACCAAGGAGAGACATTTTCCTGACGCTTGTCCCATCAGGTCTTTTGCCGATAACATCAGTTTCAACAGCAACTCCAAAGCTTGTCAGTCGTTCTTTGATCAAACTGATGCAATGATCCATGATTCAGGAACCTCGTATTCTAAGCAAGCTTATATTAAAATGTGTTTATTTGTGATGAACATAAACATTTACGTATAGATGATTTTTTTGGGACGTCCACTTATCAAAAACTAAAATCTTTGACATTGTTTCTTAAAATATTCAAACTGAACAATTATGCCAACGTGTACGGAATTTGAAAACTTTGTTATAATAGATCTTGCAGAATTAGCAAATTAGGAAATTAAAATCCACTTTTTGAAAAGAAATCTCAAATACAATGAAGTACAGTTTAAAACAAAAGAAATTTAACACATAATTTATTCAATAGATTTTGAAATAGCTGTTAGTAGTTGTAACCTTCTTTTTGTATTGTTTCTACTTAGTCCACATAAACTACTCTAATTGTACCTTTTTTTGTCTGTACGATCTGGGACATAGGTTTACAATACGGTGACATAACTCAAATTACAGTAATGTATACAACAAAAACAAACTAGAGAACTTATAAAAATGTAAAACTGAATACATTTACTTATGATCACTAAGGAAGACATTTGTTGCCATGAGTCAAATGTCAACTTGACGGTTACAGGTAAATGGGGCGATACAACTGGTAGAGCAGTGGTTCCTACATGGTTCTGTGGAAGGGTCACAAGGGTTCCGTGTCCTTCCGAGAAATAAATAAATCGTTCATTGAAAAGAGTCATAACCGCGCCATGAGAATGCTATCATGGTTGTGTTTCCGTTTGTGACAGCTTACCCATGCAAGACTGGTTTTTCAGCTTACGCTTATAAAAATGGGGTTCCGCCAAAAAATGTGTTATCAGTTAGGGTTCCGTGGCCAAAAAAAAAAAGGGAACTGCTACGGTAGAGAACGAGTCGGACCGGAAAGTGAAGACAAGGGTCTAGGTGACGAAGACTGAAACATGTCTTCACCCATTTTATGGATTGTGGATCTGGTTAATTAGGTGCTGGATCTGCCAGACTGCCAAATGATGCGGGATCCCGCATTTTTGGATTGAAATCCACAGTTACATTCTACTTAAAGTGTAAGTATGTTATTGGTTGATCTAAAAATACTATAACCTAAAAATTTTTTATTATGAAGTCGAACTATGGGATAAACTATGGAAGGAAAAGGGTATGACAACAGAAAATCTTGGAGAACTAGACCTTATGAAAGAGTTAAATGAGGCGGTAATATCCTTTTGTGTGAAAAAAAAAATTAAAACAAGAAAACAAAACACAATCCTAATGTCCTTGGCTCAGCCTTGTACAGCAAGCAACATACAGAGTCCTTCTCTATACTGTGCCTTGTTAAAACATGGCTGATGCCAACGATCCTAGAGAACCATCTAAACTGTTTGCATATGCTTGAGTACACAGAAAATTTTTATTAGAAAATTGTTGATTAAGTTGTTCGAAAAATTACTATTAGTGTAATTGTAATATTTATTAATTATATTAATCCATTAAATAATTAATATAAACGTATTCCTTTAATAAATGCTTTCGTAGCATGCATATTATCATTCTCCTCTTGCCTGCCCCCCCCCCCCCTTGAACAAAATCCTGGCTACGCCCTTGGCTATGGGGTCACCACTCTCTCCGGTAGTAGCAAACCTCTACATGGAGGATTTTGGAGAGAGGGCACTAGAAAGTGCCACCCTCAAACCTTCTTGCTTCTACCGTTATGGTGATGATACTTTCGGTGTGTGGCTACACGGTATTTAAGCGTTGCAAGAATTCCCCAACCATCTCACCAAAGAAATAGAGGAGGACAGGTGCCTCCCATTCCTGGACATCCTGATTAAGCGGAAACCTGATGGTACTTTGTCACATAGCATATACCGCAAACCCACCCACACTGAGTGCTACTTGGATGCAGCCAGCTTCCATGCCTTTAATGAAGAACACAGGATAGAGTTTGACAAAACAATAGGGCCTCTTCCTTCTGGGACCCGGTGAGGCGCTGCGAGTTCTATAATTAGCGAACTCTGATGAGAGCGATGCAGATATTATCAAGCAAATGACACCAGTCGAGTGCCGCAGCGGACTGCGAATTAAGCCAATGCTTACGGCCAATCAGAGTGGACCCACACCCGGGCAGGAAGGCGCAAAGGCACTAGTAGGTGACCACAGCTGACTGCATATTAAGCCAGCATTCTTATCCAATCAGAGCAAGCGGGCCTTACAGCAGAAGGTATAAAGGAGGTTCGATGGGTGGCCAAGCCAGTCGAGGCAGTAACAGTCAACTTGCGACAGCTACAAGATACCTGATGAAGACAGCAGAGTCTGCTGTCGAAACGTAGTGTTTTTACAACACCATCCTGCTGGACACTTGAGAGGATTTTGTTACATCGATACGCCGAAAAAGTCTCCAATCACACTTTCTCTTCTGTTCTTACCTTCGACTGTTCCCTCTACTAACAAGTTAACCAATCCTGTGTGTTTCAAAATAAGACCTACCATCCTATTCTTCTTTCTATAAGAGTCTTCCACAAACTTCTTTCCTCACCCATCTTTTCCAAGACGTGTTCTTTTTGTACTTTATTTGCCCACTTAATTTTCAGCTTACTTCTATAACATAACATTTCAAATGCTTCAATGTTCCTTCTTTCTGGTATTCCAGAAGTCCATGTTTCACTGCCATAAAGTGCTGCGCTCCACACATTGAGTTTTAAAAAGTTCTTTCTGAGTCCTAGATCAATACTTGAAATTAAAAGATTTCTCTTTTTCATGAAAGCTGTTTTTGCTAATGTTATTCTGCTTTTAACATCATTCCTGCTTGGTTGTAATTTTTCTTCCTAAGTAGCAAAATTCATTAACTTCATCTATCACATCTGACTCTTATTTTTATATTTAATCTGCTACTAGCTGATGCCCACGACTTCGTTTGTGATTGTAAAGAATTTTGATTGAAGCTACCGACATGTAGCCACCACAGTGCACGATGGGAAACTTGAGGCTAATACCACACAAAAACATCAGTGATCTGTGCAGGGTATTTATGACTGCAAAGTGAAATATAGGGACACACATGTCTTTGGTCGAAATATGATATTCCCCTCTGTCCACCAATTTCAACAACTATATCTCCCACACCCCCATAGCTACTGACATGGCACTACCATGGTGCACGGTGGAAAACTTGAGATTAATACAACACACAATCACCAGTGGACTGCGCTGGGTTGTTTTGGCTGTGAGGTGAAATATAGGGCACATGTCTATTTTTTATCAGGTCCACCACTTTCAACCCCCATATCTCCCACACCTCCATAGCTACCGACATCTAACAACCATAGTGAATGACAGGAGATACAATTCTACTACCACACACAAACACCAATGGTCTATGCTATGTAGTTGTGGCAGGAAAGAAAAGTATAAGAGGACACATGTCTTTGGTCGAAATATGAAAACGCCCTGCATTGGCCAACTTTAATCATCATATCTCCCACATCCCCACAGCTATCGACATCCGGCCAATGTTGTGCACGACAGGAAACTCCATGCTATTTCCACACACAAAGACCAGTGATCTGTGCTTGGTAGTGGTGGCTGAAAAGTGAAATATATGAAAACACACGTCTATATATATATATAATGTGATTTCCTCTAGATTTCATCACTTTTGCCTTGCTTTGGTTTCTATTTAGTCCAAAATCTTCCTTCATTATTTTGTTCATAACAGTCAGTAACTTCTCAGTACGCTTAACCTGTTCTGCTGACAAGGCAATGTCATTTGTCAGTAATTCATAGCAAACTGATTTTTCACCTAGAACACTTCTGCCACGTTCAAGTCTTTCTTCCACTTTCTTTATTGCTTCTTCTACATACAAATTGCCGAGCGGGGCGGTGTAACGGTTAGCGTTCTCGCCTCACATTTGGGAGGACGGTGGTTCGAATCCCCGTCCGGGCTTCCAGATTTGGGTTTTCCATGGTTTCCCCAAATCACTCCAGGCAAATGCCGGGATGCTTCCTTCAAAAGGCCATGGCCGAATTCCTTCCCATTCCTTGCCCCCATCCTTACCCCCCATCTTTTCCCGTCTCTAAAGACCTCGATGTTAAAAAGAGACGTAAAGCTGTTAAAAAAAAAAAAAAATACATAAAAATTGAATATTTTTGAAGATAAACTATAACCTTGTCTCACACCCTATTTACTTTTATTATAATTATATAAGAATGCAATCTTTCTCGGCGTTGGCAATATAATTATTGTTCTCGGGTGACTAGCCGAGTTAAAGGTGTGTTGTAGATACACTTACAATTGCACAATATTTCGGCGATCTGATTCGTTGTCACTATCTTCTGGTGAACTGCGGTAGAGAACGTGGAATGTTGTTGAGCTAGCCCAGACTCGTCCTGCTGCACTGTGATTGGTCGGCTCTGGAATCAGTCATAGTTGGGTTCAAGTCTCGTCGTAACTTGATTTGATGCCATGTTGGAGCCATGGCATGATTTTATGCCCCTGATCGCATGGTCTGTAGCAAACGGGCCAAAAGTAATCGCTCATTCGATGGACTTATCGGACAGCAAAGCCTCCGCCATAAATTACTTATCTATCTGCTGTATCGAAACAGATTCGTTGTGATCCAGCCTCATATGAAACCATGCTACCACATGATTCGTCAGATTTGGAACAAATCATAGCAGTGATCCTATTTCGTCACATCTCAACGTTAGTTCAATGGAAAAACAGAAGGTATAGCTTTCACCATAAGCTGTTCAGTAATGCATGAGCCACAAATTGTTCACTCCTATTACTAGGGAACTCCGTTGATCTTGACATGCCGTGTCATGCATGTCCCAGCTGCGCTGTCGAGAAATAGTATCGATGAGTGGAGCCCAAGCTTCACTCGGCTGGTACTCGCTGTCGCGGTTGATGAGATTTGACACCAGTCGAATTTCTACTGCTTCAGTAACAATGCTGTTCCAGAAGCTCCCAGTATGCACTAGTACTCTGGTATTTTCAAAAACAAAGCCATGACGATGTTGAAGGCTGTGTTCCACCATCACAGACTTGTCTTTCTGCCCAAGACGAACGTGTCGAACATGTTCTAGACAATGTTGGTGAACACAGCGTACCGTCTGGCCTATGTAGCTCTTTCTCCATTAACAGCTAATGCAATATACTCCAGGAGTCCGCAAATCAAGGTCATCCTAGGGGGAGCGCAAATTGTTCTTTACTTTCAGTGGCTGTAGGAAAACGGTCTTAATTCCACTTTTTGCTAGAACCTGTACTATCTTTGATGTCGTAGCGCTAGAGTATGGCAAGTAGGCGAGACGATCAGACGACTCTTTGTTGGTGTTGTTGAGTATGTCTTGGCTCTCGGAATGCCACTCTTATCTGATTATCATTGTACTTCATCAACTGCGACTGCAGGTACCAGCCAAGTGAAGCTTGGACGCCACTCATCGATACTATTCGTCGACAGCGCAGCTGGGATACGCATGACACGGCACGTCGAGATCCCTAGTAATAGGAGTGAGCAATTTGTGGCTCATGCATTACTGAGCAGCTTCCACGGTCACTGTATGTATGTATTATCTTGGTTCTCTGGGTGGAGCCGCGTTGATATATTTAAACCTAACGTTTCTGCCATCTTACTGTGACTTTCGTCAGAGGAAAAATGTCAAATTCAGGCAGGGTCTCAGAAGTTTTTAAATTTAATCAGTATTAAAATTGAGGTAAAAGTAAGATACCTGTATATTTTTGTTTCATTTACTGTTGATCAATTGTATTTGATAGTACATTATCTGTAAAGGAAAACTTCCAATTTTGAGTTTCACAAGTCCTCTTATGAAAGCCACAGCGAGATGGCAGAAACGTTAGGTTTAAATATATTGATGCAGCTCCACCTGGAGAACCAAGATAATACGCTATGCCTTCTGTTTTCCCATTGAACTAACGTTGAGATTTGAGGAGATAGGATCCCAGTTATGATTGGTTCCAAATCTGACCAATCACGTGGAAGCATGTTTTCATTTGAGGCTGGCCCACAACGAATCTGTTTCAATACAGCAGCTGGACAATTAAGTTATGGCGGAGGCTTTGCTTTCCGATATTTCCGTCGAATGAGCGATTACTTTTGGCCCGTCTGCTACAGACCATGCGATCAGGGGCATAAAATCATGGCGTGGCTCCAACATGGCATCAAATCAAGTTACAACAAAACTTGACCCCTACTACGACTGGTTCCAGAGCCGACCAATCACAGCGCATCAGGACGAGTCTGGGCTGGCTCAACAACATTCCACATTGTCAACCGCAGTTCACCAGAAGATTGCGACAACGAATCAGATCGCCATAATATTTTTGAATTGTAAGTGTATTTACAACACACCTTTAACTCGGCTAGTCACCCAAGAACAATATTTATATTTATTATAGTTATTTGAAAGATTCTAAAGGCACTCATAAACCACAATTATCTTCGAGAACTAGTTCAAAAACAGCTATCATGAGTCGGGGACTGTCCCCCACACTGATACAAACAAGACCCCTGTTTTTCTCACCCCGTTTCTCCCTTGCCTGGAATCACTAAACCAAATTATTAGTTTGGGCTATGACTTTCTTAGATCCTTTCCTGAAATGCACCACATTCTTCCCACTATCCTTCCTACCAAACCCCGAGTTACCTTCAACAGACCACCTATTCTAAATAACATTCTTTTACATAAATATCAACCCTCTGATGCTCCTAAACCACCGTTTGGATCCTTCCCTTGTAAGAGACCCCGTTGAAAAACTTGCGGTATGCATCCACCTACCACTACCTTTAGCAGCCCTGCTAATGGTGAGACCTACCCCATACTAGGGCACGCTACCTGTACAACCACCCATCTCATTTACCAGCTCACCTGCATCCACTGTCCAAGTTTCTACGTTGGTCTAACCTCATACTCATTATCCATCAGAATGAATGTTCACAGACAAACAGTTTACTCCCAAAACCTGGACCTCCCTGTTGCTCACCATGCCAGTACTGACAACACCCGCAACCTTAATAACTGCTTCACAGTCAGAGCCAACACTACCTCCAAATCTGAACTCCGCAGGTGGGAATTGGCATATCAACATATCCTGCAGATTAGACATCCCCCAGGCCTTAATTTCCGTTAATATCTTCCATCCTCACCCTATACACCCATCACTGACAGCACAATAGATTCATATATTTTTCAAAAAGTTTCAATTATATTTCTTAAATTTATTTATGTATATATATATATATATATACAGGGTGGCCACAGACCTGGAAAACCTGGAAAATGTGGAATTATCAGGGAATTTAAAGCAACCTTGAAATATCATGGAAATATCAGGGAATCCAAGTAATTTCAAAAATTATCAGGGAATTTTAATTGCAACAACCCAAAATTTGGAAATTTTTTGATAATTTATTTTAATATTTAACTTTTGCATTAAATAATTCAGCTTATATATTTTTTACATAAAATAGCTAACAAATGCCACATTTACACTAGCAACTTGCATCTCATCCTGCGCCTCATCGAGACAGGATGACGAGCGCTGACATGAACACTCTCTGGAACTCAGCATTCGAAATTATATTTTTTAAAAAGGTGGATGACATCTAAATCAGAATTATAGTACTACATGTAAACTCAGAATTTATATTTTTTACTGAATAAAACAGCAATCGTAGAGTAGTAAGTTTATAAAGATGTTTTTATGTTTCATTAAACAGTTTTACAATTTCAAGCAAAGTGTGAAACACATGTTCCAAAAATATTGAATTTGTGGAGAATCTTCGAAGTCCTGGTTTTGAACTTCTTTTGAGAAAAATTGAACCTATAATATCAAAACAAAAGCCTAGATTCAAGATACCAATGCCAGCAAAAATGTGAATAGCGATAATTATACGGCTTTATAACTTTTTCGTATTAATGATATAAGGCGAATTAAAGCAGGGAAAAAATAATACGTAAGATCATGTAAATACTAACCAGAGGTCTAAATAGGTAGGATTTATAAAGTTTTTTGTCATTCAGAGCTCTTTCAAATGCTGAATTGATGCTATAGTATAAACATCGTGCTCATGCCTTTGACTTGCACCAAATAAACCGCTGCCAAAGCGAGCGGCACACCCAAGCAACCACGCAAGGTGAGCCTACACGATTGCATGGTTTCTACAAACTCGTGTTCATGCTATCTTGCGTAGACTCACGGAAACTTACGCGTCAGTTTTAACTTGGCAACAGAAGAAATTGAATATGGAACAAAAAAAGCTACAATAACTGAACCAGAAGATTTGGAAAGAAAAGTGTAGCAAATGATGAAAGGCATAAAAAAGCTAAGCTTTTGACTGAGTCAAGTTACTGATGAACAATTTAAAAATCTTCAATTATTTTATCTATCAAATATTGAGAGATTACTAAATTGTTCTAGTTCATATTAGTCATTATCTTATTTTTGTACTACTCATTTTTAATTATGCTTCATAAAATTACTAAATTAGTTATAAAATTTTCAAATAAACATTCTTAAACATGTTTCTTTTTCTAATTTTTTTAGTTTTATACCAGATTTAATTATTTACAATCAAAATCTAATTAAAACTTTAAATATCTTAACCATGCAAATAAACTTTCTAAATCAGGGGAAAATATGGCAATTTTTTCTGGAAAACCTGGAAATATCAGGGAATTTTTAAATTATTACCTTGTGGCCACCCTGATATATTTTACTGTTATTTTTTCAACCATTTTAATCTGTCTTATACTCGCGGTTATATTATCATTGCTCCCCCACCCCCTCGGACGGTCTATTGAGTTCTATGACTGACTGCGTTGAACGCAAGTCTTGCACAAGCCCAGCCACCTACCTCTGTTAGCTTTAAAAAGGAATTTTCCCCCGAAACATTGTATTTACTTTGTGTGTTGTTTTGTGTTCCTGCTGCCCTCCTCCCTTCAACTTTGGTGAGTGTTGGGTGTATTTTACCTGTCCTTTCCATGTAAATAGATGCAACTATGTTGGAAAAGATGAAATTTTTTTTTATAATTTCTTTATTGAATCTTGTTTATAATTCCTGAATGTAAGAAAACCTTCTAGAACAATGTGGAACCATCTAGATAATTCCAGAATATAATAGAATCTCTTACCGAGCGTGGTGGGTGAACAGTTACCATTTTGGCCTAGCATTTGGGAGGACGCAGGTTCGAAGTCCCGTCCGGGCATCCAGATTTGGGTTTTCCATGGTTTCCCCAAATCACTCCAGGCGAAATGCGGGGATGCTTCCTTCAAAAAGGCCATTGATGAATTCCTTTCCCGTTCCTTGTCCTCAGTTCCATCCTGCCTCTAATGAGCTTAGCCATCGACGAGGCGTTAAGCAATAAGTTAATAAAATAATAATAATAGAATCTTCTAGATCAATGTGGAATCATCTAGATAATTCCAGAGTGTAATAGAATCTTCTAGATCATCCTGGAACCATATTGATAATTCCAGAATATAACAGAACAATTCATATGATTCTGTGTGTTTGGCCTAGCATATGAAAGGGACACATGATTTACAGTTCAGTGGTCAACAGACAAGTAAAGAGAGCAAGTAACTATATAAAACTAGCAAAAAAAAAAACAGATTTTTTTGAGGTTGTGAATAGGAGTGCTTATTTGAAGGCCCTTTTTCAAAGTGAAGATGTTTCCGATAGTGACTTTTGTCTATTCTTAATGCTTTGACAGGATATCAAATATGACACCAACTGAAATTCAAGAAGAAGTCTCCCATGGTGTGGATTATTATTATTATTATTTTGTATCAGAAACATACAGTTGCACAATCACAACATCAAATTATACTAGACCAGAACTTTCAACTTCCAGTGCATTTTCTGAGGCCTCATACAGGTTAGCTGCCGAGCAGGATGCTGGACACAGTTGACACTGGAGCATGGTACTGGACAGTTTTGTCTTCACCACAGTCGCACTTGATATCATTGATCTCAGCATAGCCCCATCTTGCTAAGTTCACTTTGCATCTGCCCACTCCTGATCTCAGCCTATTCAAAGACTTCCATGTAAACCATCCCTTGTCATAACCAGGTGGCAAAGATTCAGACACTCTTCCCCAAGGCATGCGGAAGGGAACCTTAGCTTCCATACTTGTAACCTGGTTTCTTCAGTTGTCGTTGTAAGTTCCTGAGATATTCTTAGGAAACTTTCCTGGACTTCAGTGTTTGCCTGTGAGGATATACCCATATAGTGGATGAGATTTTTCATGGTTCACTTTCCTCCTCTCCTTGTTCACTGCTATTTCCCTTCAAACAGAAGGTGGTGCTATTCCTGCGAGGCGGTGAAGCCATTCGACTGGAGTTGATTTTAAGCAGCCTGTTATGATTCTGCATGTGTCATTAAGTGCAATGTCTACTTGTGTGGCATGGGTTGAACTGTGCCATAGAGGACAGGCATATTCTGCAGCCGATAACATAGTGCTAAGGCATAAAGTTCGAATTGTTTCAGGTTGGCTGCCCCACTGCGATCCAGCTAGTTTTCTTATGAGATTGTTCCTACTGGAAACTTTCAGCTTGGAGTTCATGCAATGTTTCCTGAATGTAAGTGATCTGTCAACGGGTAACGCCTAGATTATTTTGGAGTATCACAGTGTTCTAGTTCGACCCCCGACCATGTTACCTTTAACCTACGATTTGCTTCTTTATTCCTTAGATGAAAAGCACATACTTGTGTCTTCAGTAGGATTTAGGTTTAAGCTGGGTTCGTGCTATAATACCTTGACAAATCTTCCAGAGCGTTGGTAAGGGTGCTTCTCCACTGATTCAAAAGTCTTTGCTCTGTGAGACCAGAGCAAGATCATCAGCATACACGAAACTCCTGCATTTGCGGTGGTATAGGCTGATCATTGGTATATATGTTAAACAATAATGGGGCTAGCACACTTCCTTGGGGTAGACCATTCTTCTGTGACCTCCAACGGCTACGCTGACCTTGGAAGTCAACAAAGAATCTGCGGTTCTGCAGAAGAGTAGCAATGAACTTACTAAGAATAAAATTTCCTGGTCAGATTGTAGAACTTGACTAGTAGCAGCTGATGGTGACGGTGTCATACGCTGCTGACAAATCATAAATACCGCTCCTGTTACCTTACGAGATTCGAAATCCATCTTCTATAAACCGCGTGAGATTTAGTAGTTGTCCTGTGCAGCTTTATACCCGGGGCGAATCCAGCTTGTTCAGGAATAAGCAAAGGATCAACTACAGGCAAACAGCTGGTTTTATATTAATCTATTGTCAAGAAAGTTTGTAAAGGTGCATAAAAGTGCAACTGGTATAAAATTCTTTGGATTGTTTCCTTCTTTGCCAGGTTTAAGCAAGGCGATCACTCGGCTCTTCCGCCATATCTTTGGAATTTGACATTTACTCATACAGTTGTTAAAGAGCTGAAGCATCCACTTCTTTGTTGTTAGACCAAAGTGCTTAATTTGTTCTGTCCTAATGTCATCCAGGCCTGCTGATTTTCCATTTTTGCAATTTCTTATAGCCTTATCCAATTCTTCCATGCTGAATGGTATTGTGAGGTCATTATTCTCCTCTTGGCCTTCTTTCCGCAGTTGGGCATTTTGGACTTGTGATTAGCTTTGCCATTTAATAGCAGTTGGTGTGCTATTTGGTTGGCGGTAACATTATAATGAGTTTTGGTCTTAGTTGGATCATTGTTTAGATGCTTCAGTAGTCTCCATGCTTTATGGCTGTCTCTTGCGAAATCTAAGTCTTCAACAGTTTTAATCCACTGATTCCGCTTTGTCTCTTTAATAATGGAAATGAGTTTGTTTCCTGCTTCCACTGTTGCTTCACCAAAAGGATCTTCTGTAAATAAATTGTGTATTCTTTAAGTAGAGCAGCTTGTTCTGATGTGAGACCGGGGATGTAAGATGTCCGACAACCACGAGGGATAGACATTCTGGAACATCTCTTTACAGCCGTGGTGAAGATGTCATAGCATTCTGGTGTTGGTTCTATTGAAAGAACTTCGGAATCCAATAGTTCTGAGAATTCAGACCAATTTGCCTTTTTGAAGTTGTATCTTCTACGGAAAGGTACTTCCTGTGGTCTAACTGCGGCATATATTTGACACATTATTGGTCTATGCTGTGAGTTGGGTATTGGGGAACAGACAGATTTAATGCACTGGTGGCTAATACTGCTACTACTGAATATGAGGTCAGGGTTGAAACCACGCCTCCACCGACCACTGTTGAATGATGCAGGTAGTTTTGCATCATGGATTAGAGAGAGGTGATTTATTTCAGCCCATTCTTGTACTGCAGTCCCATTCTCATCTTCATGGTCATAGCCCCAAACATTGCTATGACTGTTGAAATCACCAATCACGATCTGTATGTCTTTATTATGGAAATTATGTGGTTTGTTGACAGTGAATACAGCACCAGGTGGTTTATAAAAAGACGAAATGGTACAGTTCGTCATTTCTAGAGTGAGAATTTTGTCAGGCCAAGATGTTACTGGGGGTTATACAACACTTTTGCCTGAACTGTGAACAATTAAGTTCATGACCATGTGTAGCCTTCTGGTACCTATAATATTAAATAGATTGGCCGCCACACATTCGTATTAAACCCCAAATGTGTATGGGTAATTTAAATAAAGTCACTTGACACAGTTTCAGAGTAATACAATACTTATATTCTTGCAAAAGTTCACTCATACATTGTCGGTACCCGAAACGTGAATAAAGCATCGAACAACAGTTTCTTTGAAGATGACAGGTTAAGCACATTACTACAAGAAGACAAAAACTCACAAAGTCCCCCTAACATTAGTGAGTATTACAGCATGTTGGAATTTGCCTAAACCGCTACTGCATGGAACAATTTTCTCCTCTAACTAGAGCGGAGTTGCGCGATGACTTCCCGGCGTAAGAATGAGACCGAGTGAGACTACATTTTACGAAGTTACTACTTTGAAAATCACTGAACCGATCATGAAATCACTTTCCGGCATAGGAGTGAGACAATGTGAACTTGCTACAAGATCTTTTATAGAATTCTAAGAGCCTATGACATCAGCAACTTTTTCTTTAATTAATATCTCCAAAAGTACAAAATAGTTTAACTTGAAATTTTTACAGGGACTTTCTATCGTCATGTTCTATATGTTTTAATTTAATTTAACATTCAAAAGGGTTTCTATAATCTTAAAATTGAAGTAATCATGTGACCAACTTGGTGGAATTTTTAAGCGCTTCAGCAACAATCCGCGACAATCTATCTTTAAAAACTTAATTATTCTGGCGAATGCTTTTGCTTTTTACTAAAACCATTATATGTTCGTAATCATCTCAATTTGGGGTATCTACTGATATAAATTTCAAATTAATATTCCTTTTAGTTAAAAAGTTCATTTTTTTCTCTTAATTAAAACTGCTAATTAAACTTTACCAAATTAGTTAATTTTACTACCGAAATACTTGGGACAATGCTGACTATAGCTGGTGATAAAAGTTCAGCTGTAGCTTTACTCTATTTAAAGATATTTCAAATCTTAGATTTTTACTTTTCTGATCGCGTGTTTCAAAACGTGAAAAAAACAAAATATCTCTTAAAATAAACGTTTCCCGATATGATAAATTCATTTTAAAATGATTTTTATGGTGAATTGTCACTGTGGGAAAGATTACAGGAAATTTCCTTCAAGTTGACAATTACTCTTCTCGAAATTTCTAAGTCCAGCATAAGCTACTTTACAATTGATCTGTAGAATATTTTACTACTGGGGGTAGCTAGTGGGAGTGCTTTTGGTGAACTAAAGGATACCTAACAATTTCAATGTCATTTTGTTCCATGAATGCAGTGGACATTACTTGTACATCTGGACGTACAAATTGCACTTCCGTATTGATTATGAGGTCTTTCTATAGCGAGATGCATTCCGTTTATTTTTGGTCTACGCATTTCATAGCTTCTGTGTGTTTCCTGTAGCACAATATATGGCACTGATATTGACTGAATAGGTCTTATAGCAGCTCTTCCTTGGCTGGTGACATGCCTGCTATGTTAACAGAGATGATTGTTAATTGTGGCCCTGAAAAGGGCTTGGGTAGTAATGTTTCTGGTGTGAAAGGATTAGCCCTCAGGATGCAATCTTCGAGGAGGCTCCTTTCATGTGGTGTGGGTGATGAAGATTTTGTATCTGCAGCAGAAGAATTAATCTTTCTGATTCAGTCAGCTGTAGAGATTGGTGTTAATCCTATTAAGAAACTATGGTCAGTGAAGTCTAACTGTAAGCTCTATGAATCAGCAAATCACATAGAAATTACTGAAGCGGTAGTTGAGTGTACTAAATGAAAATTGGCCAAACTCTTCCAATGTTGAAATTCCATCTTCAAAAGAAAGTGAACCTAAAAAACTTAAAAATTTGCCAGGAATGTATATCAAACATCAATGAAACTGTTGAATCATCTGAATCCTGTATTGAAAAGGTGCGACTTCTATCAATTATCACAGAGTTCTTTTCAAAGGTACAATTGCATCACATTCCATCTGCAACCAAACACATCTTAGATGAAACAAGATCATTGAAGGCTGAAAAAAGAGTGTTTGGAAAAGAGGATCCCTATTATGATCACCCCATGAATGAATTTGACAGTCATTTTATCTGGAAGATAAATGTGACTGTTCTAGTCAGAGTGCCAGCAAAAAAGGCAACATCACTATAAGAGTTGCAGGAAAAAAAGTGGTGAAAGGGAAAAGTTACATGACCTGCAGTATTAGGGAAGCTTTTGCCATTTATAAGAAATAACATCCTATATTCCACATTGGAAGATCAAAATTTTATGCACTTGTTTGTTAAATATTATGTTTTACAGCCTCTTAACATCAAAAATTTTGTCCTACTATATTTTACTGTCTGTATGGCTGACATTTTTACAGACAGTCATGCAGTCAGAAGTATATGTTTTGATTTAGCCACAATGTCATATTAGTTTTTTATTGGCGGGGGGAGGGCACTAATGACCCAGACATCAACGTACCTAAAGCCACAACAATAACTTTTTTGTGTAAGATAGCAGGAAGAGCAGTGCAAAAATAAGGACTTGTTTTGAAAGTATTTGGAGAGTGATTAGGACACACATCTGCCACATATGGTGAGGCTGTAAGGAAGGAACTATGGTCTGAGAGAAATGGCACTGTTGAAGTGAAGCAGCTATTGTTGCAGATTTGTCAGTTTGATTAGCCCCCATTCGATAAGGAATGTCAAATCAAGATAGGTGATATGTGTTTTGGAATAAGTTCAGTTAAAGGTGATGAGAGCATCTATTGTTTAAGAAGTTGAGGAAGTCTAGTAGGTGGTTTTCATTTTGGGTCCAGATCATAAAAATATCTTCGTATTAAACCTCCTGAGGTTTGAGTGAGAATTTGTTCAGGTATTGTAAAAGCAATAATGTAGTGGAGAGGCTTTAGGAAGGTTGAATTTCCAGTAAGTGTTCCATGACACAGAGGTCACAGACAGTGGAGGATATTGATGTATAAACAAGTAACATTTTGGGTTGGGTTTTTTACTGCTGGTTTTTGTTTTTCTACTTTTTCCTTTTAATACATTACAAAGGATATTTCTGATCTTTGTTTGTTCAGTGTTAAAGTTCAGTCTAACACTTATTTTAGTATATAATGAATTTTTTTGCACCCTTGCCATAAGCATTAGCATCTACAGTGTGATAGTTTGCTTTTCCTCTTATTCTGCATCAGTGCCATTTTCATTAGCACCCATTTCACTCAGAGGTACAAGTGTTTCTTTTATTTTGCAATCTACACCTTCCATCAGTGCAACCAAGTTTTTTTTCTTCTCCATCTCATACTGCCCATTATTTAATGTCACCGACAGGTTCCTACCTATCCCTCTACTGCTTCTATGCGTTGCACCTCGACAAATTACATTTCACATCATCTTCCTTCATTACTGTAGCTCTCTCAGTATACCTACAAATGATTATGCATTAAACTTCCCATATCGACCTACCTGCCCCTCCAAACCCCTCAACTTCACCAAGCAGTCCTCCAACAGTATTTGTATAAAGGTGACAGTATTCAACCCATCTTATCTCATTACACAAAATGCTCTTCCTTTAAATTCAGCACATCCAAGTAAAACATGCACAAAAAAATCTGGTCAAGCTTTTTGTGATGGCAAAAAGCTATCTGGCCACAACCTTCCAACACTCCACCTTGTCGTATTTCCTGTGTTTTGTAATCTTCTTAATTACTCTAGTTTTAGCTGCGGCTGCTGAGTGTGTTGGTGGACTAAGTATTATAGAAATTATAGTCGAATACTTTGTACAGTCTTAAGCACTTTTAATGAATTGCCAACACACCACCACATTAATTACAAATCAGACTTCGTTTATACTAGCTCTCCTTATTGTGCTTGTTAAAAATGATTTTGCCTTTATAATCAATTTATTTATTTATGAATATGTCTTGGTATTTGAATTATCTCCCAAACACTTATGAATATCGCCTTGTAGTGGCATATAATTATGTGACTGATTTCTCCAGATTCCATTAACTTGGCAACTCACTTGTAGTTAGCCGTTGCTATGGAAAAACTCTTTTGTTTCTCAGAATTGGCAAACTGGCCTTAGCCAAGGAATCAAAAAATTCAAGGATATATTGTACATTAAAATATGTAATATCATTCTAGAATAATATATCTGTTATCCTACAGCCCCCTCCCCCCCAAGTTCATCATACAATTATGATGGCACAGCAATCTTAAATGGTAATGGTAAACTTGAGATAGGACAGTTAACTTTTTTTTCTCTCTCCAAATGTTCTTGTAGTACCATCCAATAACAATAAAACACTAATGATAATTAAGAACATGAGAACTTTTCAAGTAAGGAGAGCTTGTATCTAAATACAGGTATGATTGCTTGACAAACATTAAACAATATTCAAAACTTTAATTTACAGTTCTTTAAAACTAAAACAAATTCCTTGAGGAGTTTTTCAGTTCAGTTCCAACAAGCACCAATTGGTTATCACTGCATATTGCCTGTAACAATTGTATGGCTACACTGAGTTTATCACTTAATAATAATAATAATAATAAAACAGGATTACATGAATAGATATCCTAACAAAATTTTGTATGCAGGATTGGGTGGTAAGCATAGCTTTAGCCCTCCACAAAAGCAAAAACCACTTTTCCTATATTTCCAGTTCAGTTTTTCCCAGTTATTCATATTAAATAATTGTCTGTGATAGTTAATCTTATTCTGCTACAATAGTACAATTGCAAACCAGCTTTTAAAAACAGACAAAGACCCTTGTGAATGTTCAGCACGATTATTATTCAACTGCTTTGATACATCTTAAACATCATTTGACTCAGTATCGGCAACAGTGTTTCAGCCTACACCCTCTTTTACTTCATTATTTTCCAAAATCATCAAATTACCTACTCCGTTCATCTTCACTAAACCCTTTTGCATCTTATTTACATGATAAACTTCACCTACTTCTTTAATTTTTCTTGTATCAAAAAATTCATTGACTTACAACCCTTTTCTACTGATTCAGCTGTTTTCATATAAGCTACGGTCTGTTTACTTTTGTCCTTAAACTCACCTTTTAAGCAAAAATCTTCTTTGACAATTATACTATCATCTACAGGATTTACATCAATATTAATTGTGATATCACTTATCCCATATTCTTTACTTGCTGCATTACCTTTACCTTCAATCATAAAACACAACGATTCACAATGAGTTGTATTCATACTTTGTTCAACCCCTCTAATTATCATATTGCTATCAGTAACAGTATCTACTATAGGTTTCAGGTTACATATTCCATCTTTTAGCACTTTGTAATGATCATCAGCCCCTTCAAAATACTTATCTTTACTTGTAAACTGTCATAAGATTCTTGCATAACTGTCTTTAATTTGAATAGATGATCATCTAAAGACTTATTAAGTTTTTTATTTCCTCACTTAATCATGATTGTGTTGCTGTAAGTTGTGTTCCAAATCAAAACAGTATGTTTTCCAATGAACATACAGTGAGTAGTTCATATTTGTTATTTCCAACAGAAACTTATAAATCTGGAGCACTGATTTCTAGAGATACCACTGTACTTTTCTCTATTGGTGAAAAGGTTTCAATGCAGATAGACTGATCTGTCACGTTTTCCCCACTTACAGAGTTCATATCAACTAGGGTTTCGTCGCTATTTATATTGAAAATAATAAATTAATCTAACAATTTGCTGTGTATTATTACAATTATTGTAGAAATGCCAATGTTGTGTAGATAGTGTCGGACTTCTAGATACACATAAAAAGCTAGAAGACCCATGCGAAAATTTCACGAATAAATGGTTGAATGCTTGTAATATAGTGGAAAGTAGAACCGCACTTTTGTTGCAAATATTTATATGTTTAATGTAATATTTATGCATCAAAATACTTACAAAATATTGCAAAACAGTTGGGAAAATTTAAAACACACTGTATGTACAACACTGTCATTGACTTCAACAGAATACAACCAACCTGAACAAAATGCACACAGCATGTCAACATCTCTGGGATATGTGTTGCTGTGGAAATAAAATGTTTACATTGGAATTGTATAGCAAAACAAAATGTTTCCGTAACAGAAAAAAATATCCAAAAAGCTATTTATTTTATTAAAAAAAAAAAACAGTTTATTGACATCTCTGTGATTTCTGCTGCTGCAGGAATCTGAGGATTTAGCTGAACTATCTCATACGTGCGACCTCAAGCTTTAAATTCTGAAAAATTCTTTCTTAATTTATGATTTTACGTAATTGGAGTCCTTAATCTTTAAAACAATATGTAATTTATTGATTTTGGTTAGGCATCAAGTGAGGTAAAAAATAGTTTTAGAAATGATGATATTTTTGTCCCTGAAGGGTTGAATTTGGAGAAAGTTCATTCTTAAAATATGATGTTACCACAGCAGAGACCTTAATCTTTAGAATCATACCTCGGTTAGATATAAAATGGCTCATGGCAAAAAATGAGTTGTAAAACCATTGATACTTTTTCCCTTTAAGAGTTGATTTCCAAAAAAATTCTGTTTTAATATATGATGTCACCAAAGCTGAAACATTACTCTTCATAATCCTACTTCATTTATCGATTTTGGTTAGATATCCATGGAGATAAATGGCTCAAGGCACCAAAAACACCTTTTAGAAATATTGACATTTTTGCCCCTTCAAGTGTCTGATTACAAAAAATATCTTTTTTAAAATATAATGTGGCCACGGTGGAGACCTTAATCTTTAAAATTACACCTCATTTATCTATATCGGCTAAGTATGAAGGTAGGTAAAATGGCTTGTGACACTAAAACATGATGCAGAAATATTAATACTTTTCCCCTTTAGGGTCAAATTCCTGTCTTAATATATGAAGTCACCAAAGCAGAGGTCTTAATCTTTAAAATGATACTTCATTAAATAATTTCAGATAAATTACCGAGGAGAAATATGACTTATAACACAAAAAACATCATTTTAGAAATGTTAACATTTTTGCTCTTTAAGGGTTGAATTTCGAAAGATTCCTTTCTCAAAATATGATGTGACCAAAGTGGAGACCATAATCTTTAAAATGACACCTCATTCATTAATTTCGGTTTAAGTATGAAGCAAGATAACGGCTTGTGACAGAAAAACACCGTATACAAATAATGATTAAATGATATTATATCTCACCTTGTGGACCACATAAATTATATCTTCCATATCCCAAAGTTTACCTTAGTCAGTGTCTTTAGGATAAGAAATACTGCAACCATAATTGCTTGCATATAAAACGAAGTCTTTTGAAACAAAGTGTACAAAAAAATCACTTATCTTTCGTCGTCTTTCATAGCTGATGGGTTCACTTTCATCTCAGTCAGTTGTTTGCGCATCTATGTCGTGTAATGGCTAGTACACGCTCTGCTGCTAGTCACGCTGTAAGGTCCCAAAAAGTAGTCTTTCTTCCTTTTATGATCTTTGGCTTCTGATAATAGATCAGTTTGTCATTCAAGCAGCAAATTCCTTTTTCTGCAGCACTTAAGGTCACTGGACTGTTGCCATGTCGTATTCCGTGTCTTGATCGATATTCGCCGTTTGTCAGTTTTTGCTTTTGTAATCAATTTATAAATTTTATGAGTATTTCTTGTTATTTGCATTATCTCCCAAACACTTATGAATATCACCTTGTGATGGCGATATAATTATGTGACTAGTTTCTCCAGTTTCCATTAACCAACCAAACTTGGCAACCCACTCGTAGTTAGCCATTGCTACGGTAAAACTCTCTACTGTTTCTCAGAAAAAACAAGCTGGCCTTAGCCAAGGAACCCCAAAATTCAAGGATATATTATATATTAAAGTATGTAATATCATTCTAGGATAATATATCTGTTATCCTACAACCTCTGTGCAGCACATCAATTATTCTTTAATTGACAAAACTCCATTTCTTCTCCACGTTTTCAATCTACCCCACCCACTCCAAAAGCCCCCAACTACCTCTTGATAAACCACTGCAGACAGTGGTTAACCTTTCCCCCACTCTTCTACCAGAGCCCCAACTTCCTGTTCTTTATAAGGAATTCTCATTTTCTCAACCATTCTGTCACTTTCTCTGAAGGTGGTATCACTTTGCTACCCTAGAGAAGAGTGATATAATGACACTGAGTAGAGTGTATAGTAGTTCAAACCTACTTCCCAAGTGAGCCCATCTTCATTTCCTCATAGCCATACCTTCCTCCTGTTCCAGGATTTCCTCACATCCACCCTGTTCTCAACCTCTTTCCCGAACTTCGTTGCTGATTTCATCTATCTCAGTTCCATTAAAACCTGAACCATAACAAAACTACCAAGAAATAATATCACCATTCTTTCAGGTGCCAGGCACTGAACCACTGTAGTCATTGACTGCTAGGAGACTGGTGCTTTGAAACAGTTATATGATAACATCTCATACTGTTCATATTCTATCTATTTCATTACTTCAGTTTGTGAGGAAGTGCATACTTTCCCTGTCCTCCAAGCCTTCCAAGGAGGCATCACCAGAATGTGTGTTAATCTTCAGTTCACACAATGCCTTGTACCTTCTACCAAAGATTCAGAAGGTTATCAACCCTACAAGATTTAAGCTGCATATCCACTATGCATGGCAAACTCTCGAACGTTGGCTCGCGCGGCTCTAGGTAGATTTTATTTAATCTTTCATTATTTGCTTTTGTTAGTGACAGATGGTAGTACATTTTATTTAACCTTTGATTTTGTGGTGTGGCTAGTTAGTTAGTTTACCCTATGTTTGCCCTTTGTTTTAAGCATGCTAGATCAGAGTACTGTTTAGAACTAGTTCAGAGCTCACTCTTCCATCCATCAAGATTGTGTTCAGATTTGGCCTGAGGTGGCTGATCTTCACACCTAGCTTACAGCTATGTTAACAAAAGTAACACAACTGGAAGCTGCTGTAAGTGATTGCAGCAGATGTAAAATGGGTGATCCTAAAACAGTTAAGCCACATTCAGTGTCTCCCTTACCATCCATTGCACCTACAATCCAAGCTGAAACTATGGACTGGTGAGTGGTTTCGATCATGCAGGCTTAGAAGTCTAGAAGTTGCGATTGTAGCACTGGTTTGATGTATTGCCAATAACTGGCTCAATCTCGTATTCATCATCCTGGAGTTGGCAGCCCCCAGCCTACTGGAGATGTTCGGTCACAGAAGAGGTTTTGTCATCAGTAGCTCCAATTATTATTATTATTCTCAGATCATAAACACAAAATACACAGTTAAAACATAGTGCAATTAAAAACTTCTAACTCCTTTCGCCCAATACTTCGGAACATCCAATGCATTCAATTTTGCTTGAAACAAATCATCTTTGTTGCAGGATTATGACCACATTGGCCTCTCAAGCATATGGTTCATTGTTTGTTCCTCACCACACTCACACTTAATACTTGTAGCATCAGTATAACCCCATTTCAATAGATTTTTCTTTGAACTTCCCATTCCTGTTCACAATCGACTTAAGGTTCGCCAGACATTCCAGTCCTCTGCGTGACCAGGTGGCAAGCACTTTGCAACTGTTAGTGGTCTCGAGATGTTAGGGACCTTCATTTTCCACAACTGTACTTTTGCCTTTCAGGTGATCCAATAAGTTCCTGCAATGTTCCTGCAAGTACAGACATTTTAGACAGATTTTAGGGTTAGCCTCGAAAAAAATAATGTAGAGCTGAAATTTGGCACAGACGTTCCTTAGTACCTAAGAAACAAGTAATAAAAAGTCCCCACCTCTAGGGTGTCCGCGTCATAGTTTTTTTTTAGGTCAAAAGGGCTTAAGGGGGGTGCGTACGCCCTATACGCACAATGTTAAATTTGCAATATTGATGACCCATTATCTCAGAACCTGTGACAGATAGAGATCTGATATTTTTGGGATGTATAGTATCACTCCTTTTCTGATTGTTGAACCAGAATCAAAATTTACAGAGAAATAATTAGTTAGTTATGATTTTTTTAAATATGTTGTTCAATATGTTCTTTTAAAAGTCCACTTTCTATTCCGTAAGTAAAAAACCGTTAGAGGTAGAACATTTTGGGAGGTTCAGTAGCTGCATTATACTAAGTGGTAACATAGTGTAAAATTAGAGATATGTATCTGTAATAGTTCCTGAGATAATGGGTCAAATAATTTTAAAAATGTCATTTCCGGCAAATCAAATTCAAACATTTTATTTGATATTATCTTACACATGGAGACATGCCAGCTTCTAGAAACAGCCAGGCCTATAATCAGCATTATCTGGATCCTGTTGTTGACTATCCTGCAAACCTAGAAGCTTCCTTCTTTTCCTGCCTCTCGCTTCTTTAGTCATTTCCTCTGCTGCACGCTGGGCTTTCATGATCCTAAGTCGATCCATTCGCTGAAAGGCTTGCAGTGTGTTGGCACCTGGAGTGATACCAAGTTCCTCTAGTACCCTGATTCTTCCCTTTATACCATCATTAAACGTTATCACAGCATCACAAACACCCAAGCACAGAGTTTTCCTTCCTACAAAGACATTTTTTGGTATGCGGGTCCAAATTACATTATTGAAAGATTCATTTGGATTTTGTGTTCGACCATGGAGACATTTGGAGAGGAGGTCAGGATGAGCTAATTCTCTATATATTGGTTTAATAGCTTCCATCACTGTAGATGGTATGCTATTTTTGTGCTTAAATTGTTCCTCGCAATGAATAAGGAATAAATAGCTGAAAACCACAGCCTTCTAGATTGAAAATTTCAAGAGATAGAGATACTTAGGCAAGCCAGTGTAGAACGAACGGATAATTTCACACACGCACTATTAACTTTGAAATGATAAAAACTACACTTCCAATTCGAATTTTTTGACAAATAATGCATCAAATTATTCAGGAGAGATCAAATATTAATAAGAGATAATAATCCGAAAATGTCAAATTTTGACCAAGTCCGCCATACGTACTCCCCTTAAATAGGGATTGAGTGCCAAATCTGTATAAACTCGTTGTAAAATTTAAAATGTCAGACTCTGTAACGTTTTATTGCACCCTAGGTAATTAGGATAGGCTAACCACTGCATAAAAGTGTAATATTGGCACTATTATTATTTAAAAGTAAAAGTATAGTCATATTTTATCATGAAGGCAGTACGAAACATAACTTTTTTTTTTCTACTTCTCTGCATTGCGGAAAAACTGTCAAAGTTACCAGGTCGGGACCTATGATAAAAGTTGTAGTACACACTTTCAGCATTAAAATGGTATATCGTTCATCCCTCTGCGACATATGGTTGTCGAGATACACGTTGAAAAAAGCACACATGAGTCAACTCTGGGCCGAGAGCTCCGCGCACCGCTCCCCGGCCATTATGGGTATTAACGTTAAAAAATATAATGTAGACCTGAAAATCGGTACAGATATTACTTAATACCTAAGAATCATGTCTTGAAAAGTCCCCATCTCTGAGGTGTCCTGTTCATAGTTTTATTAGGGTAAAAGGTTTTAATTAGGGCTTAAATGTCATAATCAGTATAAACGTCTTGTAGGTCTTAAAATATCAGCTTTTGTATCATTTAATTGCACTATAAGTAATTGGAAAAGCTAATTATTGAAAGACGGCGTAGTTTTGGACGTAATTATTGGACACAAGTAAAAAAATCTCACATTTGATAGTGAAACAGGTACGAAATATGACTTGTTTTGTAACAAAGTCAGATTTGCTAAAAACTATCGAAGGCCTATTATCAAAGTTACAGAGCGCAGTTTCAGCATTGAAATGGTGTATTCATCATGTTTCCTGACAAAACGGATGGTGAGATATCATCGAAACAACGCGCAGAGCTAAGCATAATCGCCGTTCCACTTACCCTTCCTCGTCTGTCTGCATCATTCTAATCTCTTCGAACAGTGCGCTGAGATTTTGTGCCCTTGGCATTATATCTAAACTGACAGAAAGAAACCTTGAAAATGACGAAACATTTTGCCCTCTACGACAATTTTATATCTCAGTGTCAAAATATCCATGAACTTCTGGTAATAAAATACAGTCGTAAGTTCGCAACCCAACCAGTCACTCCATCCTTCCAGCTTGCGTCCCTTCCGCCAACATATGCAGCATGTGAGCGACATTCTCTACGAATATATGGTACATTGGCCATCCATTCTCTACGTATATACTTACAGGTTCAAGAATGGCTAGGAAATTCTTTTGGTCCTGAAGATTGGGGCTGGAAAATTCAGAATGGAGCTCTTGTGCTAGTGACTAATAACTTGCACCTACTCCGGATCATCTCCTCAATTTGGTGCCCAGCAATTGTAAGAACATCTACAAAATAGATTTGAATGTGTGCGTTGTGGGCTGGAGTATTAACTAATGTGTGGACATCGTCGAAGATCTGCATGCGATAAAGTCACCTATAATAGTTCAGATGATGAGTATGATGATGAAGCTAAACTTTAAATTTCATTCAAAGATTTTAATAAAAATTTGTATAGTTTATAATTTTGCAAAATGTTTCGTCATTTTCAAGGTTTCTTTCTGTCAGTTTAGATATAATGCCAAGGGCACAAAATCTCAGCGCACTGTTCGAAGAGATTAGAATGATGCAGACAGACGAGGAAGGGTAAGTGGAACGGCGCTTATGCTTAGCTCTGCCGTTGTTCGATGTTTCGATGATATCTCACCATCCGTTTTGTCAGAAAAACATGATGAATACACCATTTCAATGCTGAAACTGCGCTCTGTAACTTTGATAATAGGCCTTCGATAGTTTTTAGCAAATCTGGACTTTGTTACAAAACAAGTCATATTTCGTACCTGTTTCACTATCAAATGTGAGATTTTTTTACTTGTGTCCAATAATTACGTCCAAAACTACGCCGTCTTTCAATAATTAGCTTTTCCAATTACTTATAGTGCAATTAAATGATACAAAAGCTGATATTTTAAGACCTACAAGACGTTTATACTGATTATGACATTTAAGCCCTAATTAAAACCTTTTACCCTAATAAAACTATGAACAGGACACCTCAGAGATGGGGACTTTTCAAGACATGATTCTTAGGTATTAAGTAATATCTGTACCGATTTTCAGGTCTACATTATATTTTTTTCACGTTAATACCCATAATGGCCGGGGAGCGGTGCATGGAGCTCTCGGCCCAGCGTTGACTCATGTGTGCTTGTTTCAACGTGTATCTCGACAACCATATGTCGCAGAGGGATGAACGATATACCATTTTAATGCTGAAAGTGTGTACTACAACTTTTATCATAGGTCCCGACCTGGTAACTTTGACAGTTTTTCCGCAATGCAGAGAAATTGAAAAAAAAAAAGTTATGTTTCGTACTGTCTTCATGATAAAATGTGACTATACTTTTACTTTTAAATAATAATAGTGCCGATATTACACTTTTATGCAGTGGTTAGCCTATCCTAATTACCTAGGGTGCAATAAAACGTTACAGAGTCGGACATTTTAAATTTTACAACGAGTTTATACAGATTTGGCACTCAATCCCTATTTAAGCCCTTTTGATCTAAAAAAAAACTATGACGTGGACACCCTAGAGGTGGGGACTTTTTATTACTTGTTTCTAAGGTACTAAGGGACGTCTGTGCCAAATTTCAGCTCTACATTATTTTATTTTTTTTGAGGTTAAAACCTAAAATGCCTGGGCTATTATTATTAATCTCAAATCATAAACATCAAATACACAGTTAAAACATAGTGCAATTAAAACTTCTAACTCCTTTCGCCCAATACTTCGGAACATCAAGTGCATACAATTTTGCTTGAAACAAATCATCTTTGTTGCAGGATTATGACCACATTGGCCTCTCAAGCATATGGTTCATTGTTTGTTCCTCACCACACTCGCACTTAATACTTGTAGCATCAGTATAACCCCATTTCAATAGATTTTTCTTTGAACTTCCCATTCCTGTTCACAATCGACTTAAGGTTCGCCAGACATTCCAGTCCTCTGCGTGACCTAGGTGGCAAGCACTTTGCAACTGTTAGTGGTCTCGAGATGTTAGGGATCCTTCATTTTCCACAACTGTACTTTTGCCTTTCAGGTGATCCAATAAGTCCCTGCAATGTTCTCAAGAATCTTTTATTGAACTTGAGTCTCTGAGCTGGTGGTGTTTGGCCATGCAGTGGATGAGCACGTTGCCGTTCTACTTTTGACCCCCCTTTGTACGCAGCCACTTCTCTCCCGATACTGTGTGGTGCAATCTCTGAAAGCTGGTAAAGCCTGTCAACTGGGGTAGGCCTTAGGCAGCCTGTCACTAGTCTGCAGGTGTTATTGAGGGCTACATCCACCTGGTTGGTGTGAGATGATGAGTACCTAACTGGGCATTCATATTCTGCAACAGAGTAACAAAGAGCCATTGCTGATGTAAGAATAGTTTGTGGTTGACTGCCCCACTGTGATCAAACTAGTTTGCACAGTAAGTTGTTTCTTGTAGAGGTCTTTATTTTGCAATTCATGCAGTGTTTCTTATATGTGAGAGTTCTGTCAAGGGTCACTCCCAGACATTTTGGAGTGTTACATGTCTGAAGTTCGATACCTGACCACATTACTTTTAACCTACACTGAGATTTCCTGTTTTTTAGGTGAAAGACACACACTTCAGTTTTTCAATGGTTGGGTCTTAAGTGATTTCCCCTATAATAGCTTGATAGGCTTTAAAGGGCAGCATACAAATTTCTTTCTACTACTTCAAGCTTTGTGCTCTGTGAAGCTAGGACAAGATCATCAGCATACACAAAGTTCCTGGTAACTGGATGTAATGGCTGATTGTTTGTATAAATGATTGAAAAGAATTGGGGCCAGTACACTACCTTGAGGTGACCATTTTTTTTGTACCTTCCATCCAGTGGTGGTTTTGGGGGGGGGGGCTAAGGGGCTGAAGCCCCCCCCCCCAAACCACCAAGGTCACCCCCGAGAACATGGATTTTGGAGACCTTTTTTATTGCTCTACTGTTTGTATGAGTGCGGCAATCTGGAATAATGAGATTTCTGTCGGCACCCCCATCCTCGCCGGAGTCAAGCCCCCCCCCCCAAAACAAAATCCTGGATCTGCCACTGCCTCCATCAGCTACACTGTCCTTGAAAGTCAACGAAAAACTTGTGTTTCTGGAGAAGAGTAGCGATGAGCTTGGTTAATCTGGGGCCTTTGTCAGATTTTAACCTTATCAAGTAGTTGATGGTTAACAGTATCATATGCAGGTCCAATGTTAAACAGTTTATTGAGCCCATCGGGAAATTTGTGGATGGTTTGAGGAAGAAATCCAGTCTCCATTCAGTGTTTATTCCTGATCTATGATAAGGAACAAACCACAATGTAGATAGGGTGCAGCCAACTGTAGAGTGGCTCATGTTGGCACCAATGATGCTTGGCACTTAGTGTTGAAGGTCCTCCTCTCTTCCTTCCAGTGGCTGGCCAGTGCAGCAGTGTCAACAGAATTGATTGTTGACCTCAGTTTAGGAGTAATGCCACTTCTGCGATGATCTTGACTGTAGATTCCTCAAACTTCGCCATACAGTTGAGTCATGTAAAGCTTCCTTGAATAAGTCAGATGTGCATTACACATGTGAATCAGCAGTGACCATGTGTAGAGCATTGGGAGGTTTTTTAGACTAAGGGAAGAAGATACAGGTCTGGAAATACATTTATGAGCAACCCAAATAAATTCAACAGTACAAGGCAGGATTAGCTTAGAACCTCAGCATTTAAAATTTCTTACAGTTAACTATACAGCTCTGTTTTACTTAAACCCCATTTTACAACAATACCTTCACTTTGGTAGTTGTCATCTAATGCAGATGAATTAGTTTTGATGAAGAATCACCCTCCAGATATTACCAATACATATAACAAGCCTTCATTTCTTGCTGTTATCCCTCTGACCTTGTACAAAAACAAATCTCGCAAGCTAAAAAAATTCCACAACCAGACCAATCCTGCAACTCTATAAAAACTAATTGTAGCTCCCCACCCCAATTTATCAACCATTTCTCTCTCGGTCTCTATTTCATTACCCTGATCCTTCATTGTGGTTATGATTTCCTATATTCATTCCCCAAAATGTGCAGGCTTCTCCACAAAATCATGCCCACCGCACCATGCAGATGCTTCAGCAGACCAGCTAATCTCAAAAATACCTTGATCCACACATACTGATCTTGCGACTCTTCTGAACTACTACACAGTCCCCTCAGCTTGAACAACAGTGAGAGCTATCAGTCTCCAACCAGAAATCACAACACCTCTGAGTTATACAGTTGGGGAACTAGCTAGCTAATGTATCCTAGAAATCAGACATCCCTCTGGCTTCAACCTTGAACTCTTCCAGTAGGCGCAAAACTTATTTTTATGAACATACATATATAATTATTAATTTTAATATTGTTGTTCTTATATCATAAGGGTTTAAGGGTGTAAGGGATATGGAAGATGCTATATTGTCCTTTTTCCAACCAAATGTCAACCTCTCCTTCACGTGGTGCACCCTGTTTTCACGGATGAGGTTTTGGCGACTGAAAAATTCCCGGTATAAGGAGTCACTCACTGCTTGCCAACAGCCTCCAAAAGGAGGGCAGAAGAGCGTGAAGTGGTCCAGGGAACCCACTTGCCCTTGGGGTTGGAAACTGCTTCTAAAGGTGGATGTATCAGAAATGATCAATGGCATGGGGATGCAAAAGGCAATGGGAAACCAATGCATTAAAGACCCAAAGGGTATCTTGAGGACATATAATCCTCTCAAATTACATATATAATGATGGCTTCTTCCTGGGTTAAATATTCTGGAGCTAAAATAGTCCCCCAATCAGATCTCCAGGTGGGGACTACTCAGGAAGGAGTCATCAGAGTGGATAGAAACATTCTACAAGTCGGAGCGTGTAATGTTAGAAGTCTGAATAGGGCAAGTTGGTTAGAAAACTTAAAAATGGAAGTGTAATGTCTTAAGTTAGATGTTATTGGAATTAATGAGATTAAATGGAAGGATGCACTGGATTTCTGGTCTGGGAAACACAGGATAATTAGCTCATAAGCTGCCAGTGGAGTCTCTGGTGTGGGATTTGTAATGAAAAAGAGAGAAGGGAAACGTGTGAGTTATTATGAACAGTTTAGTGACAGGATTATTTTGACGAGGTCTGAAACTAACCCCTCCCCCTCTAAACCACATTAGCACAAGTATATATACCAATGTCACAGGAGGATTACGAAGTAATAGAGAAAATAAACGCCGAAATTGAAGAACTAATCCAATATGTGACTGGGGAGGAAACTCTAATTATCATGGGTGATTGGAATGCAATAGTGGGAAAAGGAAAAGAAGGGAATACTGCAAGATCTTTTGCCCTAGGAGAAAGAAATGAGGGAGGAAGCAAGGTTGCTAGAGTTTTGTGAATGGTATAAGCTAGTTGTGGCAAACGCACTGTTTAAGAACCATGCAAGAAGGATATACAGCTGGAAGCATCCAGGGGATACAGGCTAGATCATATCATGGTCAAACAGAGATTCAGGAATCAAGTTCTAGACTGGAGCGGACAGAGACTCTGACCATAATTTGATAGTAATGAAGTGCAGACTGAAATTCAAGCGAATAAGGAAGTAGTGTAAGCAGAATAGACTGGACGTGAATAAACTGAAAAGAGAAAAATTTGCAGAAATGGTAGACTTATGTCTAAGAAGTAATTCTGAAATGAGCCCATTCAAGGACGAATGGAATGCATTAAACACCGAAATAATGGAAAATGGGAATGAAACATTAGGCTTTAGGGAACAAGCTGCTTGAAAACCTTGGATCACAGAGGAAAATTTGAAACTGATGGATCAGAGGAAAAGGCACAAAAATGCTCAGGATGAAGCAGGAAGAGAGCAATACAGGCAATTTAGAAATCAAATAAACAGGAAATGCAAAAAAGCAAGAGATAAAATGGCTACAAGAAAAGTGTGAAGAAGTAGAAAAGGAAATGGGCATAGGTAAAGTAGAAATGGCATATAGGAAGATCAAACAGAATTTTGGAGAAATTAAAAAAAGAGATGTGAACATTAAAGCTGCCAATGGGAAACCTCTTTTAAGCTCGGATGATAGAGCTAACCGATTGAAGGAATACATTGAGAAACTTTATGGTGGGGACGACTTGGAACAATAGCATAATAGAAAAGGAAGGTGATGTCAACATTTATGATTTGGGAGATGCTGTTTTGAGGACAGAATTTGATGGAACACTGAATGATTTGAAAGCAAGTAGAGCAGTTGGAATTGGTGAGATCCCTGCAGAACTTGTAGGAGAAGAAGGAATAGAAAGATTATTCAAGCTGATATAAAAAGTTGTGAAACAGGAGAAATTCGAACTGATTTTAATAAAAATATCATCTTCACACTCCCAAAGAAAGCACAAGCCGACAAATGTGAGAATGATCGCACTATTTGTCGAACATCACAGCTTCAAAATTACTGACCAGAATAATATACAGAAGAATGGAGATAGTAGGTGAAGATCAGTTTGGGTTTATGAAAAATCGTGGTATGAGGGAAGCAATTCTGTCTTTAAGATTAATACTTGAAGGGTGGATCAAGGAAAACAAAGATACTTTCTTGGCGTTTATGGATTTAGTAAAAGCTTTTGATAAAGCTTAGGTGGGACAAGATGTTCAGAATTTTAACCCTTTGACTGCTGACGGCGGATCGTCTACCTGCCGCGCTGGGGCCTGCTACCTGTGCTAAGTGATTATTCCTGGGGACGGAGCAGCCCGCGCTGCCCCACCCTCTCAGTGCTGAAGTTTCCTGGCGAAGCACTGTGACCTCTCACCGCTGATACACAATAAATGCTCTCACTACATAGTTTCTCTACAAATAAATTACTGCAGAATCAGACTTAATCATTAACCCTATTTTTCGTCACTAATAATTATATCTTGCTTGTAGTTTTTACTCGATTTTTGCAGCTTATGTCGAAAGCGTCATGATTCCTATATTTACCTCAATAGTTTACTGTTCTTTCTTGCATACCCTGTTTATAACAACTGCAATCAATTTTCTATAGGTTCCTTACTGTATTAGAATGTTATTGTTGAAATTTAAAGAGCGTAGATTCGAAGAAGGTGCTAGAAATATTTTACTTCCACACTTACATACCGCGCTCAGACCACGACTGTAAACTTAGAGATATTCGAACTCATACAGAGAGTTAAAGTCATCCGATTTTTCCTCATGCTATTAACGAATATAAAAAGGCACCTGAAAATGATAATTGTACAAGCAGCTTTCCCCACACACCGAAATTTGGCTTGCGGAATATCTGGTAGATGTAGATTCCCAAAATATCTCAATGTTGACTGAATGTTAGCTGTGCTGTAATTGCCCGATTATACATAATTTTGTTTCTTTGATGAAATTTGATCCACACAAGTACTCAACAGATTTTTCAACATTTCAAAGCTGCGAAGTGTCTGTCCATTAATTATGTGAGGTAAAATTGGGGGATTTCTGGCAAAATCTCAGGAAACCTCACCAGAGTAACCAAAAGGGGTGTCTGGACATAAGTTCACTAAAAATTCGGTTATTCAGAAGAAAATCTCTGGTCCAATATTCCCTAATTTTAATTTTTTTTCACGCGAGGCATCAGAAGACAAATAACTATGAAACAATACATTTCATCATTTCCAGTATCTTTCCACTTTGATATTCGAGAATGCACTGATTCTGGAGTATTCTCCACAGTGGTTATTTAAAACCGATTCTTTTCATCAGCTATGTATTTCATCAGTTCTTTTGTAAAAAATAACATGAAAACTGACAGAATACTTTGCACATTCCCTATTTGACAATGTCCCGATAGCGTATCATCAAATGCATGACTAACTGGATGAAAATCATTTTCTTTCCAGTCAGATTTATGGCCAAGATGTAATTTCTTCGTAGGCCTTTCACTATCACTTTCTGATTCTTCAGATTCAGAACAACTAACATCTCTTGTTTAAACATGAGACTACATTACTACACCTGCTGACGAGTATGGTTTATGATTACAGCTTTCCGATTCTGTGGAAAAGCTATCACTTCCATCAAAATCAAGTAGTTCATCCTCAGTGTTGCTCATCGTAAGAATCTCCATGATTTCTTCCTTAGTGCACCCACGACGTCTTGCCATTTTCTTTATAAAGGACATAAAGAACACTGATGTAATTTCCGTTTAACAGTGAACTGTAGAACGAAGCCTAGGCTCCCAACAGACAAACATTCGGGCGATAAGCTAGTGACCAAAACTACGAAAGGCTATTGAGAAATGGGACCTGAAGTCTGCTGTATGAATCAGGTAGTGGCGTGTATATATTCGTCATCAGCACTCAGGTAGCGGCAGGCAGATGTGACTTAACTCGTCATCAGTGCTCAGAGGAAAACAAGCTGCTGCTACTATACTCGTCATTAGCACACGGGGGCCGCAGGCAGCATGACGAGTAAACTCGTCAACATCAGCCAAAGGGTTAAAGAAGTCAGGTCTAAAATATCAAGGTATAAGAATACTTTATAAACTATATAAGAATCAAGTAGCTGTAACAAAAATAGAGAACCATGAGAGACATGCATCAGTTAAAAAGGGTGTGAGAGAAGGGTGTAGTCTATCCCCGTTAATATTCAAGGACACTAAAGGAAATAAAAGAAATATTTTCATGTGGCATAAGTGTTCAGGGAGAAAAAATAGTGTGCTACAATTTGCTGATGACATCGTCTTGTTAGCGGAACTGGCCGAAGATATTGAGAAGTTACTGAATGGCATGAACAAAATACTAAAGGAAGATTTTGGACTGAATTTAAATGAAATCAAGACAAAAGTGATGAAATGTAGCATAAAGAAATGATACTAGTCACAGTGGATTAAATGTCACAGGAGAAGTGAATTCAGCAAAATTACAACCGATGGATGAAGTAAGAATGATGTTAAAAGCAGAATAGCACTAGCAATAAGAGCCTTCATGGAAAAGAGAAATCTTTTAGTTTCAAACATTGATCTAGGAATTAGAAAGAACTTTACAAAACCTTATGTGTAGAGGACAGAACATTATGGTTACGAAACATGGAATACCAGAAAGAAAGAAAATTGAAGTATTTGAAATGTGGTGCTACAGAATAATGCTGAAAATTAAGTGAACTGACAAAGTACGAAATGAACGAGTTTTGGAAATGAGGGGTGAGAGAAGTAGTTTGTGGAAGAAGCTTACAGAAAGAAGAGAGGCTGGTAGGTCATATTTTGAGACATGCTGGATTTGTTAGTTTGTTAGTGGAGGGAACAGTCGAAGGTAAGAACTGTGGAGGAAGACAGAGATTAGAATATACGGTGCAGATAATTGAGGATGTGGGTTGTAAGGGGTATGTCCAGATGAAGAGGTTAGCACAAGATAGGAAGGGATGGAGGAATGCATCAAACCAGTCAAAAGACTGATGAGAGCAAAAAAAAAAAAATCATAACACAATACAAAATACAAGTTGAGTCTAAAAGAATTATAGAACTTTGGAATGATATAGAAATTTGTTGAGATAATTTACAGAATCAGTAGATCAGTAGATTTTGTAGCAAACAACCTCAAGTTTGATGCAGATTCACAATGGCACAGCACATTAATGAAGCAGATAAGATTGCTCTTGCGGAATTCTGTGCAGAAATGTTGCCTCGGATAGAGGACGACAAGACATTCCTGAACATAATAATCTTCAGCGATGAGTCAACATTTCATATCAGTGGCATGATGAACACCCACATATCAAGAATATGGGACAGCAAAAATCCACATGCAACCCTGGAATATGTTTGTGACAGCCACAAGTTAATGCGTTTTGTGTCTTTAGTAAATTGAAAGTGTACAGCCCTTTCTTCTTCAAGGAGAAAATTGTAACTGGTATTGTATATCGGGATATGCATGAAAACTTTTTAATTCCACAGAGCGATGATGATGACTGAGATGGGATAGTTTACTACCAGCAAGATGGTTCATCACCTCTTTTCCTCATGGAAATTTGAGATTTTCTCGATAATCGTTTCCCAGATCGGTGGATTGGCTGTGAAAGGCCAATCACATGGCTACTTTGCTCCCCAGACTTGACATCACTGGATTTCTTTCTCTAGGGTTCCATTAAAGATCGTGTGTATAATCCTCCTCTATCAAACAATTTGGTCGACTTGAAACAATGAATCTATGCTGCCATTGCACAAGTTAAATCTGATTTTTTGCAATGAGTGTGGGAAGAAAAATGATACATCTACTGATTATGTAAGTTATTTCAATAAATTTCTATATCATTCCAAAGTTGAAAAGCCTATTTTGACTCACCCTGTATTTTGTATTGTATTGTGATAGTACTTTCATGATGTTTTTCCACTCCAGCGATATTATTTCCCCATAGTTATCGATTTGATACTGAGCCATCTGTCACCTTTCTTTGTTACCTAGATTCCCCATCCGTGTAGTTGGTGTTGCTGTGCTCCACATCTTAGTTCCTCTTCATGTGAGTCATGTACTCACAAGACCAGGGCTCAGTGTTGTGGATTTTTTTGTGTTCATCACTTAAAGATGTTTTTCACTTGAGAGTATATATTGCCGAGAAGATCGTGATGGAAATAATTTGCTAATGGACTCGCCTCTGAGAGTAGCTTGTGGCGAATGGCAAGCTACTGCTGGAGAACTGACAATAATCAACTTGTTGGAAAGTCGACACATCATTCTTGCGCTATCTGAAAGTAGCTTGCAGAATACGAAATTGTTCAAAAGTCTGATAGCAGAAACTGAGTGCTCAGTCAGAATTATTAAAAGGATTAGTAAAAACTGGTCATCAAAAGAAATTAATTAAAATATTTGAAGGCAGAGAATTTCTGTGATATGTAAAATGTGTCAATTACCAGTACAAATTTAAAAAAAAAAAAAAAATAGTTTTCGAGGAAATGAGATAGAAATTTTCTTGTTCAGAAGATAACATTCAAAGAAAGCATCACAATGTAAGGAATGTGAATGATGCATGTATACTATTTCATAACATTTATTTTCATGAATATCGTTATCTTTTATAGTTATTGTAGACTCGTAATTACAGTAGGAAGTTCAAAAATGAAGTAAGATTTTATTAATTTTTCAAGGAATCTCAAGAAATGTAAAAAATTAACATTAGAAAAGTGGGGGTGAAAATTATGAATGTAAGTGGCCTTCCATCAATACAATGAAGTTTGTAATTACAGAATTGACTGTCTTTCTAACACAATGTTAATTCGGCAAGTTAAATATACTGGAAGCTTGAATATTAATCGACTAAAATCATGTCAAGACAATGTATAATATGTTTATTTTGCAAAAGTAAAACATGTTAGGCAACAAATAAATTTACTTAAAACAAAAATTTGAATATTAGTCATAACTTGTTCATCTACTGATATAGATTTTCTCATATTAGTGTCCTGTTTGAAAATTGTGGGTCCCACAGACACTATGATTATCTTAGCTTCACAGCTAATTAACCTACAAAAGTTTCTAAACTATTGCTCATCTTCGATGTATAATTCTGGTGTTAATGTATGTATGGCTCCAAAAGCACCTTTATTTTTAATCAAAGGCTTAACCCAGCAGCTTTTCCTATTCAGTTCCTTCCTCTTTCTAGCAGCAGCTACGAATATGATCATAGCTGTTTGCCTCCTTCTGTAAGCTATCTTTCTAGTACTTTAAATTTCAGCAATTCACTATGGGCAATGGGGAACATGTTAAATGCAAGAACTTATACTATAGTCTATAGCCACATATGCAATGATTTGAAACCAGAAAAACAGTTCAACACATAAAGCAAACCATAAACACACTTTCAATAAGAGAAAACAAGATTTAAACTTACCGAAATAGGTACAATGCGGTATAATTTACCGGAACAGGCTTTAAACTTGATCACGACACAATAGTACCTTTTCACCACACTTTTTGATGCAATAAAAATTGTTTATAATAATAATTAACTGGTAGAAAGTAAAATTTGCAATAAATCAACAGTTTCGGGCAAGACAAATAAAGAAACCGCGATTTTAAAGCTTCGATAAACACACTTGCATTTTCAACACCACCTAACAACATGTTTTAAGTAGTTTTTGGAGTCAACCGATAATTCTTATATAATTAAAGAGAAAGCTGCACAACAAATCAAAATTTTGAAGCATTCCACACAGTTAAACAAGTACCAAACCAGTTTTAACGTAATTATGCAGTAGAAAAAATGCCTCCAAATACAGATCTAAATTGTGGACGATTTAACACATATCAGTAAACAAAATCACTTTCAAAGTGTGGAACGAATAGAGCACGAGGCTATGCTGAAGGCCACTTTTCAAAATAAGCATTTCTATAACAGTAATTTAACAAAATACTAAGATGGATTAATGGCGGGTTTGTTGACACCCAATTTGATTTTTGTGAGGACGATAATTTTAAAAGTGTACCACTTATAGCAAAAATAAAAATAGTCTTGAAAAGCGGAGAAATCGTAGAACAAGGTGAATCTGAAATTAAGAAATCACAAATACTCTGAACAGGATGTCAACCACGGGAAAGTCCCTTTGCTCACACGAAAATAGTATCACTACACAGTTTCACATTTTAATTTTTTACTCTGAATTGAGTAACTTTAAGGGAGAAGTCATGATATAGTAAACCAACCAATATGAAGTTCTCCAAACACTGTAAAATTTTCAGGGCTCGAAGTTACAAATTTTTTCCAAACTATGTTTAGAAGTGCGAAGTTACATGTGTCGTGGGTCCAAGGCTATATTAGGACGTGCGGTCACGAGGCCGACACATTTGGTCAAAAGGCATTGGAGCAGGTAGACGTATGGCCCACAGGCGCATTTTGCCGCCCAAGGCATGCTGGGAAGGACCGGAAGTATTGTTTGAGCCGCATGGTTTGGTAGACATCATGAAATTTTTTGAACGTGTGACTGTGTGAACTTTAGAAATGAAACTTTGAAATTTTCAACAGGGATTCGGTCAGTTTATTCCTCTTCATTGCTTGCAGTTTTAGGAAATGATTTGTCCGATAGCCAATTTCAACTGTAGTTGTGATTTATAATGTGATTTTGAAGAATATAGTGAAATTTCTTATTTGAACTGTGCATATTTTTTTTATTAGTGCAAACTAACCTTTTCTTTCCTGAGGATAGTGAGGGAAGTGGCGACCGTAATTAATTACAGTTGATTCATCCAGGCTTATCCACAGTTTAACAGTTAGAACAGTGAATATTTTTATTGTACTGAAAGCAAGTTGGAGGTTAATTAAGGTGATAGAACCAATACTACAACCCCAGTATTGGTGTTATCCCTTACACTTCTCATCATATATATTATTTCTATAAGGTGTTTTTTGTCACAAGACATTATGTCCCTTCATACTTAACTGAAATCAATGAATGAGGTGTCAATTTAAAGCTTATGGTCTCTACTTTGGTCACTTCATATTTTAAGAAAGGAATTTTTCAGAATTTAACTCGGAAAGTGCAAAAATTACAGTATTTCTAAAATGCTGTTTTTTGTGTTACGAGTCATTATCTCCCTGGATACATAACCGTAATGATCTAATGAAGTATCATTTCAAGGATTAAGGACTCCGCTTTGGTTACATCATATATTAAGACAGTAATTGTTTGGAATTCGACCCCACTATTTATTTAGTGCATTTTTGTGTCATGAGCCATTTATCTCCCTTGATATCTAATCGATATAGATAAATGAGGTATCATTTTAAAGATTAAGGAAGGTCTCCTGTCATGATCACATTATTTTTAAGAAAATTTTTCATAATTTGACCCTGAAAGGGCCAAATTGTCATTATTTCCATAACGTATTTTTTTCTTACGAGCTGTTTATCTCCCTTGATATCTAACCTAAATCGAGAAATGAGATATTATTTTAGAAATTAAGGTCTCCGCTTTGGTCAAATTGCATTTTAAAAAAGGATATTTTGGAATTCAACACTTAAAAAAGAATTTTTGGAATTCAACACTTACAGGGCAAAATGTCAATATTTCTAAAAGGTGTTTCTGTGTCATGAGCCATTTATCTCCCTTGATATCTAACTGATATAGATAAATGAGGTATCATACTAAAGATTAAGGTCTCTGCTGTGGTCACATCATATTTTAAGAAAGGGTAATTCGACCCTTAAAGGGCAATATGTCAATATTTCTAAAAGCGTTTTTTTTGTGTCTTGAGCCATTTATTTCCATGGATATCTTAGCAAAATTGATAAATGAAGTAGGATTATGAAGAGTAATGTTTCAGCTTTGGTGACATCATATATTAAGAAAGATTTATTTGGAATTCAACGCTTAAAGGGAAAAAATAACAATGGTTCCACAACGGATTTTTGTGTCACGAGCCATTTATATCCATTAATATGTAACCAAAATAGATAAATGAGGTATCATTCTAAAGATTACGGACTCCGCTGTGGTCACAACATATTTTAAGAAAGAGATTTTTCTGAAATTGAGCCCTTAAAGGGCCATAACATCAGTATTTCTAAAATGCGTTTTTTTTTGTGTCTCGAGCCATTTATCTCCCAGGATATCTAACCAAAATCGATAAATGAAGTAGGATTGTGAAGAGTAATGTCTCCGCTTTGGCGAAATCATATTAAGAAATAATTTTTTTGGAATTCAACCCTTAAAAGGAAAAAGTATTAATGGTTCTTAAACACATTTTTGTGTCACAAACCATTTTTTTCCATTTATATATAACCGAAATAGATAAATGAGGTATCATTCAAAAGATTAAGGCATCCACTGTGGTCACGTCATATGGATTTTTTTCTGAATTGAACCCTTAAACGGCAAAAATATCAGTATTTCTAAGATGCATTTTTTGTGTCTTGAGTCATTTATCTCCTTTGATAATTAAATAAAATTGATAAACAAGGTATCATTTTAAATATAGAGGTCTTCAGTTTCATTATATTTTAAGAAAGGAATTTTTTTTTTTTTTTTTTTTTTTTTTTTTTTTTTTTTTTTTTTTTTTTTTACTCACTTGAGGTATAATTTTAAAGACCAAGGTGTCCACTTTGGGCACCCCATATTTTATAAAAGGATTTTTTTTGTTTTGAATTCAACCCTTAAAGGGTAATAGTATCAATATTATTTCCAGAACGTGGTTTTATTATTATAAGCCACTTATTTCCTTCAATATCTAACCGAAATCATTAAATGACATATTGTTTTAAAGATTATGGTCTCCAATTAGGTAAAATCTTAAATTAAGAATGAATTTTTCGGAATTTTATTCTTAAAGATGTCGCGTATATGAAACAGTTAAGAGCCAAAATACGTAGATTGCAGCAGCAGATTTCACAGAGATGTTAATAAACTGTTTTTTATACGATGAGTAGCTTTTCGTAATTTTTTTTTCAGTTACGGAAACATTATTGTTTTGCTATACAATTCCAATGTAAACATTTTATTCGCACTGCAATAAATATCATAGAGATATATAATTACGTATTCACCAGAAGATGGCGCCGACGATTGAGAGCGCCGAAATATCGTGTGATTACGATAACACTCCTATAACTCGGCTAGTCACCTGAGAACATTATTTGTATCATAGAGATGTTGAAATGCTGTGTGCATTTTGTTCAGGTTGGTTATATTCTGTTAAGTTTAGTGGCACTTTGTGGTATATACAGTGTGTTTTAAATTTTCCTAACTGTTTCGTAATACATTGTAAGTATTTTGATGTGAAAGTATTCTACTAGACAAATATATATTTGCTACAAAAGTGCAGTTCTACTTTTCATTATATTACAAGCATTCTATCATTTATTCGCAAAATTTTCCCACGGGTCGTCTAGTTATCTGTATATCTCTAACACTGCGACTCACCCCCAATACAGTAACTCATATTTCGTCCAAAAACTTGTTCTCAGCTGACCTTGATTTCATTGACCTGATCCTGTGACATGAGAATGACTTCCATGCTCCTTTCTCACCAGAATCCTTACCCACTACTCACCACTCTTTTTTAACTGACCATGCAATTTATGAACATCCTGGTCCATACATACCCGCTTTGCATTTTCCCCACCACCACATGGATCTTTTCCGTGCAACAGACCTCACTGCAAAACATACAGCATATTTCTGGCCACCACAACATATCCCAATCCAACCTCAGGGGAATCTTTCCCATCATGAACTACTACGAACTACATATACCAAAACTTCCCTGCCTCCACTGTACTAGTTCTTATGTAGGTCTCGCCACCAACCAGCTTTCAATCAGAATGAATGGCCACAGACAAACAATCTATGCCTCCGACTTACACCAGCCAGTGGCAAATCATGCCAGTCCCCTCAACCCACACAACCTCAACAAATATTTTACAATAGTAGCCATCATAATTTATCAGAAACTGCCACCAATTCTTAACCCCATAGATGGTAACTAAACACCAAGCTTCCATCTAACCACAACCTCCCATAAAACTCTACCAATAAACCCATCACTCATTGTTCATTTATTATTTATCTATTATCTGTGTTTTTCTTCCATATTTCTGTATTTTTATTAGTTAAATTATATACACATTTGAATTTATTTGTTTGTTTTGCCTACATCACCCAGAAGTTTTTTCGTTTGTTATCAATAGTTTACTCTGTTTCGCTTAATGCCAACCACTTCCACCCTGTACTCCATGAATGGTCTAGTCATACAGTAAGCCATAATGTGTACGCACCTCCCTTGCCAATTAGGTCGTATGCGTCTACACGAATAACATGTTAAACCAAAATATTGTGAAACTATGTTCATATCATGTTTTTTGTGTTCATTGCTGCCCTCCTGCCTTCTACTTTGGACAGTGGAATAACCACCACTTACCAAAGTTGAAGGTTACCATAGATATGTGCAGGCATAGTGTGTTCAAATTTTTGGCTTATATCCCTTCAACAACATCAGACTGAGATAACTGCATAATTGAGGGTGGCAGCAAACTTCAATTAGCTGCCAGTCTCCATCATGTTCTATTGTTGAAGAAGGAATATAAGCCAAAAAATTTCAACAATCTATGCGTGTACATGTTTATCCATTTTCCATCAACTTTGGTAAGTGATGATTATTCTCCTGTACAGGCGTTTAATTTATCTTCTTTATAATATTTTTGGTTTCCTTATGGTTTGTGTGTATATATATCAAAAACATGCAAAAGTAATTTTAGTTTCTATATATTAACACAGTTTTTAATGTAACCTTAATCTTTCACGAAGCATTGTTTGTCATTTTGTTATTATTGTAAAAATCTCAATTGGATAAGAATTTTTTTTATTATTATTCCTTTTAATTAATGTTTGCTAGTTATGTTTCCAAGCTTCCATTTTATTTTTTTAGCATCACTGAAAGTGTAGATCACTTGCAGATAACGAATTGTGTTACGTTGTCTTCGTTGGTGTTAAATTCTACATTTTTTTTTTTTTTTTTTTTTTTTTTTTTACATGCAATTGGTTGCCTCTGAAGACATAGAAATGCGTCTCGGCTTTCTTGGACGGCTGAGTGATCTCCCCATGAATGGGCATCTGATGCAGCAGCAAGGCAGTCTTTCTGATTTGCACAGGGGTGCCCATCAAGCTGGTGTAGGTAAGTATTCCTGGAAATCATTTTTGTTATCATTCAGAATTTTGACATAACTATTTTTTACCATTTCCATGTTCTCAACCTCCATGGTGTAATGAAAACAATATATTCAGTTTTTTCAAAGTTTTAATTCATGTCATTTTCCTAAACATAGTAGATTGTGTTCTGTCAGTATCCTGTTAAATGAGCTAATCTTGCATATACACTGGCTTTTCCAAAAAGTACTACACGAACAATTGTAATGAAAACCACAGGTTAGTGACATTTTGGGTTTAGAAATCTTTGTGAAAACATGTATTTAGTACAATTTTGTGTCAAAATTGAGAAAGTCCCATTAAAGACATTTGTCTCCTTATTCCAAATTCGCTAGTAGTGTGCAGGAAATTAAACTTCTCGGCAGCAGATGGTGGGTTTTGCAATTCTTGTATCTATCATAACTGTTTAATGGGCAATTATTGTTCTAGAAATTGGGATTCAGAAATTGAGGTATGAGGGACTTCCGAAAAATTCAGATTGAAAATGAGTTCAAAGACAGTAACAAACGTCTTAAAGTGAAAAATCAAGATTAATATCAACATATAAAAATGCTTAGAGCTTATCCACAATAACGGATGAGAAACTTTCATACCTCCTGCAGGTAAGAAGAGCCTAGCCAATGGAGAGTAGACATCAAGGCTAGAAATGTTGTTATTTATTTTGTGACACATCAACTGTTGAGGATGATGATGATCCATAAATGGAAGTGGCATATTACTTTTTGTTGGCACAGTTTAGTGTGAAACAGATGCATTGGAAAGCAGATGTCATGAGAAACATATTTTTGGTATTTTAAGAAATGCTTATAAAAAGAAATTGAACACAAAATTTGTTGGCACTATTTTGGTGGCATTTGTGTTCAATGTCCACTTGTGATTTTTTGATGATGGACTGATACTTATCAATGTCAATCGATCTTGAATTGGTTAATGTGAAAAGCCACAGAAGTTATCTTTATATCTATTTAGTTGGGTCAAGTTTCTGTCATGATATAGTGAAAGTATAATTGTGCATGTGATTAAAGCTTTGATTTCCTAGCCACAGTATTAATGGACGTTGTGATTGGGTTAAAGTGTGGCCTGTACCAGAATGACAAGCTGTAACTTTGTTACAACATAAGGCATGAGGAGTCTTCTTAGTATTTTCTTGGTCCATGTGGACCATAGAAACCAACAGTAATCTTTTCTTCCTCTTGTAAATTACCACCATTAATTTAATGAAATTTGGCACAAATTTTGTGATGAATCAGCATCAAGGAAGGATAAGTGTCAATAAAATCAGGTTTTAGAATAGGCTACAGAAATGTAATTCATTATCAATGATAAAAATAAATTAAAACTGCAAATAGAATAAAAATAGTTTTTAAAGTTAAACAGACTATAAATTATTACATGTAGCTGTACCCATATATGTACAGCACTGCTCACATGTTGCATTGAACTTATTCGTATGTAGTCACAGTACATATTTAAACTGCAAGGAGGCTATACAGTATCAAATTAGTGGATTCTGTTACCAAACAATTAAATTATCAGATGCTTTTTTTTTATTTCTCAGTGTGTCAATATCAAATTAAGCTACGAGTAGGTTAAGTACGATTGAAATGGCTGGTTTCTGCTTGATCTGTGCACACACATACAAAAATTCTGAAGTTTAGAGTTTATCCTCTATATTGGTGAGGAAATATGGTATTTCATTATATAAAAGCATCCGATAAATAAACTGATGACCTAAGCTGTGACTGTGTGCAGTTTCACTGAAATGTGATCATTAGTTTTTGAATGAGGTATGCACACACAGGTAAAGATTCCAAATTTTACATTTGTGGCCTCTGTATCATCAGAATTGTGCTACTAATATGACTAAATAGTATCCTATATGGTAACTGATGATATAAGCTATCACCATGTTAAGTTGCATTGAAACATATTTATCAGTTTTTGCTTGACGTGCAGACTAACGAAATTTCAAAATTGGGCTCTATCATCCAGAATTGTGCAACTTACAGCGATAAAAAATATCGAATATCTTAAACCAAGACAAGGTGTGAGAATTGAGCATTTCCTGGTTTACTGCTTCTATGTAGATTTGATTGGTGTTCAGCTGGATAAATTACAGTATGCTTCCATCGCTATTTTCACCAGGTGAGGTAGTATGTCAAAGAGTGTTCTGCTGTAAATTATGATACCAACTGTGGCTGTCTCACAATGCTCAGTCATATATGCATAGATGGTTTAGTGGGCACATACGAGGCCTGTTACCAAAGCTTGTCACTTGTTGCCTGCTAGGGTTCATGCAAGACCAACACAACTCTATGTCATGCCACTTTCACTAGAGCCTTCATGGAGTCTGTCATGCTGCTGCAGATCATAAACAATGGGCCTTCACACTTCACTCAGGAAGAGACCACCATTTCTGTTTATGTTGTTGCTCAGCCTTATCTCCAGCTACTCTCTTATTATTGGATCCCAGAAATATGTGGTCTGAGCCAAACCTTCAGCTCTGTCTGTTCTTTGGTATTCGCAGCACGTTCAACTAAAAGAGGCTTGTTGTGCTGTAGCAAGCACAAATGGTGCTGGTGCTCATCTATGATTTTGATTGTTTCGCCAATGTACAATTCTCCCATATTCACACACATTCCATGTTGGTTCATCGGGGGAGAGCCACCTCCAATAGTGATAGTCTACAGGATGAATTAAGATACCTTACGTTGGTTTTCACACAAAATTAACATTCTCAGGAGGAAATTAAATGGGCTTTTGTTGCCAGTAAACCAAGACCAACAGTTGAGCAACAGGAACTCTCAAGAACCTGGGAATTGCTACCATAGGCTGGGAATTCTTCTGGAAAATAGGGAAAAATCTTGCACATCGTGATATAAAGGACCCCTTCTGGCCTCCAGCATAGACACAAACCATGCTGTGATTGATAAAGAACAACATTCACACAGGATTTTTTTTTTTTTTTTTAATCTTGTTGATTTTCGGTTAAGAGACCATTTCACCAGCTCTTGTATGTATAAATTTTACATATCATATTTCACATATAATATTTCAGAAATAAAATTCTTCATATCATATCTATATAAATTGAAATGTTTGTAATAGTCTGAATAAGGTTTTAAGAGAAAGAAACATTGGAAAAGTTGCCTGGAAAACCTGAAAGTGTTTTTTTATGTACTGATTTGGCTATTTTTTTTTTTTTTAAATGTTCCTAGTAGTCTGAATAAGGTTTTTAGAGAAAGAAAACATGGAAAAGTTGCTTGGAAAATTTGGAAAAAAATTGAAAGTCCTTTTTTATGGGATGAAATCAAAATCATAAATATCGATTAGAAATATTGAATATGCATAATTCTTTTTTGTTTTATTCCTTAAGCTCTCAGGATGGAACTAACTCAATTGCATATTCTTTATATATATATATATATTATATATTAAGAATAAGATAGGATAGGGAAAATAAACAGTGACCCAGCACTTACCACAGATGAAGGCGGCTGGGACTTACCAGTCGGCTGTCTATGTGTACACTCTCTGCCAGCTTTCATTATTTCGGTCTTTAATGCATTCCATTCGTCCTCAGTTGAGCTCCTTTCACAATTAATTCTTAGACCTAAGTCTACCATTTCTGCAAATTTTTCTCTTGTGCTAGATTGTTTCAGTTTATTCACTTCTAGTCTGTTCTGCTTACACTGCTTCCTTATTCGCTTGAATTTCAGCCTGCACTGCATTACTATCAAATTGTGGTCCGAGTCTATGTCTGCTCCTGGGTACGCTTTACAGTCTAGAACTTGATTCCTGAATCTCTGTTTGACCATGATATAATCTAGCTGATATCTGCCTGTATCCCCAGGACGTTTCCAGGTGTATATTCTTCTTGCATGGTTCTTAAACAGTGTGTTCGCCACTACTAGCTTATGTCTTTCACAAAATTCTAGCAACCTGCTTCCTCGCTCATTTCTTTCTCCTAGACCAAAACTTCCTACAGTATTCCCCTCTTTTCCTTCTCCCACTATTGCATTCCAATCACCCATGATTATTAGATTTTCCTCCCCTTTCACATATTGGATTAATTCTTCAATTTCAGCGTATATTTTTTCTATTTCTTCGTCATCTTCCCGTGACGTTGCCATATATACTTGTACTAATGTGGTTGGGACGGGCTTAGTTTCTAACCTCATCAAAATAATCCTGTCACTAAATTGTTCATAATAACTCACCCGTTTCCCTACTTTCTTGTTCATTACAAATCCTACACCAGTGACTCCATTGACAGCTTGTGTGCTAATTATCCTGTGTTCCCCAGACCAGAAATCCTGTGCGTCCTTCCATTTAATCTCACTAATCCCAACAACATCTAACTTAAGTTGGTCCATCTCCCTTTTTAAGTTTTCTAACCTACCTGCCCTATTCAGACTTCTAACATTCCACGCTCCGACTCGTAGAATGTTTCTATCCATTCTGATGACTCCTCCCTGAGCAGTCCCCACCCGGAGATCCGATTGGGGGACTATTTTACCTCCGGAATATTTTACCCAGGAAGAAGCCATCATGATATATGTAATTTGAGAGGATTACATGTCCTCGGGATACCCTTTGGGTCTTTAATGCAGTGGTTTCCCGTTGCCTTCTGCATCCCCATGCCGTTGATCATTTCTGATTCATCCGCCTTTAGGGGCCGTTTCCAACCCCAAGGGCAAGAGGGTGCCCTGAACCGCTCCCCGCTCTTCCGCCCTCCTTTCGGAGGCCGTTGGCAAGCAGTGGGTGACTCCTTATACCGGGAATCTTTCAGTCGCCAGAGCCTCGTCTGTGCAAACAGGGTGCACCACGTGAAGGAGAGGTTGACATTTGGTTGGAAAAGACTAGTATAGTCTCTTCCAAACCCTTACACCCCACTTAAACATTATTAGTTATTAAGCTTCTTTCATGAGCGCCATTTTAGTGACAATGTATCGCTTTGTATCGATATTGTATCAAAAGATCTATATTAAGCTTGGACGATTTAGCTGAACCATGCGGCGTTGCCCGAAATAAATTTTTTAAATTTATCAGTGTTTTATTCAGATAGTGGAGTGGCGGAAAAGCGGAGTGGTAATTCGCCGGTAGTCATTCAATTCTGTATGCAGAATAAGAAACCGAATATGAAGAAACAATCTATTACTACTTTAATATTGAAATTTATATTTTAGCGCAGAATTAATGGATCGCAACGAATGAACTATAGTAAACTGGTCTATAGGCAATTCAGTTGTTTCCAGAGATAGAGAAACCATTACCGCAATACCTCTGATTATTATGGATAAAAGAATCTATTACTACTATACTTACTACTATAATATGTAAATTTCTGTTGATGGAACCAATATATCCTAAAAAACAAAATCAATATTCAAAGAGGAAATTAAGTTCTTCTTTTTTAAAGATTTTTTTTCAGTACTGAATGCAAATCAAAACATTCATTTTTAGTATCGCAATTTTACTAATGGAAATGAACGTCCTTGGGCCACTTAAGTATTTATTTGCTGTTTGGATGTTAGTATTTTGTTGTTATTGATATTTAGTCGATTCCATCAATGTATTGCTAATATTTTGACGTTTTGAGCTTCCATTAATTAAAACTATATTCATTTTTATTCGCGTGATGAAATTAGTAATTTTAAGAGATGTTGGGTAAACGAAATTCAAATCTTTCAAAGAAATGTAAGAAAACTAGGGCTATGAAAATAGCCAAAACCTAGGAGACAAATCCTCAATATTGTATATACGGATATATTAAACTGAAAATACTCCTTACAAACTGAATATTTTTACTGCTTTATCAATTCAGTGAAGTAGTTGTGGAACATAAACAGATTTTTGTTATTTTATTGCAACATTTATTACTACTATTACTAATAAAAATAGCTATTAAATAAACTGTATGGTCGTATTGACCTGGTGACAAGACTTCTTTACGTCTCCGGAATCAGTCCCTTTCGTAGCCTCTTAACGTAACCCAGTAATCCTACCGGACATAGAGGACCCACAGTTCAACACGGAATCAGAACAAAGTGAGCATTCTGGCGTAATTCACATCACACACCAACCTATGCCAGAGGTGAAGGTCGAGCTAGGGACCTTTGAAAATCCTCGCCAAGACTGGAATTCAAGCTGGGGACTTTTCCATCTCAAGTTGGACGCCCTAACCACTGAGCAACCAGACCTCACAAGAAAATCTTATATTACCACACTTTTCAACGCGGACGAAGTCGCGGGTAACTGCTAGTCTTATATATATCTATAAACATAGACGTGTTTTTTCCTATATTTCACTTTTCAGCCACCACTACCTAGCACAGATCACTGATGTTTGTGATTCGAAGGAGCATGGAGTTTCCTGTCGTGCACAACGTTGACCGAATGCCGATAGCTGGGGGGATTTGGAAGATATAATGATTAAAGTTCCTCAGTGCAGGGCGGTTTCATATTTCAACCGATAATTCGTATCTCCGTATACTTCTATTTCCTGCCACAACTACATAACATAGACCTTTGGTGTTTTGTGTGTGGTAGTAGAATTGTCTTTCCTGTAGTGCACTATGGTTGTTAGATGTCGGTAGCTATGGCGGTGTGGGAGATATGGGGGCTGAAAGTGGTCGACCTGTGGCAATTTCATACTTCTGCCAAAGACAAAAGTGTCATGGTGTATCACTTTTCAGCGAAAACTATAGATCACAGATAACTGGCGTTTGTGTGTAGTAGTAGCACAGAGTCACCTTTCGATCACAACAGCGGCCGAATTTCAGAAACTGTGGTACTGTGGTAGATATGGTGGTTGTAAGAGGCCTACCAAGGATATTTTCGTATTTCGACTGTCTCCACATATGTCACTTTTCTGCCACAACTACATAGCATAGAGCATTGGTGTTTGTGTTTGGTAGTAGAATCGTATCTCATGTAGTGCACTATGGTTGTTAGATGTCGGTAGCTATGGGGGTGTGGGAGAAATGGGGGTTGAAAGTGGTCGACCTGTGGCAATTTCATACTTCTGCTAAAGACAAAAGTGTCACGGTTTATCACTTTTAATTGAAAACTATCAATCGCAGATCACTGGCGTTTGTGTGTGGTAGTAATACAGAGTCTCCCATCGATCACAACGTTGGCCGTATTCGGTAACTGTGGGAGTGTGTGAGATATGGTGCTTGAAATTGGTCGATCCTGAATATTTTCGTATTTCTTCCAAAGACTTATGTGTATCCGTAAATTTTACTTTGCTGCCGGAACTACATAGCGCAGAAGACTGGTCTGGTATTTGTGTGTGGTAATAGTATCGAGTCCCCCATCGTGCACTATGGTGGTTAGATGTCTATAGCTTAGCTGTCAATATGAATTCTTTACAATCATGAACGAAGTCGTGGGTACCAGCTAGTAATATATATAAAAATAAATAACCAACTGTAAAATGAAATGAGAGATGGCAAGTGACAGGTTTAACGTAGGTTTAGGCCAGGGGTGTGTCTGGTGTCAAGGATATGTTGATAGGCTAGTTCCCATCTGCGGAGTTCTGAAGGGGTGGTGGTATTCGGAAAAACTCTAATTGCTCTGACTGTGAAACAGGTGTTGAGGTTGTTTGAATTATGGAAGTTCGCATGAATTGCCACGGGATGGTCTGGGTTGGAAGTATAAACTGTTTGCCTGTGGCCATTCATTCTGTAGGAAAGTTGTTGAGTGGTGAGACCAATGTAAGAGGCAGTGCAGTGGATGCAGGTGAGTTGGTAAATAAGGTGAGTGGTAGCACATGTGGCATGTCCAATTACAGGGAAAGATTCGCCTGTGACAGGATTAGAGTAAGTAGTGGTGGCAGGGTGCATGCTGCAAGTTTTACAGCGGGGTCTGTAACATGGGAAAGATCCCTGTGGAGGTCTAGGGGAGTCGGCAGGTAAATACTTGTGGACCAAGATGTTGTACAGATTGGGCGGTCTGCTGAAGCAAGTGCGGGGAGCAGTGGGTAGGATTTTGGGAAGGAGGAGACGCATTTCAGGGAAGGAACATAAGAAATCATGCCCACGGCGGAGTATCTGGTTGACAGATTCCAGGCCAGGAAAGAACTGGGTGACAAGTATTGGTCCACGGTCAGCTTTAAGAGGTGCAGAACGAGAGTTGTGGGTGATGGCACGGGAAATTTGTTTTTCCACAAGATCATGGGGGTATCGGCGGGAAACAAGGGCTTGGGATAGTTTTTGAGAGTAACTGGAGATTGATTCATGATCAGAACAGATGCGTCTGCCACGGATTGCAAGGCTGTATGGAAGGGAACGTTTAATGTGGAAGGGGTGACAACTGTCAAAGTGTAGGTATTGTTGTAAATTGGTCGGTTTAATGTGTACTGAGGTATGGAGGGTCCCCTGTCGTAGGGTGATATCTACGTCGAGGAAGGTGATACAGGTGTGGGAATATGACCATGTGAAATTGATGGAGTGATTATCATTTAATGAGTTGAGGAAGTCTAGGAGGTGGTCCTCCCCGTGGGTCCAGATCATAAATATATCATCTATGTATCTGAACCACACGAGGGGAGTGAGGGGGGAATTCTTCAGAAAAATATTTTCCAGACGGCCCAGGAAAAGGTTAGCATAGGACGGGGCCATGCGGGTACCCATGGTAGTGCCGCGTATCTGGTGGTAAATCTGGGAGTTGAAGGAGAAATAGTTTTTGGAGAGGATAAAGTTGGCAAGGGATATGAGAAAGGATGTTCTGGGAAGACTGTTTGGAGGGCGCATATCCAAGAAGTGCTGAAGGGAACTGAGGCCTTCAAGGTGGGGAATATTGGTGTACAAGGAGGTTACGTCAATTGAAACAAGGAGGGAGTCTGGTGGTAGAGGACTGGGGACTTTTGACAGACGTTCCAAAAAATGTGGTGTGTCTTTGATGTAAGATGGAAGGTTCTGCACAAAAGTTTGGAAGTGTTGATCCACCAAGGCTGAGATTCGTTCAGTGGGGGAACCATAGGCCACAACTATAGGTCGTCCCGGATTGCCAGCCTTGTGTATATCAAGATACTGAACGAATCTCAGCCTTGGTGGATCAACACCTCCAACCTTTTGTGCAGAACCTTCCATCTTACATCAAAGACACACCACATTTTTTGGAACGTCTGTCAAAAGTCCCCAGTCCTCTACCACCAGACTCCCTCCTTGTTTCAATTGACGTAACCTCCTTGTACACCAATATTCCCCACCTTGAAGGCCTCAGTTCCCTTCAGCACTTCTTGGATATGCGCCCTCCAAACAGTCTTCCCAGAACATCCTTTCTCATATCCCTTGCCAACTTTATCCTCTCCAAAAACTATTTCTCCTTCAACTCCCAGATTTACCACCAGATACGCGGCACTGCCATGGGTACCCGCATGGCCCCGTCCTATGCTAATCTTTTCCTGGGCCGTCTGGAAAATATTTTTCTGAAGAATTCCCCCCTCACTCCCCTCGTGTGGTTCAGATACATAGATGATATATTTATGATCTGGACCCACGGGGAGGACCACCTCCTAGACTTCCTCAACTCATTAAATGATAATCACTCCATCAATTTCACATGGTCATATTCCCACACCTGTATCACCTTCCTCGACGTAGATATCACCCTACGACAGGGGACCCTCCATACCTCAGTACACATTAAACCGACCAATTTACAACAATACCTACACTTTGACAGTTGTCACCCCTTCCACATTAAACGTTCCCTTCCATACAGCCTTGCAATCCGTGGCAGACGCATCTGTTCTGATCATGAATCAATCTCCAGTTACTCTCAAAAACTATCCCAAGCCCTTGTTTCCCGCCGATACCCCCATGATCTTGTGGAAAAACAAATTTCCCGTGCCATCACCCACAACTCTCGTTCTGCACCTCTTAAAGCTGACCGTGGACCAACACTTGTCACCCAGTTCTTTCCTGGCCTGGAATCTGTCAACCAGATACTCCGCCGTGGGCATGATTTCTTATGTTCCTTCCCTGAAATGCGTCTCCTCCTTCCCAAAATCCTACCCACTGCTCCCCGCACTTGCTTCAGCAGACCGCCCAATCTGTACAACATCTTGGTCCACAAGTATTTACCTGCCGACTCCCCTAGACCTCCACAGGGATCTTTCCCATGTTACAGACCCCGCTGTAAAACTTGCAGCATGCACCCTGCCACCACTACTTATTCTAATCCTGTCACAGGCGAATCTTTCCCTGTAATTGGACATGCCACATGTGCTACCACTCACCTTATTTACCAACTCACCTGCATCCACTGCACTGCCTCTTACATTGGTCTCACCACTCAACAACTTTCCTACAGAATGAATGGCCACAGGCAAACAGTTTATACTTCCAACCCAGACCATCCCGTGGCAATTCATGCGAACTAACATAATTCAAACAACCTCAACACCTGTTTCACAGTCAGAGCAATTAGAGTTTTTCCGAATACCACCACCCCTTCAGAACTCCGCAGATGGGAACTAGCCTATCAACATATCCTTGACACCAGACACACCCCTGGAATAAACCTACGTTAAACCTGTCACTTGCCATCTCTCATTTCATTTTACAGTCGGTTATTTATTTTTATTTTTATATATATTATTATATTATTTTTTACTATTTCTTATTATTTATTTTCAACTTTTTAAATTAAGCTACACAAAGATTATATTGTTTTGTTTCACTTTTATCGCTGGTCAAGCCTATTTCCCCCCCCCCCCCCCTTCCCGGCAATTCTACCACTACCACTACCACGCGTTTTCTGCCTGTGCTTCATTCATGTGGCGGGTTGGGATGTGACCACATCTTTCCCCCTGCCATATGTCTCGCCTCCCACATGAGTAGGACTAAGGTCGAAATATTGTGCAATTCGTGTGTTTCTGTGTGTTTCTGATGTCAAAGAGTTATTTTATTCATATCTTAATGTGATGCAATTGATTCAATAGTAGAAAAGGTTCCTGAAAAATTAACAGTAGTAATTCGTGGTTGTAATTATTGTGTGAAGTATAAACATTTATTGTAAGACTGGAGATTTTCTCGGCGTTGTAAATGAATAAAATTTTCTCGGGTAGCTAGCCGAGTTAGTCCATCGTTTGACCACGACGTTTCGACGGTCACATTCTCTGCCGCCATTGTCAAGTGACTGCTGCCGGTAGGTTATTGAGGTGCTTATATATCACGCGAAGTCCGCGCTACGTCATCCTTTTTCCGGTCGGCCAATGGCTAGTGACGGGAAACGTTGGCCACTAGCGGGGAAGCGTTCCTATTGGCGGAAGCCATTAGCTGCTGGTGGGTTCCGCTGATTGCTGGCGCGCAAGAGAGGTGCGTGTTTCCCAGTTGTCCTGCTGCACTCTCATTTTCTGGATTGCTGGGCTCCAGGCTTTACTTAACTGAAATCCAGTATCTCTGTTAACGAGGTCCTTCGAGATACGAATTTCGATAGCTTCCGAGAAAACACTGTCCCAATAACCTCTCGTACGCGCAAGAATTCTTGTTTCTTTGAAATTAAAGCCATGTCCCGTGTCAATACTGTGTTCAGCAACCGCTGACTTGTCGATCTGGCCCAGGCGGACGTTGCGCGCATGTTCGGCGCACCTGTTCGGCGCACCTGTTCGGCGCACCTTTGGTCATTGACCAAAGGTGCGCCGAACATGCACGCAACGTCCGCCTGGGCCAGATCGACAAGTCAGCGGTTGCTGAACACAGTATTGACACGGGACATGGCTTTAATATCAAAGCAACAAGAATTCTTGCGCGTACGAGAGGTTATTGGGACAGTGTTTTCTCGGAAGCTATCGAAATTCGTATCTCGAAGGACCTCGTTAACAGAGATACTGGATTTCAGTTAAGTAAAGCCTGGAGCCCAGCAATCCAGAAAATGAGAGTGCAGCAGGACAACTGGGAAACACGCACCTCTCTTGCGCGCCAGCAATCCGCGGAACCCACCAGCAGCTAATGGCTTCCGCCAATAGGAACGCTTCCCCGCTAGTGGCCAACGTTTCCCGTCACTAGCCATTGGCCGACCGGAAAAAGGATGACGTAGCGCGGACTTCGCGTGATATATAAGCACCTCAATAACCTACCGGCAGCAGTCACTTGACAATGGCGGCAGAGAATGTGACCATCGAAACGTCGTGGTCAAACGATGGACTAACTCGGCTAGCTACCCGAGAAAATTTTATTCATAAACATTTATTGTTTAGAAAGGCTTTCACGGTTCAAACGACATTCTTTCTTCTGTGCGCTTTCAGAAGCTATGGATTTAGCGTATAGAACCCGGTTATAGGTCAATCGCTTTTCTCGGTGCAGGTTACTTTCATTTGCTCTAGCTATTTCATCTCGTTCTCTTTGACGTTGCAGATGATGTTGTCGGTCTATTTCACTCTCATTTAGCCGATTTCGGCGACATCTTTTAGCTGCAGAAGTTGACCCCAACAGATTAGATCTCTTTCGCAAGGGCATATCATAAACTTTTATACTTACCCAACTCACAGCACTAACAATTAAAACGTTTTCACAGCTGCAATTATCACTATGCATGAACTTTGGCTGTGAGTATATAGATGAGCATAAACTTGGTTACAATATAGAATATCTGTGGTAGTAATAAATAAAATTATTTCTGAAAGCAATATTTAACTCAGCTAAAACATAATATTTTTAAATGCTGATATGGAGGATTCCACGTTAACTGTGGTACCAAAAATTTAAATGGATATATAACAGTTATAACGTTAAGAAAGCTGATATTATAATCATTATGTGTAATTTTTTTTTTGCGATTTTATGTGTAAACTTTGCCTGGTATTATATAGCTAGGTATAAGCTTTGTTAAGGATGAATCTGTGGATATAATGAAAAATATTGTTTCCATGATACTTAACTAAAAAAAAAGTTTATTTTTAAATGTGGATACAGAGGATTGCAACATAACCGCGGTGCCATAAATTTATGTAAATATAGCAGTAATCTACGACTTAGTCCTCTTGGAAGTGTGCTGAAATATAAAAATTCGTTACCAATAATCACAGCATCTCAATTTTTCTGATTTATTTATTTTTTGTTGTTTGGATATTGGTTTTATTTTATGTTGATACACCATCAATTATTCCTGCTTTAAAATAGAAATTTACTCTTGATTTCAAATCATCGTATCATTACTGTCATTATTTCAGTCAGATATAATTAATCCAAAAATGTCAAGATGTGATCATGGTACAGTTTATGTAGTAACGTGCATGTAACTGAAACAATTATTTCTGAGTGGCAACATTATCGCAAATTGTGAATCGCTTGAAATGCAACCTGACAGCTGATATGATGCTTTGTTATAGGCCTAAGAGACGATGCCTGCAGCTTTATAATCTACGCGGTGTAGCATTAGGATATGAAACATTTTTAATTTAAGTTTCTTTCAATATAGCCGTATTTTCTATGTAATTATTTCAGTCGCATATAAGTACCTGGCGAAACAACAGCCTGGACCAGATGACAATTGACTCGTTTTGTTTAGCATCAGGCATAACGGGTTTAGTTTTAAAATTTACGCGGTATAGAATAGAATTTTAGGATGCCTAGTTATATTTGAAATAAAAATTCGTTACCAATAATCACAGCATCTCAATTTTTTCTGGTTTATTTATTTTTTGCTGTTTGGATATTGGTTTTTATTTTATGTTGATACACCATCAATTATTCCTGCTTTAAAATAGAAATTTACGTGAATTGGAGTTAATCTTGGTTTCAAATCGTCGTATCATTATTGTCATTATTTCAGTCAGATATAATTAATTCAAAAATGTCAAAATGGATCACGGTACAGTATGTGTACTAATGTGCATGTAACTCAAGCAATTATTTCTGAGTGTCAAAATTATCGCAAGTTGTAAATCGATTGAAATGCAACCTGGACAGTGATGACAGCTGATATGCTTTGTTATAGGCCAAAGGGACGATTCTTTTAGCTTTATAATTTACGCGGTGTAGCATTAGGATATGAAATTTTTTTTATTTGAGTTTCTTTCAATATATCCCTATTTTCTATGTAATTATTTGAGTCGCATGTACCTGAATGTTCGGATGCCTAGTTATATTTGCACGTTATAGCCACGAGACATATTAATCGAATAAAGTACTTCCAAATATGTGCAATTCCGCACAAGTCATTATGAAAGAAGTATGTTTTATTACTTGCTGATATTTATAATAGCTGTTTTTCAGACATCGCTCTTCGAGAAAAAACTGAATTTCGTATTAAGTATTGGCTTATTGTGGCTGTATTGTACAGGGTTCACGTAGCAATTTTGTTCCAGGGACAAACTGTATAACAGTCTACCAGAGACAATACATGTCTTCAATATTAGTAATATAACTTTTCGTAATTCAACAGACCTGTTACGATTCAAGTAAATGCTGATTATACTTGATTCACGTATTCTTTTTATTTTGAAGTACTGCGGTCCAGAAAAATGAATCGCAGAAGTAAAAAAAAAAGTTAAATCCTAAATTTTGTCAGGTCTCTTTATGAAAGGAGTGACCGTCTGAATGTGTATAATTATCTGTGGTCTACAGTTTCACATTTCTGAAGTTTTTTACTGACTTGCTTCTTCCCATGGTACATATTAGTCGTTAGCTACTTCTGCAGATGTTGATCAGCAACATTAGCTTTAAAAATTTGGAAACACCATGCAAATTGATGCGGTAGTTTTTGCGTTATTAGAGATCAAGCCTCAGTACAAACGCAGCTTGCTTACAGATTTATAATAGTATAGATAAAAACTGGTAGATCTGGAGAAAAATCTGTAAAAACGCATTCCATCCTAAATTGAAATAAAATTACCTTTGCTTTTATTTTTCTGTTCTAGTTATTTAATTTCTATTCCATTGATGTTAATTGAGGACATGGATCAACAAGGTAAATTAGGCATGACAGCACCAAATCCTTCAATGCACGGCGCATTTAATCAAGAGTTGAAACACAAAAAACAATATGATTGTGATGCATTGTGAGAATCAGTTTGAAAGAATGCTACACTGTTGAATCAGCAACAAGGGTATGCATATGACGCTCTCATGAAAGTTGTGAACAATGGAACTAGAGAGATTTTCTTCTTGGATGCTCCCAGTGGAATAGGAAAAACTTTTTTGATTTTGGCTACAATTCGTTCACAGAACGAAACTGCACTTGCACTTGCTGTATCAGGAATTGCAGCTGCATTGTTGGAAGGCGGTCAAACAGCTCATTTAGCATTCAAGTTGCCATTGAATATGTAAATCAATGAAACTCCAACGTGCAACTTTTCAAATAACTGTACGAAGGCCAAAGTTTTTTTGCAGATTAATTATTTGGGATGAATGTATGATGGCATATAAAAAGTCTTTGGTGGTGCGATGATCGAAAGCGAAATGAAAATAAAACTCCTAGATATTCATTGAGAATTCAAATTTGATGGAAGGAAATAAATCATTTCTTTCAATGCAACTGTGACATAAATTTTGGAATAAAACCACGTGGTTCCAAGTCAATCACATTCCAGGCACATCACACATTTCCAGGGTTTCAGTGGTCTACTGCCAAGAGAATTCATCTCAAATGTACAATTTCCCATTGGCATTCTTCTGAATGTACTCCTCCTCAAATTGAATACTCATGGACACAATTGTTAATAAATACAATGATCACTCACTTTTTTCTCATTTTTACTTTGTTTACATATTTCAATAGCTTCTAAAAAATTAAAAAAAAAAACAATCATAGACAAATTTATTGAAATTTGGACAGGTCAAGGTCTATCGGGTCAGCTAGTTTTTCATAAATCATTTTATATTCTATCACCATTTTTTAATAATATTTTCGTTGTCCAGATTAGTGATTTCCAAATTTACTTTTGTGCATTAACCCCTTCCTATAGAAAAAGCCCGACCATGGACTTCCAAGTGAAATAACTCTACATAACTGCATATTAGAAACATTCAGTACCAGAAGTTTTTTTCACATATAGAATTTCCTATGCATTTAGCCATTTTGTCAACTCTTCTTTGTAGTGTATTTATCCCTCAGTGGAAGTCTTACAGTTAGTAGAATAAATTCTTCACACAATGATATGCAACTTTTCGGACTTAATAATCAGTAAGGAATGAAGCATGTGGTCAGATATTGTTGCTAAGAGTTGCCACAGTGAAAGTGTTCTTTCTCACTTTGGATTTTTGTAAAATGGCCCTTAAACTTAGAAGGTTCCATTCATTCATTTGGCAAAATTTTATTGCATTGAAAGCACTTACCTGTAAGTAAAGTGCTATTTCCTGGTAACAAAACAGACCCATATTGAAAATATTCAAAACTAGACTATTTACATATTTCTTCAGTTCACTAATACTGTAAACTGCAAAAAAGGAAAGACGTACATTTTAGAAATAAGAAAATATAATGATGCTTCATTAATTATTTATGATATAAGTATAAAATTTCAGGAAGTCTCACATATTAGATAAGTACACATTCTTTTACCGATTTATTTATCAAATAAATCAATCAATAACAAAATATAAACTAGCTGACCCGGTCACACATTGCTGTGTCTCAGTAATTACAGTACGATGGACCAATGTTATTCTAAACTCCCTAATTTTGTCAAATTAATATTCACATTTTCGTCGATGTGAAAATTCAAAAGTAATTGGTAAAGACTTTCGGAGAGTTGAAATTAAGGACAAACAAACATATTTTTTAAAATTTACATTTTATTACAATTTACTTAATGGAAAATATCCCCTGAGGGATCAATATAATGTAAAAAATACTTCCATATGTTTCTAACAGTAGGAACTACAATAATAATTTCGTGTGGTCGTAATGACCTAACCTGGTAGTGCTACCAGATACAGGGAACCTACAGTTTAACGTGGAATCCGAACACGGAAGTGTTCTGGCGTACTTCTCATTACACAGCAAGCTGTGCCGGAGGTGATGGCAAGGTTAAGTGCGCATAAAGATACCCGCGGAGACAGGGATTCGAACCAGGGACCTTACAATCTCCAGTCCGACGCCTTAACCACTGAGCCACCAGGCGACTTCAACCCACGGAAGTTACAAATAATTAGTAACCATTGTTCTATGACAAACATTTAATGAACATTTAATTCACAATAATAAATATTGAGCTCAATAATGGAGATATCCTGTCTTTTAAGTTGGACCAAATTACACACAGAGTCAAATTTCATCAAAATAGGTTAAGGAGTTTCAGAGTTCATCTCCGACAAACATCGTGATGCGAGATTTTTATATATATAAGAACATAAAAACAGCTGCTGTGAATATGCGACTGCGAGAATTAACTTATATTCTTTTCTGTTCCTTGTGCCACCCCTCCTCCCTTTGTAATTTGCAATATTAAATACTGAGGTTAATAATCGAGATAAAAACTTTCCTATCTTTTAAGTTGGATCAAATTACACGCATTAAACAAAATTTCATCAAAATCGGTTAAGTAGTTTCAGAGTTCATCCCAGGCAAACATCGTGGCACAAGATTTTTATATATATAAGATAATTGTTCTTCAGAGTGGTCTGGTAGCTCAGTGGTTAGGTTTGTGGGTCCTGTCCGGGGTTCAGATCATGTTGGGAGCAAGAATTTTAATAATTATGTTTGATCATATGACAGGATGTTCTGTGGTTAGGAGTCCACGTTAAACTTTATGTCTCGGAGGAAAGGAACTGGCCATCCCACTTCTTGACAGAATGGCTTAGTACGCCACCTTCGGAGATGATCCAACAAACCTTCGGATTGTGGATTAAGTTAGTTTTTTAAATATTATATAGATGACCTGCTATATATAATAAATTTAACTAATGCATAACCTTGCTTAAATAAACTTAATGTACAAAAACATATCAATTGTGTTCAAAAATACTTGCGTAACATTTGATGTCTCACAAAAGATACATATAAATAAAATAATACTGATATTGTTCATAATTGGAAAAATTTGGTGCATACACTTCACATGATAGAACAAAATAGTACTAAACTGTTGATTAGATACAGAGGGATGTGGAAGGTTTTGTTTCCTCGGGAGGTCAACTTCACAATGCACACCCTTGTTGACAATGGAGCAGTACACTTGCCAACGAAATTAGGCAAGGAAACAATTCAGACTGAATTTTTATGCTAGCTAAATCCTAATATGAACTTTGAATCAACTTGTGTTTCGATCTAGAGTTACTTGCTGTATAGATTAATTGTTTGTACTCTTCTCTGCAACAAGAAACCGTGTCCACACCAATATTCATATTGTGATTCAGTTCTTTGCGAAAGAAGATGAAGGAAGTTGTTCTCTCCGTAATTCTTTAGCTCTTTTTTGAAAGAGAGTTAATAGCAATAAGCACAATAAAAAATAGTAAGTTTTCAAACTATTTCATAACTGCAAACAGGGCAAGCATAATGTTTTGAACACATTCAAAATGACAGTGCATCTCCTACTGATTGGATGCAGAAGATTCTGATGGGAATATAATAGCAGATCATGGGGATCAGAAATTTTGACAACAGAGGCCGATGTTTCTGTTAAAAATATTCCTTGTAGATTGGCGAAGGAATACAAAGTGAATTCCACTATTAGCTTGTGTCAGATGAAGATTCAGTGTATTGAAAAATGACATCCTATGAAACAAAGTACCTACTCATTGCTTCTATTGTTAATTTTTTGAGATTCCGGTAGCTATACTTTTCAGATTTCTTATTATAGTAAGAATGATCAACAAGGAGTGTCCCCGCAGGGGCCTGGTACGCAAGTGCCAGGTACGGGTTTGGCGAACCCGCGGTGCCCGAGCTGGAAACCTGTGAGCGCCACAAGTTTCCCACACCGTAAACTTCTACCATGCTTCAACGACCACCGTAGGGCGTGGCGGTGGAACGTTGTGTGCCTAGAAGAACGGGGATCTTGGCTTCATCGCCCAGATTGCGAGGATGGTACAAACCTCTATTAAAAAAAAACCTCAACCTCAAGGTCAGCCACATGCCGAGGAGGCGAATGGGTGATGAGGGAAATCACTCGCTAACGTGCAACCTCAGCGGCACCTGCGCACCCCTGTTGTATGAGCATTCCTTTTTATTTTGGATTTATTCGTGGGACCAAAATTCAGCCTCACAAATCCAAAAACCAAAAAACCTGCGGTACGGGTGTGTCGCAGTACCAAGAAGCGGGCCAGGGTTGATAGCCCTCCCGCTTCAGAAGGCCATAGTAACAGGAAAGTATGCTCGGTTCAGAACGCTTTCGTAATAATGATGAGGATAGAGGGGACGTTTGAAAAAGTGTCCCCGTTCTGTATCAAAAAAAGGATTAGAAGGACTTGTTGGTCCCTTGAAATCCGTTAAGAAGCTGGAAACATCAACCAGCAGGCAGGCATCCCAGCTCCTTAACTGCGAGAAGCTCGGGGAGTTCGCCGTTCAAAGCGAACTCCACAAATCCCTGAACCGTAGTAAAGGCTTCATCACCTGCTGTGACATTATGGATTTAGGGGCCGAGGAACTCGTTAAGGAGTGGGAAGACCAGAAAGTGGTCGAGGTGCGTCAGATTACATGGAGGGTAAATGGCAGTATTGAAAAGATTGCCACCTTTGTCCTGACGTTTGACACTCCAGTGTTGCCCAAGTTTATAAAAACTGGCTACATCAACTTGAACGTCCGTCCGTATGTTCCCAACCCAATGCGCTGCTTCCAGTGCCAGTGGTTCGGACATACGACGGCGTCATGTAAGGGCAACCCCACCTATAGTAGATGCGGCAAGGGGGCACGTGAGCCGGGAGTCAGTTGCACGCTCCCACAGGTGTGCGTTAACTGCTCTGGGTCGTACCCTGCCTGGAGTAGAGTGTGTCAAGTGTATCTTGAGGGGTGCAAGATACAGGAGTTGAAGACCAAAGAGCGGATACCTTATGTAGAGGCAAAGAAGAAGGCGAAAGCGCTCGCTGCTCCAATATTTGGAACAAGATTTCCCAAGGTGGTCTCGAATCCCATCAGGAAAGAAAGTGTTGCTACGCAGACATGGGAACAAGCACAGTGTGCTCATGTCAATGCAAATGTGGTGCAAAATCCACGAAGGTCATAACACCGAAGACCACGGATGTCGCTAGCAACACATCTGCAATCTCGACCAATCCAGCAGCAGTAACAAAGACCCCACCAGCAGTCAAGTTAACAGCACCTCCTATTCCACCGCGTGCTATTGAAATGGTAGCGATACCATTAGCTACGGTGGAAATAGAGGTGACCAGAAGATCAGAGGTCCCAAGTTTAGACAGACTGATCCGACCCAGTTTGTCAAGTCCCCTCCCAGACTGTCCAGCAGTAGGGATATTTTTTTTTTTTTTTTTTTTTTTTTATTTAGCACACATTTTTACAGCCTAGTATCTAGAAACTAAAATAGGCCTTAATTTAACACAACAGTTTTACATTTGATATTTCAACAGATAATTTCACAATGAATAATTTAAATTTTTGTTATGTATGGCTTTGGCAATATCTGTACAGTCTTTCTTGTTGGCACGATACATACGATTGTTCCGCTGTTAACATATATTATAACTTTCTAAACTTGCTGCATTTTGTCATAATTGATTTATTATAGTTTTCTAGTTTTGTATGGTGTCTGCAGTTTCCTGTCCACTTTATGGTTAGAATTTTTAATATTTCACTATGTCACTTCGTACGTCTACCACTACTACTATTACTAAACTATTACTACTATCTACTACTCTACCATCTACTACTCTACCATCTGAGAAAGCATTTTCCAGTATTGGTATCGGAGCGGTAATCCGAATTCCAAATCTCCCGGAGTAGCGCACGTTCTCAGTCTCTCTGGCAGCCAAAGTGACCGAGAAGGCCGCCCATCGGGAGACTGGCCACCTCCAACACTGGTTGTGAGAAGTAATTTTCAATGATATATATGTAATTGCAGAAGTAAGGAGTCTTTAATATCCGGCTAGTAGGTTGTTTGTTTCACAGGTGAACTAGATTAGTTTAACATCTACTGCCGGTATTTGTTATTTTCAATATTTGAACAAATTCCTATTTTAAGATTATTGGCTACATAATTTACAACTTTTACTCTTAACTAACTATTAACATTTTTACATATTTTAAGAGATAACAATGTTTTCTTCAGAAGCAGCTCGAGACTGCAACTATTATCTATTATTTGTGTTATTGCAATGTGAGACCACATTTTATGCATCGGACTATAGTTCATGTGAGCACTAGTAAAGAACTTATACATACACTATATACTTTTATATGTGTTGCTTCAGCAAGTTCTTGTTTGTAGGTAGAATCTCCAGTGGTGTTGCTGCGAAATGGTCCATTTAAAGTCTTTAATATCGTTTAAGCACTCCTCTCCACAGACCAGCTGGTTGCGTTTTCAGCACGATATATGATTCGCTGATTGAGTGCTTAGACACGCATTCGCTTGTGGCAGCTCTCGGGTGTTACTCTGTGACGTCATAGTCGGTTTGACTTGGCCTTCCTCTCGATAAACTTTGCATGAATCTCTCCTTTTGCAGTTTGGATATATTTTGCGTCACTTCGTCTAGTTTGCGCCAAAGTTGCTCATTTTTTAGTATGTCTTCCGTTTTCATGTTTCTTAGTTCATGAAATCCTTCGTTTCTGGCTTCTGCCATTTATGTGCAATCCCAGACGATGTGTTCGGGTGTACCCTCTTCCCCGCACTCACACAAGCTTGTGTCTTTTAGTCCTCTTTTATGTAGTAGGCTGGGATATGGCCCGTGTCCAGTGATGTAATGAACAAGTCCGGTTGATGGATGTAGGTGACGAAGGTTTAATCTCTCTTGAATTGTTGGCCAAATATTGAAGGTTCTCCTGCCAGTCATACTACGCGACCACTGTTGTTGCCATTCTTCCATCAAGACTGTTTTTATCTCCCGTGCTTCTGTAACCGGTCTTCCTAAAATTTGTTTTACTTTTTCGGCGTCACTGGTTCGTAGCCAATAGTGTGCCCCTCTCTTTCTAACTTCTAGGTCAAGTGGCCAAACGCCCAACGCAACCAGCAGAGAGTCGGTCGCTGTTGTGCTATATGCACCACTTAATCTTATCAGTATGCTTCTTTGTACGCTTCTTAGTGCCTGGCGAGGTTTAACTTCTCGTAACTTACGCGCCCAACTGCTAGCAGCATATCCCACAATCGAGGATAATATACTGTCGTGATACCTCCTTATTATGGGCGTTGGAAGATGAAATCTTCTTTGTCCAATACTGATCAGTTTGTTCATCACTATTTTGGCACGACTGCACACCTCCGTTATATGGTCAGTAAAGTTTAGTCGCTCGTCTAGCGTGACTCCCAGGTATTTACAAGTTCTAACTCTTTTTATAGAGACGTTGTTAACTTTTATTATTGGATTTCGCTTGGGGCGGCCACTGAGAACCATGAATTGAGTCTTGTGTGGTGCAAGGGTTAATTTCACTTTGGAGCACCAGTTTTGTAAATGTCTTAATGCCATTCTGCTTCTAGTCTCTACTTCGTCCCTTGTTCCGCCTTGTATCAGCAGTAGAAGGTCATCCGCGAAGGCAACAAGCCCCAGGAGTCCTTCTTGCCCAATCATGCTTTCTATGGCCATTTCGAATGTTACGTCACAGAACACTGGTCCACACACCGATCCTTGCGGACAGCCTTTAGTTAATTTTTTCTCTATAGTCACTCGTGGACATCTCAGTTTGGCAAATCGGTTTTTACAGTAGTCGCGTAACGTTCCATAGAGGTTACTAGGAATTCCTATTTCTCGCAGGCGGCTAAAAAGAGCCAGCCACCATAAGTTATCGAATGCTCCAGCAATGTCAACGGCGGTAGCTATTACATACTTGCTATTACTACTTTTCACTAGATGCACGGCCTTATTTATGGCATCGTCGGTCGACCTACCCGCTCTGAAACCAAACTGATGTACACTCATACCATACTTTTTCCTGTGTTCCTGTAGTTTCCATACTAAAATTTTTTCCTGCACTTTTCCAAGCACATTTAGCAGACAGATCGGCCGATAGGATTTAGGATTTAATGGATCCTTGTCGTTCCCCTTCTTTAGGATCACCACTTCACTCTGCTTCCAGATATTTGGAACCCTGCCTTGCTGAAGGCATTTATTAAACAGTATGCAGAGTGGTGAAGTCAACTGGACCACTAATGCCTGGAGCACTTCAGCAGCGATTCCGTCCGGTCCAGGTGTCTTTTTCCGCGACATGGCGTTAATCGCTTTAATTACTTTGTCTGGTGTCACATCATCCGCTAAAGAAGCTGAGGTATAAATTTCATTGTGACATATACGGAGATTTTCTTGCTCTAAACTTTCACCTATTGCCTCATCGTCGGGTAATAGTACTTTTAACAGTTCCTCAGCTGTTGCGCTCCAATTGGCCATCATGGTCCCGTCTGCCCTTCTTACGGTTGATAGTGTAGTCGGTGGTCTCAATTTGCTAGCTGCGATCTTGTAGGGGATGCCCCAGGGATCTGACTTTAAATTAGCGTTTACATAAGCCTCCCAACTCTGCTGCTTTGTTTTTATTAGCAGCTCTTTAAAGGCAGTCTTCCTTTCCCTGTATCTATCGAGAAGCAAGCACCTATCAGCAGCAATCATGCACCGTTGGTACTCTTTTCTCACCTTCCTTATCTCCGATCGTAGTTTTTGCAGTCGGTCGCTCCACGGTATGTCTGTAGTATTCACTGGTCTTTTGAGGGGAATGGCCATTTTCATTACGCGCTGAATTTCACGCGTGAGCCCTCTTGCTATGACATCTACATCATTACCTTCCAATAGATCCACTGGTAGACGGAATTCATCTCTTAGTTTTGCCCAATCTGCCCTACGTAAGTTATATTTTTTCCTTGTGTCATTAATTTCATTGATTTGCAACCTACCTTTGGCCAGATCAAACAGAATCAAGTTGTGGTCACTTGTAGTTTCGTTTTCAACCACCCTCCAGTTTCTGGCTAGATTTCCTGCCAGCTCATTGGTCAGCGTTACATCGATATTCGATTTTGCACCGGCTCTATAACTAAACGTTGGAGCATTATTAGGGTAGTTCCTGACTTCCAGGCATAACTCATTTAACAGTTCCTCTACCATTAAGCCTCGTTCATCCGTTGTATCACTGTACCAGAGCGGGGAGTGTGCATTTATATCTGCTGTTATAATTATCCTTTGATCTTGTAACTCAGTGCAAATTTTTCTTATTTTATTTAGATAAGCATCTATAGGGTCCTTATATTGGCAGTACATCGATACCAAAGTAACGCTACACCACCCGGTATCGATCTCTGCACATGCTATGTGCTCATCACAGTATTGCGATATTTTGGTTACAGTTAGTTCTTTGTTTAGTACAATGATTCCTGCCATAGGTTTAGGTCCACTTACTATGGTTTGTGAGGATATTGGCATGTGTGGTATTTGTCCGCCCTTAGAGTAAGGCTCTTGCACACAGATAACATCCCAGTCATGTTGCACAGCGAGATTCCTTAGCTCATGCAGGACCATATTTGTCCGTCTTGCATTAATTTGTGCAACTTTGATTGTACCTTTCATCTATGGGTATTTAGTGTAAACATTGCTCTGAGGCCATGGAAGTTTCGCGTCGAAAAACTATCCTTCCATGAGCCATCACAAATTGTTTATACACAGACGGAAAAAAAAATCCCAACACCAAGAAAAAATTATTGTAGAGTAATGAAATTTGGACAATGCATTTGTCAAGTTAACATGTTTAATTGATTAAATTTTCAAGATCACAGGTTAATTTAAGCTCAAGAAAATGCATTTCAAATGTGAAATACTGTTAAATTAATAGCCGGTGTAACCTCCAGAATTTTGAATGCAAGCCTGCAAACGTGAATGCATTGTGTCATACAGGTTTCGAATGTCACTTTGTGGTATGGAGTTCCATGCTTGTTGTACTTGTGCTGTCAATACTGGGACGGTCAGTGCTGGCTGTGGATGATGCTGGAGTTGTCGTCCAATGATATCCCATACGTGTTCAATTGGAGACAGATCTGGTGATCTCGCAGGCCAAGGTAACATGTCGACACTCTGTAGAGCACGTTGCGAGACAACAGCGGTATGAGGGCGAGCGTTATCCTGTTGAAAAACTCCCCCTTGAATGCTGTTCATGAATGGCAGCACTACAGAAATTCGAGCTGCAGTTGGTACCACAGTGACACAACGAACTGTTAGAAATCGGTTACTTCAAGGACAGCTCCGAGCCAGGCGCCCTGTAGCGTGCATTCCACTGACTACAAGCCATCGCCGTTTGCGACTCCAGTGGTGTCAAGCCAGAGCTCATTGGAGGACGGAGTGGAGATCTGTTGTGTTTTCTGATGAAAGCAGGTTCTGCCTTGGTGCCAGTGATGGCCGAGTGTTGGTCAGAAGGAGGCCAGGGGAACGCCTGCAACCAAACTGTCTGCGGCCTAGACACACTGGACCTACACCTGGAGTCATGGTCTGGGGAGCAATTTCCTATGACAGCAGGAGCACTCTTGTGGTTATACCAAACACACTGACTGCAAATTTGTACGTCAGTCTGGTAATTCAACCTGTAGTGCTGCCATTCATGAACAGCATTCAAGGGGGAGTTTTTCAACAGGATAACGCTCGCCCTCATACCGCTGTTGTCTCGCAACGTGCTCTACAGAGTGTCGACATGTTACCTTGGCCTGCGAGATCACCAGATCTGTCTCCAATTGAACACGTATGGGATATCATTGGACGACAACTCCAGCATCATCCACAGCCAGCACTGACCGTCCCAGTATTGACAGCACAAGTACAACAAGCATGGAACTCCATACCACAAAGTGACATTCGAAACCTGTATGACACAATGCATTCACGTTTGCAGGCTTGCATTCAAAATTCTGGAGGTTACACCGGCTATTAATTTAACAGTATTTCACATTTGAAATGCATTTTCTTGAGCTTAAATTAACCTGTGATCTTGAAAATTTAATCAATTAAACATGTTAACTTGACAAATGCATTGTCCAAATTTCATTACTCTACAATAATTTTTTCTTGGTGTTGGGATTTTTTTTTCCGTCTGTGTATATTTGGTCCGGGTCAAAAATATCATTTCTGTTGTTGAATAATTTTTTAACTAGCGTCAACAACTATGCTGGATCCGTGGGTAAGTTGCTGGCCTTGAGTTGTATTCTATCCACTGCTTCAAGTTGGGGAAAGGTGACTGTTTTCCCTGCTGGGTGCAGCATCCTAGTGAGGTGCCTAAGCGCCATTGCCAACACATGCTCTTGTTCTAATCTGCTAATTTTTACCGTGTTCTCAAGGTCTATGTATATTTTTGTGGTATCTACCGCAGCTCTTTTCTCAAACTTTGTTTGCAGTGATATTTTAGGGTGTGTAGATTGCGCTGCCGTCAGGCTTGCATCGACCAAGTTAGGCCCTTTACACCAACCAAGTCCTGCCCTTCTTCCTGGGTAAGAAGGGGTGGTAACAGTTTGTGTGATTGTATCCTTCAGTCTGGTTTTTATTTTTGTGTATTCTTCGGTCTGAACTGCAATGTCTTTCGCTATGTGTTTCGTCTCTACGTATTCTTCAGTCTGAACTGTAGCATCTTTCGTTGTGTTTTGTGTCTCTGCGAATTCTTCCGTCTGTACTGCTGAGTCTATCATTTTTGGTGCTAAGTCTCGGCCTTGTTTTTTACTTCTAAAGTTTGCCGCTCGTTCTGCATCCCTGCGCTTCCATGACGGATTTTTATTTTTTCTCTTGTTTGTTATTACTATCCCATGATTATCATACATACGGGTTTTTTCAATCTCTTTTGCTGTTTTAACTGGCTTATCCATAATCTATTCGGCTGATCATACGCTGAAGGAGCATCTGATAGGTTAGACACTCCTTCCCTTTCTTTTTGCACGTTTTACCTCTCTTCGCACATGGGATGCATACAGGAGCAATGTTTTTCCTTTTCGCATTGGTCTTTCTTGTGTCCAGTCGCACCGCAGTGGCCGCATGTTGAGTCAGCCTGCTGACAGTGCTTGCTGACATGACCCCAATCACAGCACCTTCCACAGTTCGGTACTGTAATGTAACCCTTAGCCGTCACAGCTGAAAGTTCAATGAATATTTTTTTCTGTTCCAACAACATACGAGGGTAGACTTTAAAGTAAGGTCTCCAACGGTGTAGCGTCGCCGCATCAGGAGCTAGACGAAATCTGGCAACGCCGCCGTGTTCCCTGACTCGCGGGCTAAATTCCTGGTGGGGGAAGACACGGCTCGGCCGCTCAGTCTTGGCTCAGCAGCCGTCCGCGATGGAACTGCCTCTCGCTTCTCCGTCCAGGTGTGAAATTCGTTCGGTCATCCGCTTTTTGACTGCACAAAAAGTGCCACCCATCGAAATCCATCGTCAGCTAGTGAAAGTTTACGGGGAAAAATGTATGGACATCAAGAACGTGCGTAAGTGGGCACGTGAGTTCATTTCCGGCCGCATAACCGTTCACGACGAGGAGAGAAGTGGCCGGCCGTCGCTCTCAGACGAGATCGTCCAAGCTGTGGAGGCAGAAATGCTCAAAAACCGTCGTGCTACTGTTAAGGAATTGGAAGAGAAGCTTGGAGGAGTGTGCAGCAAGGACGCAATTCGAGTTATCCTTAAGGAGAAGTTGCTGTATCACAAAGTTTCGGCAAGATGGGTGCCAAAACAGCTGACCGAAGACCACAAGCGGCAGCGCGTGGAATGTGCGGAGGAAGTTTTGCGGCATTTTGAAGAGGAAGGAGAGGAATTTTTACATGGTTTCGTAACGGGGGATGAAACATGGGCTCATCACTATACACCTGAGACAAAGCAGCAGTCCAAACAATGGCTCCACAGCTCGTCTCCAAAACCGAAAAAGTTCAAGGCAACACTGTCAGCCGGAAAGGTGATGGCAACTGTGTTTTGGGACCGTCGCAGCTTGTTGTTAGTGGATTTCATGCCTAAAGGAACCACTATCAATTCTGAGAGATATTGTGAAACCCTCCAAAAGCTTCGCCGAGCCATTGAGAACAAACGCCCAGGAATGCTGACCAAAGGAGTCAATTTTCATCACGACAACGCGCGCCCGCATACAGCGAATCGGACGACCGAGCTGATCAAGAAGTTTGGATGGAAAATCGTGGAACACCCTCCCTACAGTCCGGACGTCGCCCCCGGCGACTATCATCTGTTCCCCGTCCTGAAAAAACACCTCGGAGGGAAGAAATTCGAGTCGGACGCGGAGGTTCAAGAAGAGGTCACCAACTGGCTGCGCGACGCGGATGCAGGGTGGTACGAGGACGGAGTACAGAAGTTCATCGTGCGGATGCGGAAGGTCGTCGAGAAAAATGGCGATTACATTGAAAAATAGCTTAGGCCATGGCCTTTCCAACGGTGTATAAATCAATGTAAATAAATGTCATTTTCTATGAGAAAAAAAAATAGGAGACCTTACTTTAAAGTCTACCTCGTAGATCTAACTTTTCCACTAACTTCCACTACATGATGGACGGTAGCCTTATTTCTTGGACCTGTTTTAAATCTTGGTTTGAGACCTTCTACGAAATCAGTTCTGGCTACTTTGTCTTCAAAATTTTGCTCATAAACAATATCTCTCAATTTCTCTGTATCGGTGGAGACTGGTATATCATATAGAATAACTAACGGCTTCCGCTTCCTGGGTAATTCGCATCTCATGTCAGTATTAAGTGTCTGGTTATCTAGAATTTTCTTTGCATCCTGCGCGGTATTTGTCTCAACAATTACAGCTTGCTTTGTTGTCCTGACTCTGTTTATTTTTATTTTATCTTTCTGCGGCCTTAGTATCGTAGCGACCTTCTCCGCCACTTGTTTAGGCGTCTCCCCTTTTTTAGAAGAAATAAACACTGCACAAGTCGCTGTTGGGGTTATCATACGTATTGGTGTGTGCCTTCCACCAGTAGCTGCGACAGTAGCATAGCTATGTGTGGGTTGCACACCCCCACTTTCCTTAATTTCTTGTCTTAGTCTATTATTTTCGTTGATTAACTCCTTCAGTCTTCCCTCCATATGAGATACAGCGACTGCCCAGGACGCAAACTTATCCTTTAGCTCTCTTAGTTTTTGCTCTGATAATTTTTGGCCATGGATCTCATTTAGGTATTTAACTAGCTCCTCGTACCTCTCTCCAAATGCAAAAGGAATTGCATTTGGAACGCAGTCACTGGTATTGCTTGTCGTATTCATTCCGTTACTGAGCTCCATCTGTGACTCCTAATATGTGGGTTCATCACAGACTAAATCCATTTTGTTAACCTGCAGGTCAATTCTCAAGGCCGAAGCCTCGCTGGATCTATCTCACAATATAGCAATTATTCACAGTACCTGTACAATGGTGAAGCTGCAATGGCAGGCGTATCCGGACACTGGTAGAAACACAGAATCCACAAAACCCAAAACCAATACTGCAACAACACTATATATACTGCTAAGTCGGAGCGCACAGCACGACACGTCCGCTCACTCCGAGCGTCAACAAGCAATGGGCAACGGCAGTAGGGATAGCAAGGGGAAGAGGAAGAAGAAGAAAAAGAATGGGGAGGAATTTGAGGATTCCTTTGGGTCGGAGATGTCTGTCTCCGCTTCCATGCAGGAAGAAACTGAGATGCTGGTGGACGAGTCTGGTTCCGTTCCTCAGCAGGAATTGACCGAAGACCCACCCGAACCGGGGCAGGTGAGGTTAAATAGGTAAGGATGGCTCCCATACTCCAGTGGAACATCAACGGTTTTACTGCTCACAAAGAGGAGTTACACCTTTTAGCACGGTCTGATCCTTTGTGTCTCTGTCTACAAGAGACACATTTCAGACCATCACACCAATCTGTGCTAAGAGGATATGACATGTACCGTAAGGACGATACCGAGGGTGATTGAGCAAAGGGTGGAGTGGCAGTGTTTGTCCGAAACACTGTCCACTCGGAACCTCTCACCTCTGATTTACAAGCAGTGGCAGTGAGGATTCATGGTACCATCCAGCTGGCAGTATGCTCTATTTATCTACCACCTAACACGCCTATCAGTTATGGTGAAATGTTTAACATCTTGCGGCAGCTTACTCTGCCATTCCTCCTCCTAGGAGATTTCAACTCACATAGTGCGCTGTGGGGCTCAAACGCCGATTGCCCCAGAGGCCGAATGGTTGGTAGATTAATAGAGCAAGAGAAAATATGCGTCCTCAATACTGGTGCAATGACACATTTCACCACTGCTTCCGGATCGTCCTCTGCCATTGACCTTTCGTTGTGCTCCCCCTCAATCGTGGACTCCGTGCATTGGGAGGTGGATCGTGACCTTCATGGAAGCGTCCACTTCCCAATATGGATGCACGTAGAGTTTGAATGCAGAGGAGGGAATAACCGACGCAAATGGAACATCAGCAAAGCCGATTGGCAACTCTACCGCTGCTCCATTACTCTTAAAGAGTATTACGATGTTGAGGAGAGGGTGAATCACTTTACCGAAGTTATTCACCAAGCAGCTGACGTCTCCATGCCGAAAAGCTCCACAACGCTGCGAAGGATGCCCGTACCCTGGTGAAACGACGAATGTCGTTCTGCTATTCATGGTCGTAGACGGGCATTGCGTCGTTTTTGGTTGCAGCGTGCCGTATTGCAAGAGCAAAGCCGCATCATGTTATTGAGGAGAGCAAGAAAAGGTCATGGCAGGCCTTTGTGAGCACAATAAATCATTCCACATCATCATCCAAGGTATGGGAGTCCATCTGCCATATATCTGGAATGTTCTCCCGCCCACCAGTATCTGGATTACTGGATCAAGGACGTGTAATAACCGACGAACAAAGCATAGTGCAGCTGATGGCAGAGAACTTTGCCGCCATCACTTCGTCCGCTAACTTTGACCCCCGGTTTCGGCGATGAAGAGTTGCTGCCGAGAGGCGCGTGCTGTGCTTCGATTCGTCGAATACAGAGGTCTACAACTGCCCATTTACATTTTGGAAACTGGAGTCAGCGTTAAACAGTGCACATGACACTGCTCCAGGGCCCGATCTGATCCAGTACCAGATGCTGAGGCATCTAAGCAAAGATGCTAAAGAATACCTTCTGGATATTTTTAACGAGATATGGACCGGAGGACACTTCCCTGACTCGTGGAAGGAAGCAACTCTTATTCCTATTTTAAAACCTGGGAAAGACAAATTGCTGCCAGGTAGTTATCGTAGTATTGCCTTGACTGGCTGCGTGGGGAAGACACTGGAGTGGATGGTGAATCGCCGCCTCGTCTGGTGTCTTGAATCCTTTAATCTGCTGAGCCGCTTTCAGTGTGGATTCAGGAAGTCACGTTCCACCTTGGACAACCTGATCCTCCTGGAGGCGGCAATACAGGATGTGTTTATCCGCAGCCAACACCTTGTGGGTGTCTTTTTCGATCTTGATAAGGCCTACGATACTACCTGGCGGCATTTTATTTTAAAACAGTTGCATGAATGGGGCTTTAGGGGTAACCTGCCCCATATTTTAAAATCATTTTTATCTGGTCGTTGCTTCCATTACCGAGTCGGTAGTGAAGTGTCTGATATTTTTATTCAGGAAAAGTGTTCCTCAGGGGTCAGTTTTAAGTGTGACTCTTTTCGCAATTGCTATTAATGACATTGCAGCCATAATAAGGAGTCCTATAGGATACTCCTTATAATATATTATGTAGATGATTTTTTAATTTTTTGTGCATCGTCCAGCCTGAGAAGCGCCGAGCGGCAGCTGCAACTCACGCTGAACAGGCTGGACGAATGGTCAGTACACACCGGCTTTCGTTTCTTTGCTGAGAAAACCTGGTGTGTACTTTTTACATGTAGCAGAAGCCTTTTAGCAGAACCTCATCTCACCTTGAGGAACACCGTTTTAGTGAAACTGTTCATTTTCTGAGCCTCATTTTAGACAATAGGTTAACCTGGCTACCACATCTCAAAGATATGAAAGCCAGAGCCTCAAAAGCTCTGTTTTAAAATGTCTTTGTGGCAGGTCATGGGGCGCTGACCGCTCCTGCCTGCTACAATTTTACGGAGCCTTTTTACGGTCACGGTTGGAATACGGCTGTATCGTATATGGTTCGGCACGGGGCAGTTATCTCTGTATACTGGCTAGTGTCCACCATGCTGGAATTCGGCTCGCCACGGGTGCATATCGCACCAGCCCTATTGTCGGCATTTGTGCTGATTCTGGCGAGCCACCGCTTACCATCCGCCGGCGAATCCTCATGGTGCGACACTACCTACACGTTACCATAACACCTGGCAGTACCGTGTATGACATAGTTCTACATCCCAACTACGAACGGCTCTATATCAACCGGCATAGAGCCACTAAGCCATTCAGCTACCGTACAAAGGAAATTTTAGAACTATATGGATTCGAGCTTCCCTCTTTTTATCACCAGGGTTGGAGTAAATCTCCTCCCTGGCTCTTAAAGACATCCAGAATAATTTTAGACCTGTCTCGGTATAGCAAATTGTGTACCGCTGACAGTGTTTTTAATAGTATTTTTAGAGACATTTTAAATCAGCATCATACGTTCACCCCGGTGTATACGGACGGGTCTAAGCAGGCTAACGGAGTTGGCTGCTCCGTACTGTTCCCTCGAGTGACTTACACATTCAAACTGGACGGCAGGTGCAGCGTTTTTACTGCCAAGTGCTACGCTGTGTTAAAGTCGCTCCAGCATATGAAAGTAAAGCACGATAAGTGGTTCATCATATGCTGTGACTCCCTCAGCTGTATTCAGGCCATAGGAAATATGTATCCAGCAGACCGTCTAATCCAGGACATCCAGGATGCCCTCCTTTCCCTCCAATCTCGTGGAAAGGAGGTATTATTCTGCTGGGTACTGGGCCATGTGGGAATCAGAGGGAACGAGGCAGCTGATGAAGCTGCCAAGTTAGCCTGCGAGAAGGTCAGGATTTACTTTGCTCCGGTCCCAAAGTCAGACCTTGCCTCGGCGGCGAAGAGATTCGTTTTTGATGTTTGGCAGAGGCAGTGGCTGGAAGTTGAGCATAATAAGCTCCGGCAGGTCAAACCGACCGTTCAGCCATGGAGCAGCTCCTTCCAGCGGGCGAGGAGGGATGAGGTTCTCCTTTCTCGTCTCCGTATAGGGCACTGTCCTCTAACTCATGGCTTCCTTCTCCACCAAGAGGACCCTCCGGAATGTGATGCCTGTGGCGTACCTTTGACGGTATGCGACATTTTAACCAAATGTGTATTGTTTTTTAGATTTAAGGGCAGAAGTTTTCTTAGCCAATGATCTGTCCCTTATTTTTAAATGATGAGTGTGACAACGTGGCTAAGGTTTAAAGTTTTGTAGCTTGGCTGGTCTTGTCCCAAAAATTTTGGGCAGATCGGCCTAGGTTTTAGATTGGATTGGTGGCCTTTCACAACCACCAATCCAAGTAATGTTTTTACTTGTGACCTTGTTTATATGGCTGGCCCTTTTACAGCCAGCCAGTTAGTTGGATGTTTTAAACTGGTTGGCCCTTTTACAGCCAATCCAGTCAATGTATGTATTCATAATGTTTGTGGCCCGTCTACAGCCATAGTTTTATTATTATGTTTTATTTTGCTGTCTGTGTGGCTTGACCTCCTTACAGTCGGCCATGCAGACGGTACGTCTGTCAGTACTTTAGTATTTTATTGTGCTGTCTCTGTGGCTGACCTTTTTCAGTCAGGCCACATAGACGGAATTTTGCCACGTTGTCACACCTGGTATTTGTTAGGGCGCTAATAACCCCGATGTTGATGCGCCCTAAAGCACGAACAACAACAACAACAACAAGAAGGAGCATAAGAGGTTTTCAAGCCAGCAACATGGCATTAGAGAAGGATAATCGTGTGAATCTCAGTAGGATTTATGCAGAATGTTTTGGATGAAATGGACAAGGGAGGCCAAATGTATAGTGTAGCACTAGAGCTTTCAAAGGCTTTTGACAGAGTGAGCCATAAAATGGTGGTAAATAAAGTAAAAACTATTTGAGTAGATGGGAAAGTGATTTGCTAGGTAGAATAATTCTGAAAAGGTAGAAATCAAAAAGTTGGGTAGGAAATGTAGTGTCAAAAGAAGTACAAGTGTCACAGGACCATTGTTATTAATTATTCTAATGAATGATCGCGTTGATGGTTTACTATAAGAAGGTTGGTTGTTTGCAGATGATATAATGCTAGGATCAAAACAGTTGAGGAATGTGAACAGCTGCAAGGTGATTTGGACAGGATATCTAGCTGGGTGGGTAAACACGGGATGAAGATAAATGCAAAGAAGAGTCAGCTTATTAGATACACAAATAAAAATAACCTAAAGGTTTGTTGTGATTATACTTTCAGACAAGGATTGCTTGTTGAAGACTTGAAATTTAACTATGTTGGCATTACATTCAATAACAAGTTCAACTGGGCAGGATACTTTGGATAGGTAGAAGTAAAGGATTTCAATTTCTTGCACTTGTTGATGAGTGATGAGGGGATGTACCTGAGAAGTGAGGGAATTGGGTTACAAAACTTTTGTCATACCATTGCTTGAATATGGTGGTGTAGTATGGAAGCCACATTTTGATATCAAATACAAAAGATGGAAGGGGTTGTAACAAGTAAAACAACAAATGTTATTGTGTTAATTAGATTACCCAGTAAACAGGCACTGGTGAAGATCACAAGCTTGGACCCAGTCGCCACCCAACGTAAAGTCAGGAAATAGTGTTAGAAACGTTTTGGGTTTTCTAAATGAGAAGTATGAAGCAGTTGTGATATAACAACATCTTTTAATTGTCTTGTAGATTCAGCTGTGACCACCGTCTTTACAATATGACCATGTATTTGATATCAGAACCTCGTGGTCCAGAGATTTAAGTTCCTGCATTTGTCAACACCACAAGCAGTTATTAATATGTGAGATCACACCTACAGTTCACTATAATGAAGAGACTTACTTCACTATTTTGAACTATTTTCACAACACTGTATGATCAGACACACACATCATCCTACATACTGCACAAATTAAACCATACTTTTATGCTTTTATCGAAGCAGCATATACTATATCTTGTTTACTCTCATAGTACCTCTCATTGGTGAAAGCTGGTCAATGACTATGTACCGGCATAGATGTAATGGATGTTTACCATGGTATAGTCACAGGGTACGAAGAAGGGCACTAGCTTTGTCTCACCAGAACACACCAGTAACCGATTTGGTAAAGGAGCTAGAATGGGATTCATTGGAAGACAGGAGGAGGGTGAAGAGTGGCATGGGAGTGTAAAAGGTGTATATTGGTAATGAGGCGTGTAAAGTTATTGGTTTAAGAATTAGGAGTGTTGCATGGAAGGGGAAAGATGACCATGACCACATGCTGGCTTCAGTTTTCAGGCACAAGGGTGTGGTAATATTTTCGTTCATAGGTAAAGTGGTCAGGGATTTAAATAAGTTACCAAGAGAAATGATAAATAATTTACCAAACACTCTGAAAGAATTTAAAGTTAAAATTTGTAGATGGCAAAGTGGGGGGAGGGTGTTACTGGAAAGTGGTAAATGGGTGCATAGGGAAATTTCCACAGTGGCGTAGACTCCATCGTAGTTAGTTTAAATTAAATTACTGCATCATTTACAATGCGTATAATATGGGATGGCTGTAAATAAGTATGAAACTACACTCATATGTTTATTACTTATCAGTAGGTAATTAACTTCAAGGAAGAAAGCAATATTTTACTATACATTTTTAAATGTAGGTAGTTAAAATGTTAATGTTAATTTTTTAAAGGTAGGTCTTGGCTGTGCTGGTGATACCACATTATTGTGTAATATGCTGTTGTTTCAGTGATCATTCTGGTCATCTTTGCGCACAACGGCTTATTTCACAGTAACATGACTTTGCCATGATAGTCAAGAGACTATTGACTCCATCCACGGTATCTTATAATTACACATTTAAAAATGAATTTGTACTTACTTGGTCTTGTTTTGCCTATTCCTGATCAGTGTTCCTGCTTGCTTTGTAAAAACAACATAGTTTTCTAGCCAAGCCAACTTTACTGGAGAGTGGATGTAGTCTTCTCGGGAGACTAGCCGAGTTAGTAAGATGTTTCCACGCGATATTTCGGCGATCTCAGACTCCGTCGCCATCTTCTGGTGAAGTGCCGGATCCGTCAGAAGGCTGGTTCTTATAGCCCCCGAATGCGCGCGTGGTTGGCGTGCGCGCAGCTGGTTGGCTGACTCGGTCGGCGCCTAGGCGGTGGAGTGGGGGTTGGCGCCGGTAGGAGGCAAGCGTGGGCGCAGTTGGTCCGCGGCCGCCGTGCTGTGCACTTCGGCGCGCTGACGACGTATTGCATTAATGACAGGTGCCCACGCTTCGCTCAGCTGGTATCCACAGTCCCGGTTGACGAGATTGCGCGTGGTGCGAATTTCAATTTACTGGAGAGGTTTCACTTGTCATATTTTTCATTCTTCTGTGTTCACGCCAAAATTAAAATTTCAGTGTATTTTTTGTTTTCTCAATTTTCTCCACAGTCACATTGCATTTACCAGGAAAATCCATTAATGTTTTGTTTTGTAATTCACACAAACAACTATGGGTAGAGGTTGTACAATGTGCAAAACGTGTATGTTAGTGATAACCCCTAGGTGGGTATTAGTAGAAGAATTTGGAGTAGTACATGCATGATGATTTGGGCCACCGAAATGGAAGCACTGGAACAAGTGGCAATATCTAAGCTGTTGCCTATATATATATTAAAAAAAAGCAAGAATAGAACCTAATATAATTGATAATGAATTCTTAATTTACACCATCACAAAGTATTTATTCTAATCTGGCAAACATAACAAACAGTAGTGAAGAGGAAGAAACATAATTAATGAACATTATGATGTGGAAATCATTATTAAATGAATATTATAAAGAAAACTGGCTCCAGCTAGCCAAGAAATCTCTGCTGTGATGGAAAATTAACACAAAATTTTAAGATTTTGTGCTTGTAGTATGCACTTATCTGTCGTCTCCACCAGCTTGGGTACCAAGCAAACAACTTTTTGGTGAACCCGTTCTAATTTTGATCCACTTAGGAATCGATTAGAGGGTGATAAAGCAGCTAAGCTATTATTTATTAAACACAATTTGCTACTTACAGTCTATAGCTTTTAGATGACTGTAGCTCCAATACTAAATAAATTTTATTAACTAAGTAATTTTGGGTGGTTTTAATTAAAGCATCTAATTTGTTTTCTGTTGGACTAATTACCTAGTGATGGTTTTTATGAGAACATAGTTCAGTATACCTAGTTTTCTAATCTATTTAATTTGATTTGATTTTATTTTAATTTGATTTTGTAGTTTTTTCCTAACTAGTTTTATTCCTAACTTCAATATTTGTTATTAGGAGCAGATTTTTACTTTAAAAATTAAACCACAAATAATTATAAATTTGTTTTTCCACCTTCAACTTATTTGCCATTATACCTCTGCTTCCACAGCTGTTAACCACTGAACCTCCGCATCAACATTCACAAAGATAACCTCTTTTACACCCTAGCATGTAGCGGCAAGATAGTGATATGATTTAAACCTGCATATATAAATAGATAGTAACAGGCGGCTAGAATTACACCATGCGATGTTTATTTCATGAACACTTTTATTTTATGCACATTCTTATATTTTACTTAGCTCTTAAAAATCTCTATAAATTTATATAATGCTATTTATATTACTTTCATAGTAATAATTAATTATATTAAATGTCTTGTGGTCCTGCTGACATTGTTCACACACTCCCTAATTAATATTAATTTGGCTCGGACCCCTTCAGTAGACACACAGACCCCTAGGGTCCGTAGAGACCACTTTGGGAACCACTGGTCTAGATGTTGATTTATTCGATCCTGTTTGAAGGTGGGAAAATAAAAAATTGTTTTTTTACTTTTATGTGGATGATTTGTTCATCACAAGGCCCTGTGGTTCCATAACATTTAATTAATTCCTGGCTCAGCAGAATTCATATTAACATGTGTTTCATCATACAATTAGAGGAATATGATTGCTTCATTTCTTACCCCATGACATCCTTCTTGAACATTAGCCCACACTTCATACCACAAGCCAACACACACTCGGAAGGCTGCCTGGATACTAGAAGCTACCACCATCCCAACCAGAGGTGTACTTTTACCTGCTTTAAAGCATAGGGCAACAGAAATTTACACTGAAAAAAAGCTTTTAGATAGTATTCTTACCTCTCCATAAAACATTAAGGTAGAATGACTACTCCAAACATTAGAGAATAATATAGATTGAAGAAGGTGGCTACGAGTAGTAACGTTGATGGACCGGTCGGTGAAAAACATAAAATTTTGCGAGAAGTTAAGTGTAAAATGTGTATAAACATAGATGCAGAGGCAGATTTGTGTACATCGTAAAAGTGAAAGTGAAAACTGCAAATGTTATTGTTACACGAGCAAAGTCTAGACAAAACAGTGCAATAAGCAGGTCCAACAGCTAATGACCACGATAATATTTGTATATGTGATAAACTAAGATATGAATTAGCAATGAAAGAGGACATTATCAGATTGTTGAAGGAGAAGATGGATCAGATTTCAGAAGAAAATGACTGAATAATAGTGATGTTGAAAACCCGGAAATGTGGACACATGTTGTGAAAAATAATGGCAAAACATCATTAAGGCCTAGGCCTAAAATTGCGGTAACAACAGTTCCAGTAAAAAATGTTTTTAGTGTTCTTAATGAAATTCGTGATGATTATGAAGAAGCAACTGTAAAGAAAACCCAGATACAAGCGGAAAGAAACATGAAGCAGAAATCAAAAGCTGCTAAACTGGAAAAAGTTTATATATATTCGGACAGTCACGGTCGGGGATTAGCATCATCGTTACTGCACTACAACAAGAGTATGAAAGTTTCTTCGATAGTGAAAGCAGGACTAAATTTTTAACAGTCACCAGTGGAATAAAAGAAGAATGTGTATCTTGGACACCTGACGATTTTGTCGTGATTGCTGCAGGCGCAAATGATGTCTACAGTAACGAAGGTGATAATGTGATTAAAGGTTTGAAAGGAACATTGCCATCCTTAACTCACACTAACGTAGTGCTTGTAAATATTTCTCACAGAATGATTTAATGGAAAAATCATGTGTAAAATTAGAAATAAATTCTGTAAATTCCAAAATTTAGTAATGTAAATTTAAATAGGTATTTGCATACATGACATGGCCTACACTTAAATTCGCTAGGTAAAGATTATGTAAGTTACAAAATCACAAAAATTGTAAATTTGATATTTAATAAAAAGATAGAATCCATGCCATTATATTGGCATCAGAATGATCAGGAATTAAGAAGTCACAACCAGGGAAACGTGTAAAAGAAGCCAGACCTTTTTCAAAGGTTTGGCAAAAGCATGACAAGAATTCTGTACAAAAAGACAAGTGTTATAATAGTACCAGAAACATGAGAAAAAATGATGCTCCAACACATAATGAAAATAAACTAAAGATATATCATCAGAATGTTCAGTCCATTTCAAATAAAATCGATTTGTTATAGATACTATCAGAGAAATTTCAGTTTTGTGTATTACAGAGCACTGGCTTAAGAATGATCAGATTCAATATGTTAATATTTCCAATTATATCTTGGCTAATAATTATTGTAGATCTTATAACTAAAAAGGTGGAGTATGCATTTTTCTCAGAAACAATATAGATTATAAACCTGAAGGACTTTGAATTCACAGCAGTGAAACTACCCAAATTTAAAAAAAATTAGTTTGTGTGTACAGATCTCCAGATGGAAATTTTGACTTATTCATACAAAGATTAGAATCACTCTTAAACAATATTAGCAAGCAAAATCTTCTTGATTTAATAATATGTGGCGATTTCAATGTGGACTATCTAAAAAGCAACAAAAATAGAGACTTGTTAACACAACTCCTTTATTCATATGGTTTACATCACACAGTAAATAATCCAACAACAGTCACAGAATTCAGTAAGACAACGCTTGATCAAATTTTCATAAACAAAGTTTCTTAGTTGAAGTATACAATCCAGGTTTCAGTTATCACTTGGCTCAGATACTAACTATGTATGTAAAAGAAAAAAATATACACAATGCCACAAAGAAAATAAAAACCAGATCATTTAGTGAAGAAAACATTGCAAACTTCAATTATTTATTAAGTGAGGAAATGTGGGCAAATATTTTTCAATTAGATAATTTAAATGAGAAATTCAATATGTTTAATAAGCTATTAAAATATTATTTTGATACAGCATTTCCTCTAAAAACAAAAATTATAAAGATCAGTGTATCTCATAACACCCATGTAAAAAAAAAAAAAGAGACTGCTTCACAAAGAATACAAACAGTCACACTACCCCTGAATTTGAGGCCTACTATAAAAAAAATACTCAGCTATATTAAACAAAGTTATAAAACAAGCCAAAAAATTGCAAAATGATAGATTTATTTATAACTCCACTAACAAAAACAAAGCTATGTGGGATGCGATAAGAAAGGAAACAGGTAAAACTAAAAAATTAGACTAAAATATTTCATTAAAATGTAGTAACGATGGAATTAGTGACCCAACTGTTGTAACAAATCATTTCAGTGATTATTTTACTGGTATTCCTGAAGAACTATTTAAAAAATTTAAATATAATTCAAAAATAGAGGATAATAAGATAAGAACATGTGGTGGATCACTTTTTATTGATAATGTTCAAGAGGAAGAAATTGCAAATGCCATTGCCTTAAAAGAACTAAAGAATAAATTCTGTGCAGGAATTGATGGAATTCCTGAGACAATCCTAAAGAAATGTGCTAGACACATAATTCGACCACTAACACATTTATGTAATAGTTCATTACAAACTGGTACTTTCCCAGAAATACTAAAGATAGCAAAATTTATTCCAATACATCAGAAAGATGAAACAGATAAAATAGGTAACTATCGGCCTATAACCATCCCATGTGCTATCTCAAAAGTATTAGAGAAAATTATGTATAAAAAGTTAATAAGCTTCATTAACAAGAATAATATATTATCTGATTCACAACATGGATTTAGATCAGGGAAATCAACCCAGACAGCTATTTATGATTGCATTAACAGTATATTAAAAATAATTGATAAAAAAGAAAAAGTAACTGGCATATTTCTTGATTTGTCTAAAGATTTTGATGTGGTAGATCATAAAATCCTCTTGTCTAAGCTTTATCATTATGGTATCAGAGGTATGGGGTGTAAGGGTTTGGGAGAGGCTATACTAGCCTTTTCCAACCAAATGTCAACCTCTCCTTCACGTGGTGCACCCTGTTTGCACGGACGAGGCTCTGGCAACTGAAAGATTCCCGGTATAAGGAATCACCCACTGCTTGCCAACGGCCTCCGAAAGGAGGGCGGAAGAGCGGGGAGTGGTTCAGGGCATCGTCTTGCCCTTGTGGTTGGAAACGGCCCCTAAAGGCGGATGAATCAGAAATGATCAACGGCATGGGGATGTAAAGGGCAACGGGAAACCACTGCATTAAAGACCCAAAGGGTATCCCGAGGACATGTAATCCACTCAAATTACATATATCATGATGGCTTCTTCCTGGGTAAAAAAATTCTTGAGGTAAAATAGTCCCCCAGATCTCCAGGTGGGGACTGCTCAGGGAGGAGTCATCAGAATGGATAGAAACATTCCACGAGTCGGAGCATGGAATGTTAGAAGTCTGAATAGGGCAGGTAGGTTAGAAAACCTAAAAAGGAAGATGGAACAACTTAAGTTAGATGTTGTTGGGATTAGTGAGATTAAATGGAAGGATGCACAGGATTTCTGGTCTGGGGAACACAGGATAATTAGCACACAGGCTGTCAATGGAGTCACTGGTGTAGGATTTGTAATGAACAAGAAAGTAGGGAAATGGGTGAGTTATTATGAACAGTTTAGTGACAGGATTATTTTGATGAGGTTACAAACTAAGCCCATCCCAACCACATTAGTACAAGTGTATATGCCAACATCACAAGATGATGACGAAGAAATAGAAAAAATATATGCCGAAATTGAAGAATTAATCCAATATGTGAAGGGGGAGGAAAATCTAATAATCATGGGTGATTGGATTGCAATAGTGGGAGAAGGAAAAGAGGGGAATACTGTAGGAAGTTTTGGTCTATGAGAAAGGAAGCAGGTTGCTAGAATTTTGTGAAAGATATAAGCTAGTAGTGGCAAACACACTGTTTAAGAACCATGCAAGAAGAATATACACCTGGAAACGTCCTGGGGATACAGGCAGATATGGGCTAGATTATATCATGGTCAAACGGAGATTCGTTAATCAAGTTCTAGACTGTAAAGCGTACCCAGGAGCAGACATAGACTCTGACTATAATAATGGAGTGCAGGCTGAAATGTAAGCGAATAAGGAAGCAGTATAAGCAGATGGGTAAATCCATTAAAAATCACCCAGATAAGAAAAAATTTGTTGCTCAATATTTTTGTTTTTCTTATTTTTCTTACCCAATACTAAGTAAGCTCAAAACAGTGTTTAAATTTTTTTTTAGGCTTTTTTTTAGGCTTTTTTTTTTTTTTTTGGCATCCATTTTTAAGTTCGTTTTGAAATCGAATTTTAGCTGAAAACAAGTTTTGCGTAAATGTTGTAACTCTGTTAATTCTGATGATATCGAGACAAAATAAAAACCAAAATGTTCAGAATAAAATGCTCTAGATTTTTTGTCATAACATAGTTTTACCTAAATAGTAAGGGGAGTGGAGAAAAAGATATATAACTTCCAAGATTAAATTAACTGAAAACAAGAACTTCAGAGCTGTAAAATCACTAAAAGGAAGAATGACTCACCTTCATTTTTTTTTCTTTTGTAGATTTATTATTGGTAAGCTTGCTGTAAAAATATGAAGATGGAGAAGTTTGTCCATTTTTTTAAATAAATTTTTAAAAATACTTAAACGGCAAATTTTTTCAATATTTGAAGAAGAGTATCTCAAAAAGGACTGAGTCAAAAATTATGAAATTAATTCACCAAGCACATCTTCATGATATAAACATTTGTTAAAAATTTAGTGACTGAGACTCAACTGGTTCCAGAGTTATATGGAATCAAATTTTTCAGAAAAACTGTGTTGTATGCAAAGTTCATATAATGGTAAATTAGATTTGAAACTTACTTATTCACTAAGAAACATACTTTTTCAGTTAATAGCTAAAACATTAGGGATTCACAAGAACATGCTGAACGTTATCGTTGATGTAGCCAATCTTACTAAGCATAAATAATTAGTCGCATTTAGATGAAAATTAAACACATACATGACTGATGCACTAAAAATGCAATCTTTATTAATATTTTAAACTTACCAACATGATAAAAAGCTTGGCAGATCAATTACACAATAGGCCTTAGCATGAAAGTTCATAATTTTATTAAAATATTAAAGAGTGTAGAAATTTCATTGCAGAGTTTTTCACTAATGTTGTGCGTTCTCCCAGAAATTGTTGTTAGTTCTGTAGGAGCTTTACTCACCGGAACCCATACCTCATCCATTTTAGATATCTGGAAGGCAATTTTTGGGCCAGCTGGATTAAAAAAGTGCACCAGTAGATCACTTTCTTGATCACTCTTGTCTTTGACAATACCCAGCCATCAATGATCTTCGTAAATGCACGCATCAAAGCCATTGTTTGTAAAGGATGTTGTGTTAGTGAAAACGATTGAAGTTTTGTGCTCATCAAATTCTTTACTTTTTGATGTGGTGTAACATCTGATTACATTGTCAGTAACAGGAGTGAATCGATGATACCCTCTTGTACCTTTCACAGGCAAGCAAAGCTCAAATCTATTTGTTAGTTTGTCTTCTGTTTGTCTGATTTCTTCTGCAGGAACAAAGATGTATGTAATTCCAGTTATTTTTTCAGTTCAGAATTTGTACATGTACTCTGGGGTAAGAATTTGGTCATTGTAAGGTCTTTGCATGCTGGCTCTTGTGACTTCCCTTTTGGTAGAATATTTTTAAGTATTAAAAATATAAAAACTTTTACTAAAGCACTACAGTAAAATATAAAACACAACTTCACTACATGTTCACTCAGAAAGGTTCCAAGAGCTACTGGCTACTGAGTCATTGCAACACTTGCTTGTGGAGGGGATTGTTGAAGTCTGAACATGCAGACTTCTTACACCTGCAGATAAAGACTTGTATACACAAGAAAGCTTTTGTATGAAAACTTCAACCAACAAGTAATACACTGAATATTGCTTACAGGTGTCTAAATGAAACCTTACAATTTATTATTTGGACCATTTATTATTTTTAGTTCAAATATAAATGAGTATAAATTAATACTTATTAATTTATTTAATTTTCCATTTAAAAATATGCTATCTTCTTTTTAATGTTTATGCATTGTTATGCAATGTGGACTGATTTTTAATTAATTTCTTTTAAAAGAAAAGCATGTTCATCCTTCATTACCATTCATTATGCGCATAATGCATAGTTTTTCTGAAAACTTTGATTCCATATAACTCTAGAACCAGTTGAGTCTCAGTCACAAAATTTTTAACAATTGTTTATACCATGAAGATGTGCTTTGTGAATTAATTTAATAATATTTGACTCAGTCCTTTTTTAGATACTCTTCTTCAAATATTGAAAAAGTTAGTCATTTAGGTATTTTTAAAAATTTATATAAAAAAATGGACTAACTTCTCAAGCTTCTTATTTTTACAGCAAACTTACCTATAATAAATCTACAAAAGAAAAAAAATTAAAGGTGAGTCTTTCCTCCTTTTAGTGATTTTACAGCTCTGAAGTCCTTGTTTTCAGTTAATTTAAACTTGGAAGTTATATATTTGTTTTTCTCCACTCCCCTTACTATTTAGGTAAAACTATGTTATGACAAAAACTCTAGAGCATTTTATTCTGAGCATTTTGTCTTGATATCTTCAGAATTAACAGAATTATAACCATTTATGCTAAACGTGATTTCATCTAAAAATCGATTTCGAAGTGAACTTAAAATGGCCGCCAAAAAAAAAAGTAAAAGCCTAAAAAAAATTTTATGCATGGTTTTGAGCTCACTTAGTATTGGGGAGTAACTGGTAAAAAAATTAAGAAAAACAAAAATGATGAGCAACATGGTCTGGGTGATTTTTAATGGATTGACCCACAACAGACTGGAAGTGAATAAACTGAAAGAATCTATCATGAGAGAAAAATTTGTAGAAATGGTAGACTTGGGTCTAAGAAGTAACTCTGAAAGGAGCTCAACCGAGGATGAATGGAATGCATTAAACACCGAAATAATGAAAGCTGGTAAAGAAACATTAGGCTTTAGGGAACAAGCTGCCTGAAAACCTTGGATAACAGAAGAAATTTTGGAGCTGATGGATCAGAGGAGAAGGTACCAAAATGTTCAGGATGAAGCACGTAGAGAGCAGTACAGGCAATTTAGAAATCAAATAAATAGGAAATGCAAAATAGCAAAAGAAAAATGGCTACAAGCAAAGTGTGAAGAAGTAGAAAAGGAAATGGTCATAGGTAAAGTAAATGTTGCGTACAGAAAGATCAAACAGAATTTTGAATGAAGAAAGGAGGTATGAACATTAAAGCTCCCGATGGGAAACTTCTTTAAGCTCAGAAGATAGAGCAAACCGATGGAAAGAATACATTGAGAAACTGTATGTTGGGGATGATTTGAACAATAGTGTAATGGAAAAGGAAGGTGATGTTGACATTGATAACTTAGGAGATCCTGTTTTCAGGACAGGATTTAATAAAACTCTGAATGACTTGAAAGCAAATAAGGCAGTTGGAATTGATGAGATCCCTGCAGAACTTTTTAAATCCCTAGGAGAGGAAGGAATCGAAAGATTATTCAAGCTGATATCAAAAAGTTATGAAACAGGAGAAATTCCAACTGATTTTAATAAAAATATCATCTCCACACTTCCAAAGAAAACACAAGCCGAAAAATGTGAGAATTATCACACCATTAGTCTAACATCACATGATTCAAAATTACTGACCGGAATAATATACAGAAGGATGGAAAGGGTAGTAGAACAGATAGTAGGTGAAGATCAGTTTGGGTTTAGGAAAAATCGTGGTACAAGGGAAGCTATTCTGTCTTTAAGATTAACACTGGAAGGGCGGATCAAGAAAAACAAAGATACTTTTATGGCATTTGTTGATTTAGAAAAAGCATTTGATAATGTTAGTTGGGAGAAGATGTTCAAAATTTTAAAGAAGTCAGGTCTAAAGTATCGAGATAGAAGAATACTCTATAAACCATATAAGAATCAAGTGGCTATAATAAAAGTAGAGAATCATGAGAGACATGCATCAGTTAAAAAGGGTGTGAGACAAGGTTGTAGTCTATCCCCGTTAATATTCAGCTTGTATGTAGAAAAAGCAATGAAGAAAGTCAAAGAAAAATTTCCATGTGGTATAAGATTTCAGGGAGAAAAAATCGGTATGCTACGATTTGCTGATGACATTGTCTTGTTAGCAGAGAGGGCTGAGGATATTGAGAAGTTACTGAATGGCATGAACAAAATACTGAAGGAAGATGTTGGACTGAATATAAGCAAGACAAAAGTGATGAAATGTAGCAGAAATGATACCAATACTTATAGATTAAATATAAAAATAGGATCGGATGCAATAGGAGAAGTAAGTGAATTCTGTTACTTGGGAAGTAAAATTACAACCGACGGCCGAAGCAGGAATGATATTAAAAGCAGAATAGCACTAGCGAAAAGAGCCTTCATGAAAAAGAGAAACCTTTTAACATCTGGATATTGTGGGCCATTTCCTCAATTGCCATAGGATCAATTTTTTATGAATAATTGTAACGCCAATGCAATTGAAATTGTTGTTTTATTTTCCGAACGCGTTTCGCTTCATTTGCAAAGCATCTTCAGCAGTTCTGTCTGTGGGTATTTATACGTATAATTACATTTGTTCTATTTTACAATTGAAACATGAAAATTGTGGGTTACAGATCTAAGCTTACTTACATTTTTCTTTGGTTACACATGCTTATAATTGTACAGAATTTTAGCATCAGTTATGTTTATAACTGCAATATATATTACACAAGTTGGTTGCATTTTAGCGATTATTTGTGTAGCACTGTAATACATTGAGATCTGATGTCTTACTTTAGTTACTGTACATCGCTGATTAGCAGGTTTGTTTACCGTTTGTCTTCTGTTTTACTCGGTGGGTGGCGCACTTTTAAATATGTGTTTGTGTTTAGTTTGGTGTATTATTATTATTATTGGCTGTGTCCTTTTGTGGTGTATGGTTGTGTTTATTTTTTTTTTTTTTAGTACTGTGTATAATGTTGAGTCCGTCAGGTTCGTGTATTCGTTTATTATGCAGCAAACCACAACTACTAGCATTTCAGGAAAACTACCACATCCACAAAGCACTGGCAGAAGAAAGGAACATAAATTACCACATAATGTAAAAGCAACATCAGAAAAGGGAATTTTTGAGAAATTGTTGATGTCATACCTTCAATACCACTCATTTTACTCTGTAGAAGAATATTTGAATTGCATGAATTAATTTAATGAAAATAATGTAATGTAAATGTAAATCATAATTTATAATTGACGTGTCTCATATCATTATGTATAAAGTACATATATATGATTTAGAGGACAAATATAGTACTACTACTACTACTACTAGATCAGTCAAAACTAAGGCAACCAACAGAACTGGGAGATAACTGATGACTTAGGCTATTATCCAATTTGCAAGAAACTGTTCTGGAAAAAAAAAGAAACGGGTATGATATTGGCCCATCACAGGATCCAGAGCCTGTAAAAGTTAAGGATTGGCTTCATTTTGAAAAAGGTGACCTCGGTTTAATATTACCAGTAAGCATACCCTGTGAATGTGAAGAAATACTACGTCATATTCACTATCCGTGACATTTAAACCTGTTGTGCTGAATGTCAGTGCAACTTTCATCAGTTACTATTGGATGTCATTGGTCGTAGAACATGTCTGTGACAATACCCATTTAATGCAGTTTGGAAATGTGAAGGTGCTGTCCTGAATCTGTTTCTTCTGGGAATCTGTCATAGGAGAAGCTGTCAAAATGACTTGATGATGACAGGCTTAATAGAGGTGCATGAACTCTTGAGTAAGGAAAACTTCTATCAATCCTCAGATGGGAATGCAGAAAGCTTAAGGCTGACGTTGGATGCATGAAATCCATTAATTAACTGTCAGTTATCTAAACATATTCATACTACTGATTAAAATTGTGCAATAGAGCTTATTTCTGAAAGAATGATACAAAAACAAAACTGCTGATGATTAAATTGCATCAACATAGAGGATAAACTTCCATCCTCATAATTAAGAAAATAAAGGGAAATTAACAAATGATTCATTAGGTAACGTTCGTTGTGTACACACGTACCGAGCCTAATGACCCGTTTTTCTACTAGTGAACAAGGCAGATGCCGAAATATTGTGTAGTTGTTTGTCAGCATAAGTTTTCCCTCTCATCACAGCCGTCCACTTTGGTATGTGGTGGGTTAATTTGCATTTCTTTTCTTATTTATATCGCCTAGAAGCCAATCCAATTTTCCTTAATTTCATCATTCTCATAATTAATATCATATATCATTGATATCAATAATATCATTTTGCAAACAACAAAGGATTTCCTTCTTCGTAGACAGCAGTACCATGTTTACTCTTTGCTTTTTAAGTAAATCGCAAACACTACTTTTCAGAAATAAAAGCAAAAACCTTCTGACATATACAAGTTTGTGTTTAGTTTAAAAGCCATAAAACCGATGCACTTGACAAATAATAGTTTTGAAGCAGGAAATATATATCTGTACTTAACCCTTTAACTGCTACGGTTTGCCCGGCCGAGCTCTCGCCTGAGTGCTGCTTTGTTTACGGCTAAGCTGTTTACCTGCCCTGGAATGCCGCATTCAACTAATACCTGCACTGCTGAGCTGAGCATGCGGACCGGACTGCTGTGTGCTGAATAAGTCTGGAGCGTTGTGTGCGACGTTCTCCTGTCACTCTGCAATGTGAAACCCCAGATACAAAATAAATGCTGTTAATATAACATCTAAAGTTTTTCAATTTAAAGTTCCTCTAAAAGCGAATGTCTCTGTAAGCAAACATGCAGGTACTTCATATACTAAATAGATATTTCACCAACTGAAATGTTTTTTGTTTTTGAGCATTGTAATTTATCTGGAGAGAATACCTTTCCAAATACCTTTCACAAATTCTGCACATATTTTCCAGCATTCTTTTTGACCCGGGCTATGGACCGCCATGGGCGAAGTTAAAAATATATTTTTACTTTTTAATTTTTTTGTGTATTTCGTTTAGTTTTAGAGGCGTATAAATGTAATATAATTACTACTCTGCAGTTACCCATGGTTAATAATTCTTTTTGTGTGATAAGCCTTGAAAAATGGTACAACACACAATGGTACATTACATGCTCTGCATTGGTTTCGCGACGCACTTTCTGTTTCGAACATACAGTGCATTTACGCATTGGCATGCTCTTTTTTGAATTTTTTTTAATATGAATGAAATTTGAAAAATGTCTCCCAGTTAATCCTTGATGATATTCTTTATCAGAGCTTCTTCCATTACTAGGTTCGTTCTGTTCTGTGGTATATGCTTCAACAAGTTCTCTAAGGGGGCGTCCATAAATTATGTGAGGTGAAATGGGGGGGGGGGGGGATCCAGCAAAATCTTACCACGGTGGAGAGGGGTTCAGCGGAAATCTCACGTGAGATTTTTGAAATTTTTGTTGGCCTGTAGAGCTAAAAAAAAAAATACTATAAACGACGCGAAAGTCGATTTAAGGGAGGGTATTTCCTTGAAAAGTGCAGCTTTGGAAGGTTGAGACCTAAAAAAGAAAGGTCTCAAAAAGTTGTGAATGCTGTTTCGAGGGAGGGGGGGTCTCACGAACCTGATCTCACAAGAGGGGGTGGGGGCTCTGGATATCCGGAAAAACACCTCACGTAATTTATAGATGCCCCCTTACCAGATACAGATGAAACTCTGCAACTGGCATTTTTCGTCCGGTTACTACTCGGTGAAGAGCGTGAGCATTTAAAATGCAGTGTTTGAGAATGTGGAAAAAGAACTTTTTATACCACTTCATAGTGAAAATATAGTGTGAACTGATCTCGTGTATCTGTTCATTTCATCAGCAAAGATATCATATGATATTCTGTTAGAAATATCAGCAAAAATGACAAACTGCTGGAATATTAACCTAATCCTCACTTGTATCCCGCAGCTTAATCGTCAAGCAGGTGCAGTCAAACGTGTCATTAAAGCATTCTCTTTTTCCACACATTTCGCTCTCACTATCTCTAGCTTCAAATTCTAAAGAATTTTCACCTCTTGTGGGGACAATTGGTCATTTTCCATTAGCTGATGTACACGGCTTAAGACTATTACTTGGAGATCCTGTCGAAGGGTCATCACTGTCATCTATATCAAAGAGATCATATTCACTGTCGCTTCTAGTAAGAATCTCCATGATTTCTTCTGCTGTACAAACACGATGGCGTGCCATTTTCTCAGCGAAAACTAAAAGGAAAAGAGTAACAGAAATTAGATCGCAGCTGCCAACGCTCAAGGGCCGAATGAGGAAAACAACTAACCACCCTGGGTGGAAATATGGCTACGTGACCATGCCGCTAAGAGGCTAGCGCATTAAAGCGTGTAGAGCACTCAGGAACCTGAGTGGCCCTACTTGTTAACATGTCCAGAGCACAGACAGGGCGGAACGATTTTTGCCACAATTTAAAACTTACCTAACCCTTTTTTATTTTTTGTTCAAAATTTTTGTAGAGATCAGTACAAATAGTAAACTATGATTCACTAAACATTGGTTTTTACTTACTGTTCAATATTCTGCAAATGTCTATTGAATCCTTCACTTAAAATGAATGTATTCCATGTAGAAACTTATTGTTTCATGAAGCAATATTGGATGTCGTTTACAACACGATACACCTCATTTACGCAGAGCTTATGAACAATGCTTATTTATTACTAACAATAACTAAATTCCTTCTGTCTTATGGTGTAACAAAAACATTCTGGTCCAGGCAGCATTTCAACCAAACCATTATCTCTGCTAATATTGTCGCTACAACATCAAACGATACGAACACACCTCAATTAAATGCACTCGAACTACATTTCGAATAGTAACAGAATTTTCTATATCAAGAGTCCTAATTGTGTCATATAAATTTCTATCACAATTTAATTTCGTTATACACTTTACTACATCACGAGCAGTAACAGTCACTTTATAACGATGTATACTTGACAAGTGATATTAACTAAAGTTGTCTAAGAGTCGTAGAGAATTATGGACTTTCTGTTGAACACTGTAAGTTACGAGCATTTTAGTATAATTTTTTTAATTTACTTCAATAATTGCGGCAATCTCCTGACAAAGGGCCTGCAGGCTCATGGGCCTCTTTTCCGAAGATCTTTTGTAATGAACCATCATATTGTAATCTACAATCACTGAAATTTTCGTTTTGATATGGCAGCACTGCGCGAAGTTATTCATTTGTTTGAAACATCATACCCAAAACAGCTTTTGACATTGGGAGTGTGTCGTGGTCTGTTCTGCAAGTGATTGTATTGTAAGTTATTGTATCGTTTTATATGTCTTGTATTATTGGATATTGTATATGTATGATTGTACATTGTATTATTTATTGTATTATGTATAATATTAAGTAAGTTCTTGTAGCTGTGTTTACTATTGTTTTAGAGTTTCATGTAATGGATACTAATAAAGAAATGATTAGAAGTGAATTGCTTCACAAAAAGAAACTGGGTGTGAAATGTGAGGTACAGAAAATAAAATGACAAAGTGGAATAGGATATACTTCATAATCTGGTTTAGCTGTAGCTGGCAAGACTTTCAAAGCAGCAAAGAAATATTGTTTAAAGGAATGTTTCAAGAAAATAAATTCTGACTCTGAAGCAGAAAAGTTTAACTATTTTTACTCACTCAGTAAAACAGAGCAGGATGCAATCATAGGTCAGTGTGTAAATAAACTCAATGTTGAAATAAAAAGAAAGACAGTAAATCCAAAACATATACACTAGCATATAAGGAAATATTATGTTATTGTAAATGAAGAGGAATGTGTTGAAGTATGTTGAACTACACAGACGGAAAAAAAAATCCCAACACCAAGAAAAAATTATTGTAGAGTAATGAAATTTGGACAATGCATTTGTCAAGTTAACATGTTTAATTGATTAAATTTTCAAGATCACAGGTTAATTTAAGCTCAAGAAAATGCATTTCAAATGTGAAATACTGTTAAATTAATAGCCGGTGTAACCTCCAGAATTTTGAATGCAAGCCTGCAAACGTGAATGCATTGTGTCATACAGGTTTCGAATGTCACTTTGTGGTATGGAGTTCCATGCTTGTTGTACTTGTGCTGTCAATACTGGGACGGTCAGTGCTGGCTGTGGATGATGCTGGAGTTGTCGTCCAATGATATCCCATACGTGTTCAATTGGAGACAGATCTGGTGATCTCGCAGGCCAAGGTAACATGTCGACACTCTGTAGAGCACGTTGCGAGACAACAGCGGTATGAGGGCGAGCGTTATCCTGTTGAAAAACTCCCCCTTGAATGCTGTTCATGAATGGCAGCACTACAGGTTGAATTACCAGACTGACGTACAAATTTGCAGTCAGTGTGTTTGGTATAACCACAAGAGTGCTCCTGCTGTCATAGGAAATTGCTCCCCAGACCATGACTCCAGGTGTAGGTCCAGTGTGTCTAGGCCGCAGACAGTTTGGTTGCAGGCGTTCCCCTGGCCTCCTTCTGACCAACACTCGGCCATCACTGGCACCAAGGCAGAACCTGCTTTCATCAGAAAACACAACAGATCTCCACTCCGTCCTCCAATGAGCTCTGGCTTGACACCACTGGAGTCGCAAACGGCGATGGCTTGTAGTCAGTGGAATGCACGCTACAGGGCGCCTGGCTCGGAGCTGTCCTTGAAGTAACCGATTTCTAACAGTTCGTTGTGTCACTGTGGTACCAACTGCAGCTCGAATTTCTGCCGCAGACGCAGTACGATGCGCCACAGCTGTACGCCGAATACGGCGGTCTTCCCTCTCAGTAGTGCCACGTGGCCTCCCGGAACCCGGTCTTCTTGAGGCAGTACCATCCCTTGACCACTGCACCCAACAATCATGCACAGTGGATACATTCCGGCCAAGTCTTTCTGCAATATCGCGAAAAGAAAATCCACCTTCTCGTAGCCCTATTACACGACCTCGTTCAAACTCGGTGAGCTGTTGATAATGGCTTCTTCGTCTTCTTAAAGGCATTCTTGGCTAACATCAACTCACTATGTCAAATCTCAGCGGTAAATAACGTTCACAAACTTTACAGCGCGTATTTAAAGCAAACCTGATTTGCAAGCTCTGAGTAGCGCTACTAGCGCCACACTTATGCGCGAAGCGCGAAATTTGAATCGATGTCATCTTTCAGATGTATAAACACGCCTACCAAATTTCGTTTATCTAACACAAGTCTTTCTTGGTGTTGGGATTTTTTTTTCCGTCTGTGTATGATAAGGCTCTTCACCAAATTTCTTTTAAGCGTATGTGTGTTATTCAGGGGAAGGTGTCTAATGGCAGTTCTTTTGTGAAAAGAATAGGCTCACATATCAATAGGCCTCGTAAGCTGGACAGTGACGTGTTGATCTATTAAAGGCATATCTTAACATGATTCCAAGCAAAACTAGTCATTACTCACAACACAAATCTGAATGGAAATACTTTGAAAATTCTGAACTTAACATGAAAAAGCTGTATGAGCTATTTTAGGAGTATAACAAAGAAAATACAAAAAAAGGCTTAAAACTGGCTTACAAAATGTATTTTCATTACTTCAAGTAACTTAACATGTACAGCTTCAGTACCCCAAAAGCTGATGTCTGTAACTTTTGTACAGAGTGTGACCAGAAACTAACAAATGAGCCTAAAGACCCTTGTCAAACAGTGTATTTGCTTTATAACAGAATACAAGAAGACGTGTTAAAACAAAGTAAGAATGATCATACTTGTTGTTGATTTTGACTACGTTCAAAATTTGCTGGTTCCAAAATTGAATGTCACAACGCACTTTTACAAATGCCTCCTCTGGTGCTACATTTTTAATGTTCACATTCATAACAATGGATCATCCTACATGTACATTTTTATGGAAGGGCGAGCCAAGAAAGGAGCTGACTCTATTATTTTATTTCTGTTTGACTGTTTTATGAATAAGATCAATAGCAACATAAGCTCAATAGTTTTTCTGTCCGACATGTGGGGGACAGAACAAAAATATTTACATGGTGCAGTTTGGTATGTGATTCGCCAAAAGGTTTAATGTGGACATTCACCACATTTGCCCAGTCAGAGGACATTCATTCAATCGGTGCAACCGAAATTTTGGCCTTGTTAAATCTGTCATTAAGAAAAAGGCAGCAATTGGCACTGCTAAACCTTACCTGGAGGCCATGGTTAAATGTCTTACTAACCCATCACCTTTCAGTGTTGTAATGGATCGTGGCATTATATAGAATTGGACGGAAGTGTTGAAGCCTCTATTCTGGGCAAAACCAAAAACAAAGAATAATATTTTCCTAATCCAGAAATATGTCCAAATGAAGTACACAAAGGTTGGTTCTTTGCTGTGTTCTACAACTTACACTGAGATTTACATACCATTCCAAATATGGCTGACAAGGAATCCAAACCTAAATATTTCCCATAGGCCCCATATAATGGCATTAAACCAGCAAAAGTGAAAGACGTTACAGACCTTCTTGTGTTCATGTATACAGGAATTGGCTTGAATGTGTTATAGAGGAAATTCAAATGAATTCCTTGTAAATGCGTTTTGCACCCACAGGTTTCTTTTCTTTGAATTTATTTATTTTCATTTACATCATATATTGCATTGTACTATTATTTTTAACTTTTTATGCAGAGCATTTTGTATTCGTTGGAAGAAGGGCACTTTAGTACCGTTATCAATTGTTGTAATATATTGAAATATTTATGTGTTGCAAGAATGACTTAATACATACTTTGTGAAGGTGTTCATTATATCAGCATTTATTTCAGTTTGATGTTTAACTTGATAACGATATTAAATAAAAGTGGTACAAACTTTCAATTGCGTTTTTCTCAAAACTAGCTTTTTGCCAATAGGCTTCAATTGTCATGATGCTGACGACATAGCTCATACAGCTGAATGTAGTTTCAGATGTATTCAGTATTTAATTTACTGCACTTTTATGAGTGCCAGCATCATTATTTGAGTTCATTTAGTATCACGAGCTGAAATAATGTGTCAAGTTTATTTTGCCATTCATGTCACTAACGTGCAATATTGTGAATGTAGTAATGCGCGACTGATAGAAGCTTTGATTTTCTAGCGGTAATATTAGCTGAGTTTGTGACTTGGTGGAAATGTAGCCTGGGCAAGTATGGGAACTGAAACATTATTAGTTATTTAAACTTCTTTCATGAGCTCAATTTTAGTGATGTCGTGTATTACTTTGTACTGATATTGTATCAAAAGATCTATAATAAGGTTGGATGATTTAGTGGAACATGTGCTGATGCCTGAAATAAATTTTTGAAATTTATTAATTTTATTCAGATAGTGGAGTGGCAGACAAGTGGAGTAGCAATTGCTGGTAGAAATTCAATTGTGCTTTCAGATTGAGAAACCAATGATGAAGAAAGAATCAGTTACAACTTTAACACTGAAATTTATATTTTAGCACAGAATTAACGGATCGAAACTAACCAAACTGGTCTACAGGCACTCAGCTGTTTCCACAGATAGAGAAACTAACATTAACACCGACCATTATGAATAAAAGAATCAGTTACTACTATAATACGTAAATTTCTGTTTTAAACCAGAATTAATTGATGGAAACAATATATCCTCAAAACAAAATCAATATTCAAATTTCTCTTTTTTTTTTCAAATTTTTCAGAAATTCGGCGCAAATCAAAATATTCATTTTTAGTTTCACAATTTTTTTAACGGAAATGAACCTCCTTGGGCCACTTAGGTATTTATTTGCTCTTTGAATGTTAGTTTTAATATATATATTTAGTCGATTCGATCAATTTATTGCTAACATTTTAATGTTTTGAATTTCCATTAATTAAAACTTCATTCATTTTTATTGGTGAGACTTGAAATTAGTAATTGTTAGAGATGCCGGATAAACGAAAGTCATATCTTTCAAAGAAATGTAAGAAAATTAGGGCTATAAAATAGCCAAAACCCAGGAGACATATCCTCAAGCAGAGCTGCAAAGTTAGAGCACTAGGCACGTCTAGGGGCTGCTGAATTAACGCAGTCGCAAGTTGGGCGACTACAGCAAACTGAACACTTGGTGTTGGGACGATCTGCTGATACACCGGGAAAAACACGAGCTTGGTGCAAAGAGCAAGCCGAACATCGATCGATCTCAAGAACTGCTGAAACACCAAATCAAACGAAAAGGTGGCAACAACAACAAATCACATAATTGGCATTACAATGAGTTGCTGAAACACCTGAACAAATGCAAGCTCAGTGAGAAGAACAAGCAGTCCGTCAGTCAATTTAAAGAGCTATTGAAACACCGGAGCAAACAAAAAGCCAGCGATGACAGAACACCCAATATTTGGCATCACAATGAGTTGCTGAAACTTTGGAACAATCGTGAGCTCGGCAACATCATCATGCTAGGTGTTTGACATCACAAAGAGCTAATATCACCGTGGATGAGTGGGAAACCCTTAGACGAGCTGTTGCCAATAAAGCAGCACAGACGGCAATCGTTCATTAAAAATATGTGGTTCTTATTTGAAAAAGATGCTTTTCATTACAATTTATTATGGTAGCCATTGGCTCTTAAAAGTGGAAAAAAATGAATAAAGAGTGAGATTTTGTGGGGCTCTGAAATGGAAGGAAGAAACTGCAGCAATATGTTGTTCAGGAGGAAAGGTAGCCATTCATTAATACAGGAGCCGGTGGAACCACTGAAACACCTGTTTTCTTGCAACACAGAAGAATCACGGTAAGTTTTAAATCTTATAATAAACAAATAATTCCTGCTTCCATATGAATCATGGTTGGTTTTAAATCTTATCAAAAAGTATAATTCACGCTTCCATATGACGTCTTTTGGAACCGTTAGAATTGTTGCAATGCGAGGATTTTCACCGACATTTACTATCCAGGGACAAGTATATCACTGAATTGGATCTATGCTTGCTTTGTCGAATACGCAACCACAGTTTTTACAGATATATTTCAGAAGCAGAAAGTGAAAGACATTATAGAATTAGTGAAGGGACTGAGAGAGAGACCATACAAAAAATACAGCGGGTATTACACGATAACAATGCCTTGGTTAGGGAACTGAAAATGCCTTTGGAGAACATGCCCATAGTAAACTGCAGAGTAGTGATCCACCCCAACTGTGTGCCACACGAACAACACGACAGATGTTACAATACATTGACGAGCAAAGAGATCGCAGCCGTGATAGCAGGTAATGAACAAACCACTACTCGAGACTGAAACGGAAAATTTTTGCGAGTTAATATGGGTCAAGGTAAAAATTGGCAAAAATTTAAAGTTCATACTCGGGTCATTTTATCGACCTCCGGATTCTGATTTGGCTAACGCGGAATACTTCAGAGAGTCGCTTAATAACATTTACAAAAAATTTCAAGGACATATATTTATCGTGGGTGGTGACTTTAACCTACCGTCGGGTAGGTGGGACACATACACGTTCAGGTTGGGTGGAAGAGATAGGTTAATAACCGAAACGTTCCTAGAATCATTTGCAGAAAGATCTCTTGAACAGATGGTCGAAGAGCCAACACGGTGCGACAAAGATTCCTCGTCCATTCTGGATCTTTTTCTAATTAGCAATCCTGATATTGTAGATAAAGTTTGTATTGAAGACGGTATAAGTGATCACAAGGCGGTTGTGGTAACGTTAAACTCTAGTCTGAGTCTGAAGCATGACAAAGAGAAACTCGTGTTTTGCTTCGATAAGGAAAACGATGCGGGTATGGTTGATCACTTTGCGAAGAATTTTGAAACGTTCATGCTAAATACAAATGTTGAGGAACTTTGGTTTAATTTAAAAGAACTAATATGGACCGGTTTAAACCAGTTTGTTCCTAAGAAGTGTATTAAGGTCAGTAATAACTTCCCTTGGTTCAATAGGGAAGTGAAACGTTTGCTCAGGAGGCAAAGGCGTTTACATGCCGCGGTGAAAAAATCGAGGGACTCATCTAATCGTGCTAAATTAGTCCAGTTGCGCGCGGAAGTGCGTAGGGCAATGCGCGATGCGTTTAAAGAATTCCAAGCTAGGAATTTATCCGAAGATCTCATTACTAATCCAAAAAAGTTCTGGTCATATATCAAAGTAATAAGAGGCTCTCGTAAGGTTATGCCGTCGCTGATTAAAGAAAATGGTGAATTATCAGAAACAAGCGTAGAGAAAGCAGAAATTTTGAATGATATATTTAAAAAGGCTTTCACGATAGAAAACTCAGAGGAGATACCGATATTTAATAATCGTACCGACAAAATTATGAATGATCTCGCTCTTGATGTCGAGGGAATAACTAAACTGCTTATGAATGTAAAAACCAATAAGGCTCCCGGACCAGACGGTATTCCTACAAGATTCTACTCAAGATACGCAAAGGAAATTGCACCGTATTTGATGAAATTGTATACCGTCTCTCTGGATCAAGGAAGAATACCAGCCGAATGGAAGACAGCTATCGTAACTCCAGTGTTTAAAAATGGGAATGTTAATGATCCTCAGAATTATAGGCCGATCTCGTTAACTTCAATATTTTGCAGGATTTTAGAACATATCATCTATTCAAATGTCATGCGGTTCTTGGATGAAGGTGAGCTTTTAAACCGAAATCAACATGGATTCAGAAAAGGCCGATGCTGCGAAACACAACTTGCACTTCTAATTCACGACTTGTGCCGAATTATAGATGAGCAATCCCAGGTTGATTTGGTTCTATTAGACTTTAAAAAAGCTTTCGACACTGTGCCTCACACTAGGTTACTTAGGAAACTTCGCGGTTACGGCATATCTAGACAAATATGCGACTGGGTTGCAGACTTCCTGAAGGACAGAACACAGTGCGTAGTTCTCGACGGTGAGCGTTCATCACTTACTGAAGTGGGGTCTGGAGTTCCCCAGGGAAGCGTGTTAGGGCCACTGTTGTTTCTCATATACATCAATGATCTATGCGACATAATAGGGGGGATGAAAAGATTATTTGCCGATGATGCTATTATTTATCGCGAAATCAAAACCCAGGACGACTGTTCTTTGTTACAAGACGATATTATGAAAATAATTGCGTGGTGTAAAGATTGGCAGTTGGAGTTAAACGCTAAAAAGTGCCAAGTCATGCGTGTAAGTAAAAAGGTGACACCATTTAACTATGAATATACGATTAATGGCACTGTCCTTAGAACGGTAGATTCCGCTAAATACCTAGGGGTAACAATTCGTAATAATTTGTCGTGGAATGAGCATATCGAGAATGTAATGGGAAAAGCAAATCGTATGCTCAGATTTCTAGGTCGTAATTTAAATCAATGCACTCAGGAAGTTAAATCGATTGTATACAAGTCACTAGTACGTCCTCACTTAGAGTATTGTTGTTCTGTATGGGGTCCCCATCAAAAGGGGTTAATGGAGGCTTTAGAGAAGGTCCAAAGAAGAGCCGCCCGATTCGTGACAGGTACATATAGTTGGAGGGAAAGCGTAAGTGCGATGTTGAAGGAGTTAGGTTGGGAAGACCTGGAACACCGAAGGCGTTGCTCTCGACGAAAGCTAATTGAAAAATTCACGACAGATGTATTTCGGAATGACAGTCAGCAAATATTGCTACCAGCAACATTCATATCTCGAAATGACCGTGAAAATAAGATAAGAGAAATCAGGGCCAGAACCGATTCATTTCTGTACTCATTTTTCCCACGAGCGATTAGGGAATGGAATAGAAAGGATTTACCGGGCGAGTAAACTTAAAATCCGACAGGAGTAGCTTTCGATAAAGCACTCCAGCCATCCTGATCTGGGTTTTCCATGGTTTTCCCAGATCACTCCACGCGAATGCGGGGATGGTTCCTCATAATAGCCCATGGGCGCCTCCTGCCATATCCCTTATAACCCTTCCAAACCATAACCCCTTTCGATAGGTGCAATGCACCCTCCGCCACACACTTTTAGTGAATCGCGGAGTAATAATAATAGTAATAGTAGTTGTGCTGCATGCGCGCAACAGAACAGTCTGCAGCATTGCCAGCATGCATAGATTGGAGTACCTGCTGATATTTTGGAAAGGACAAGAGGGTTTCACTTTGATATATCCCAACTTAATCCTTCTACAAGACTGCGGGTTCCAAAGGTATCCTGATAAAAAGGCATCCTATATGGATTATTATGCATTTCATATTATGGTGAGTCATAATGATTTTAATCTACTTCTGCGCTGTAGGCTACTTTTGCATCAATTCTTGGTAGATATATATGACAAGATGGAAACTGAGCAATTGAGATATATATCTCCAAATCAGAACAAGTTGTGGATGGAAAATTATATTAATATACAGGATGCAGTAAGAACTGACAGTACCATAAATCCTAATAATTTAGGACAAACTGTGATTCTTCTTTGTAATAAGTCCAAGGTACCTCCACGAATACACACAGGACGCATTCGCTTATGCTCGCAGTTACAGGTGGCTGGACCTTTTCATCACTCTTACCTGCAACCCCACCTTTACTGAAATTACAAAGAACTAATGCCTGGACAAAGACTGACCGATAGACACAATCTGTAAAATAAAGGTTCAAAAATTAGTTGCTATTCTCACTAAAGCTAAATTATCTGATGAGTCTTAATGTGTCATGTACTCTATTAAGTGGTAAAAGTGTGTATTGTGTGCATTTAATGCTGTGGCTCAAGGAATAGTTGCGTTTAAACCCGTTTGATGAAATTGTAACTGCTGAGATCGCTGATACTTACAGTGACAAAAGACTATATGACGTAGTAGTTACATCCATGAATCACGGACTCTGCAGTGTACAAAATCAAACATCACCATGTATGAAGGACAGGAAATGGACGAAAAAGTATCCTCGAGTGCTATTAAAACAAACGGAAACAAATAACAATCGGTATCCCCTGTACAAACCTGGAGCCCCTGTAGACAGAGGGCGGACTTCCCAAATAAGAATCCACGGCATTCCTGAGGAAATTGTGGTGGACAATAGCTGCAATGTACTTTACTCCCGCTTTCAAAAATATTTAATGCCCACATAAATGTAGAGGCAATAAAATACGTCTGCAAATATATTTACAAGGGGAAAGATAAAGCTATTTTCACTGTTCAGAAAGGGAACGCAAATACTGACCCCAGAAACAAAGTGCAGTCGTTAAGGGCTTGCCGATATCTGAGCAGTAATGGAGCAGTGTGGCGGATCTTGAGTCTTCCGCTACACAAAAGACACCCCACTGTGACCCACCTGGCTGTACATTTGCCAAATGGTGAACGAGTTTTCTTCACAGAGCAGAATTTTCGCGAAAAATTGGCAAAACCTCATAGGACAACATTAACCATATTTTTTAAACATTGCAGAGAGGATCATTTTGGAAAAGCACTACTCTTATCACGAAGTTCCTCAGTATTATACGTGGAATCCTTCCAAGAAAGAGTGGAAGCTCCGAGAACAGGGAACTCCAGTTCAGAACTGGCCAGACGTGAAGGCAGGAGATGCACTGGGCCACATATACACCATTCACATTAGCAACTTCGAATGTTGCTGCTTGCAGATGTTGCTCAACCATGTGCAAGGTCCGACGAGTTTACGTGAACTCAAGACAGTTAATGGACAGCAACAGACAACACACGGGGAAGTGTGTGAGATGTTTGGGCTACTGGAAGACGATAGTCACTGGGACGCTACGATGGAGGAAGCTGTGTGCCAGCAATAGTGAGAAAGCTGTTCGCTGTTTTAAAAAGCACATGCTGATTATCGAACGCGCTCCATTTATGTGAGAAGTATAAAAAAGCTTTGTCAGAAGATATCAGTCACAGATTCCAAGGAATAAATGAGGCCGATAACAATTATATTTTCAATGAAACACTTATATTGATTGAGAACAAAATATTATCAATATAGTGGAAACAATTAGCTGATTTTGGTATGCTTACAGCACAGCACACGGGAGAATTGTTAAGTGATGTAATCAGAGAGCTCAACTATGATGCCACAGCTTTAGAGGAGTATGTGAAAGAAATGGAGCCCCGTTAATTGCCTGAACAGAGGGAAATCTTCAACAAAATATTGTGACGTGTCAAGAATGAGGATGGAAGTCTAAATGCACCAGGGGCACAGGCAAAACATTTCTGCTCAATCTGCTTTTGGCACAACTTCACAAAGACAGAAATATAGCACTGACTGTTTCATTTTTGGGTATTGCTGCAACATTGCTCAGCGGTGGACGGACTGCACATTCTGTTTTCAAGTTACCGCTTAATCTTACAAGTGAAGAAATCCCTACCTGCAGTGTCAGCAAGAACAGCAGCCGCGGCACTCTTTTTCAGCAGTGCAAGTTGATCATGTGGGACGAGTGCACAATGTCACACAAGGGCGCAGTTGAGGCCCTGAATCATAGCCTGCAAGACACACATGGCAACTGAATTCCGATGGGAGGTGTAGTGGTTTTGCCCACTTCCAGAAGCTAGCCTAGACCCACTGACATCTACACGCTGTACATATAGACAATTAATCATGTCAAATAAATTTGCACGTAAGATCCCAACAGCTAAAAATTTGAATTTCAGAAATGCATGGACACAAGAGAGACGTCAAGCTCACAGTGAAAGGATGAGGTTTTGGAAAGGTAATACGAACAGCAAGAAGAATAAGAAGAACAGTGCAAATTAATGGTTCCTCGCGCTCCTTAGTGTGCCAAACGATAAAATAAAATAAATAAATAAAATCTTGTTTAATTGGATGTAAAGATATTAATTAGCAAATTTAAACAATCCATGTGAAAGAAACCACTGTTTAATATAATCATGTAGAGCATACATATAATTTATAACTCTTAAAAATTTAATACCTTCTATCAACAAAGGAAAAATGCCATAAGGTAAGATTTGTGTGGAAAGAAAAGATAAATTATAACCAACACAGCCAAAATTGAAGGGAGGAGGGCAGCAGCAACAAAAAAATACTCCACAATTTAAAAAAAGGCACTATTTCAGACCACACCTTTCTTCAAGAAAATAAAAACATGACTGAAATTGCTCAAATGCTCATCGTCAACACTACCAAATGTATGATAATTTTGATGATAGCAGGTAGTGGGGGAGCAATAGTTAAATCATCTGAAATATTAATTATGGAAAGGAAATAAATCAAAACCAGATTAAACAGTTTACATGTAAAAGAAGTGAAAAAGTTTAAAAAATAATAATCAAATAAAAAATGAAATGAGGCATAATATTGAGTGATTTTAAAAAGTGAGTGAATCAAGCTGTGTTGGAAAGATGTGGAGGGGATCTCGTCAGTTAAGTTGGGCACGAAATAGCATTCAGTCATAATGGAGTGCTGGATCCCACAGCATCATGCGTACGCTGTCAAAGCATTTTATCAAAACAGTAGTTCATACCAGCTAGCACGTTGTGCATTTCACAAGCACTTCAACTTTAATCAGAATCGACCGGTGTCATCTGCCAGTGCGATTAAAAAGTGGGTAGGGAAGATACGGCATCAACAAAAAAGTAGAAAACTAGGAGACGAAAACTGTGTGCACATCTGAAAACTTCGAACATGTAACAGTTGCCATTGAGAGAAGCCCTCATCACTCAGCTCGCTTGCACACCGCTATACTTGGGATTTCAAACATAACAGTAAAAAGAATTTTACACCAAGGTTTACACTTTCACCCCTACAAAATCCAAATGGTTCAGGCCCTTAAGGAAACAGATTATGTGAGCCGAAGCCGGTACTGCTTAGAATTTTTGGACTTGTTTAATCAAGACGAGGACATTGTAAACAGTTTGTGGATGAGTGATGAAGCTCACTTCCATCTCTCTGGATACGTGAACAAGCAGAACTTTCGATTTTGGAGTGACTTTAATCTTAGAGAACTGCATCAGCAACCATTGCACTCCGCATAAGTTACTGCGTAGTGTGCCATGTCTTCATTAGGGATCATAGGGCCATACTTTTTTGAAGATAGCCTTGGCAATGCTGTAACAGTGTCTTCGCAGAGATACGCAGACATGTTGGAAAACTTTTTTACTCCACAACTTGCACACTACGAAGTGAACAATGAGACATTTTTCCAGCAGGACGGACCAACCTCCCCCATTGCTCGAGTAAGCATGAATACTGTCAATCGTTTGTTTCCAAATCATGTTATCTCCCGAAATGGGGATATTGCATGGCCCTCTCGTTCACCGGACCTCACAACATGTGACCTTTTCTTGTGTGGTTATCTGAAAAGCAAACTTTACCAAACAATTGAAGCCCTGAAAGAGCGGATGCAACAGGAAGTTGTTCAAATTCCACTGGCAATGTTGCGCAGTGTGATGAGTCACTTCAAGGTCTGGGTGGAGGAATGTGTGCGTCTAAACGGACGCCATCTTACCAGAGTTATCTTCAAAAAATAACTGATGTTTTACTATTGCAGGAAATTCTTTTTAATGTATTTTATGATTATGATATTAAAAAAACTTAACAGAGTTATTTTTAATTAACAGCCTTTTAAATTCACTCTTTGTTAGGTCCCACCCTATTTGTATATATATTTTATAATTAGGCTTTTATAGCCTCTTTGGACCACTTTAGTCAGTCATTGTCTGGTTATCTTCTTAGGCATAGGCATGCTCCACTCTTTCCGAATTTCCTAGTATCTTTTCATTCGTTGTCTTTGTCTTTCCTCATCTGTAAATACTCTTTTCATGGGGTGTCATTTGTCTATTTTTGGTTTAAATCTTATTTTTCGTCTTTCAATTTTTTTGAGTTTTTCTGTTATGTTTTGTAAATTATCCAGGGTTATTTCTAATTCTTCCATGTCTTCTCTAACTTCCTTAATCCATCCTGAATGTTGCTTGAGCTTCCACAGTTTTTCTATTATTCTTCTTATTAATCTGGTTTCTGGTGTCCTCATGATGTGACCTAGGAAAGAAATTCTCTTCTTGTGTATAGGATCTGTGATGAGCTGCCATTTCCCTGTACACCACCATAAATATATATATATACATAGTGACCAGGAAATAATAGGAGCTAATTAGCAATAGATTTTAAAAAAGAAAATGGAACACCCCTTACCTTAGATGATAGTTTCATGGGGTGAACACACAAGAACAGGGAAAACAATAAATATTCCAGGACTTGGCCCTTCGTCAACAGGAACATGACAGGGATAAATTCAAACAGAGGAGAGGAAGAGGGGCGCAGTGAATTGGATCTAGCACACAAGCAATGCAGAATGTTGCAAAAAGTGCAGAATAATACATTAAAATCTTCATAAAATAAATTTGAGAAAGTAAAAGTAAAAGAGTAATCAGAATAAATCGAAAAAAGTAATAATAATAATAAAAATAAACACAGAACAGAATTTTAAGAAAAACGAAATTGGAGAGTACTACAAAACATTCAAAAGAAAACTCGCAGGGTAAAAAACCGCCGTCACTTTGCTTCCAAAGGAAAGATGGCACACTGGCCACATCAAATGAAGAAAACTGTATTTTCCTTTCTGGCCATTTTAAAAGTCTACTTAACTGTGATAAGCCCGTAAATCTTATTAAGACGGAGGAACCCTTATTCACATACCCGTTATCCTCACCACCCGACAAAATTGAAATCAAGCGCCACATCGCCAGACTCAAAAACAATAAGGCACCTGGAGAAGACTCCATAACTGCAGAACTATGGAAATATGCCCCTGAAGAATCAAAAGAAATCTTGAAAAAGCAAATAGAAGAAATTTGCAATGAGGAAATTGTACCCGAAGATTGGAAAACAGCTTTGATCCACCCGTTGCACAAAAAAGGCAGTAGGAAGATTGTTGACAACTGCAGAGGAATTTCCTTTCTTCCGGTAACATACAAAATTCTTTCACTTACCATCCTGGAGAGATTAGAATCCCAAGTTGGATACTAAATAAGTGAATATCAAGGGGGCTTCAGAAAATATCACTCAACAGCGAAACAGATCCACAACTTCAAGACGATCATCAGATATTGTTCAGGTCAAAGCAACATGAGTCATTTTTTGTGGACTTTAAGAAAGCTTAGGACTTGATAAATCGGGAAGTGCTTCTGAACATCCTTAATGAATTTGAAGCTGACCTAAAATTATTGGCTATAATTAGATCCACACTGACAAACACAAAATAAAAAGTTAAGTTTTTAGGATGTCTGTCAGACCCTTTTGAAGTCACAACTGGAGTCAGGCAAGGTGACGGTCTGTCTCCACTACTTTTTAACTGTGTTCTCAAAAAGATCATTCGGACCTGGCAAGCAAAGTTAAAGGAAATTGACTACAGCCCATCAAGAATAGGAACTAAATCTAAAGGGATCACTATAGACACTCTGGCTTTTGCCGATGACATCACTATCGTATCGGATGACTTAGAAACTGCTAGGATCCAAATTGATTTGCTGAAGGAAATTGCTGATCAAACCGGCTTTTGAGAAAACTAAATTAATTTCTAACATCAAGGATGTGCCACCGAAACTTCAAACCAAATATGGAGACATTAATCAAGTGGAAAAATTTAAGTACCTTGGTGAGATCATTATGAAAAATGGATTCGATATAGAAGCTATTCGGGAAAGGATTCGCAAACTAGAAATAGCCTACGAAACTTCACAAGAGGTCTACAATAAACAATGTCTTTCACAAAATACTAAAATACGTCATTATGAAACAGTTCTGAAACCAGTAGTTTTGTATGCAACTGAAACCTTGTTTCTGAACGCCAATAAGGGACTTCTAGGAGAACTGGAGAAAAAAGGGAGAAAAATTATTAGAGGAATTCTGGTTTCCAACTTTAAAAATGGCGTCCATCAAAAGACATCCAACAAAGAAGTCTACAGCAAAATGGAGAAAATCTCTGAAACAATCCTCAAAAGACGGGCTCGATTCTATGGCCACCTCAAACGGATGGAGGAGAACAGACTAACAAAAAAATCTTTAATTTATTTGATTCCAGACACAAAACTGTAATGCCCTGGTTCCTAAATATTAAAGAAGATCTTCATTTGATGGGGCTAGAACCAAAAGATGCTTTCAACAGAGAAAAATTTCAGTAGAAGTTAATGACAAGTGGGACAAGCCGAGACGAACACTCCAACGGAAGACGTGGTACACTCTGTACAGAACAGGTGCATTCTAAACGAATGAAGGAGTTCTGGGCGCAAAACAAGAAGAAACTCTCTGCCAAATGCACAAAGGCTTATATGGTCCTAGTTGGCCTCAACGAATAAATAAATAATAAAATGAAAGAATCTATGCAGATAAACATCACCTCTGGTATGTGGTGGGTCAATATAGACTGTGGACATGGAGGGAAGGGGCGAATAGAGGGAAGGAAAGGTACTGACTGGGTATTATCTCAAATTGAGACTAGGAGGTTGCCTTGTGCCTAGTTTGTATTGGTAGGCAAGCTCTCGCCTTCTGAGTTCAGAGTAGCTGCTGTTGTTTGGGAGGACTCATGATAAAATGGATGGTGAAAATTATTGGTGTTGTGGGAAATGCCAAGGGTAGCTACTGGATGTTTTGGATTCAGAGTGAAAATTGTCTGTTGGTGGCCATTCATTCCTATGGCTAGTGGATTGGTAGTCAAACCTATATAGGGAGCCAAGCAGTGTTTGCAGGTCACCTGGAATATTACATGGGAGGTTTCATATGGGGTGTGTCATATGATAGGAAAGCTCACACCAGTGATAGGGCTGGTGAATGTGGTGCAGGCATGAAGAATGTCCCACATCTTGCAGTGGGGTCTATTGCATGGGAAAGATCCTTGGGGCTGTCTGATAGGACGAGGAAGACTGTGGACTAGGAGTTGGCTGAAGTTGGGAGGCCTGCTGAAACAAGTTCTAGGAGAGCCAGGGAGGATTTTTGGAAGAATGTATCTCATTTCTGGGCAGGTTAATGGTAGATAATAATCCTGCCAAAGGATGGATTCAAGGCCAGGGAAATATTATGAAACCAGGACTGGACTGTGGTTGGTTTCTGGGGGTTTTGAGCAGCCAATAGGTTGAGAAGGTTGCAATGTGGCTCATGAAAGTTGCTTCTGAACTAGTGCTGGGGGATAGTTGCGGGATATCAATGCTTGTGAGATATCGTTTGAATACTCCATTAGGTATTTCTGGTTGGAGCATATACGACTGCCTCAAATGCCAAAACTGTAGTGGAGGGAACATTTGGTGTGATATGGATGGCAACTGTCAAAATGGAGGTACTGCTGTCAGTTGGTGGGTTTGGTGTGGACTGAGGAGCTGAGGTGGCCAATGGAGAGGGACAGGTCCACATCCAATCATGTGGCCTGGGTGTGTGAGTAGGTCGATGTGAAATTCAGCAAGTTATTAAAGGTATTTAGATTGTCCAGAAAATTTAGAAGGATGTTTTCTCCATGTGTCCAGATCATAAAAATGTCATCTATGATCCTAAGCCACAGGAAGGATTCGAGGGGAGACATTCTCCAAAAACATCTTTTCCAGGTGTCCCATGAAGAGATTAGCATGAGAGTGGGCCATGCTAGTGCCCATGGCATTGCCACGGGTTTGGTGGTAGATATTGCCTTCAGAGGAGAAGTAGTTGTTGTTAGGTATCATTAAAGCCAAGGTGGTGAGGAAAGATGTGCTGGGGCAGCTGTTCGGAGGGTGCTTGTCCAGAAAATGTTCTATGGCACTAAGGCCATGGAAATTTGAGATGTGTGTGTACAGTGATGTGACATCAATGGTTACCATGATGGAATTAGAAGGAAGCGGTGTGGACATAGTGGAAAGACGGAAAATGAAGTGTTGTGTGTCCTTGATTTGGGAGGGGAGCTGAGAGACCGTAGGTTGTACTTAATGGTCCACCAATGCAGAGATCCATAAGCCACAACAATGGGGCATCCTGGATTGCAGGCTTATGGATTTTGGGAAGGAGGTAAAGGGTAGGTGTACATGGATTTTGAGGAGTAAGAAGAGAGATTGACTGTGGGGTAAGACCTTGGAGTGGCCCATTGAACTGTACATATTCCTGTATTTTGTTGTTGACATCTAATAACTGATGAAGGGCTTCAACCACATAGTCACTGCGATTCATACCTACTGTGATTAAGCCCTTGTCCACAGGTAGAATGATAAGGTCTGGGTTAGTCAAAAGTTGTTTTCTGGCAAGGGTTTCAGCTGGGCTGAGATTGCTGATATTCGCCAAGTACTTCAGAAAACTAGGAGAAGCCAAATTGGTGGATAAGAATTCCTCAAAAATTTGTATGGGTGGTTCTGTGGAAGGGGTGGTGGGTCAAGTGTGGATAGTGGTTTGAATTTTTGGAGACTGGGTTCCAGGTAGTCTTGAGGCCCAGGTTCACTTACATGAGTGGCAAAGTTGTAGTGCCAGCAGAGCGTTCGGCAGAATGAAAGAGAGTCATGGACAAGGTTGGCACGGCTGAAAATGTAAGTGAAAGAGAAATGGTAATGCCTTTGGAGAGTAAGGAGATTTGGGGTTCATATAGTGATGAAGAGGAAAGGTTCACAACTGACAGTTTAGGTCTGGAAGCATGGCTAGAGTGCAGAGAGCAAGGTGTAGATTCAAAGGAGGAGGTTGAGGTATGTTGAGCAGTTGGGTAATGGACAGTTTTGAGGAAATCAAGGGAGGCTGCAATTTTGATTGGCGGATGAGTGGATGGCAGATTGTCCAACTGCAAGATGGGACTTCAATAATGTGGACAACTTGTGCAGATGGTTCTGGGCATGCCTACTACTAGAATTCACTGATTGTTGTAGAATCTGATTTATAAGTAGGATTACTTGTGGGGATGAGAGCAGGAGTATTTTGTGAAGGGAAATAAGGTGTCTGGAGTGTTGGTTAGCCAGATTGGTGTACTCTCGCAGGACAATTTGGGTGAGGACCAAAGACTGTTTGTAGCGGAAGGCATGTAGGGCTGGGTGAATTTGTGGGGGGCACCCAAATACTAGCAGTTTGATTGTGAGACCATTAGAAGGAATGTTAAAGAAGAGACATGATTTTAGGAAAAGGATATGAGACTGTAGTTTGGCTAATTGGAAGGCATGGTATCTGTAGGAGTACAAGTATTTATCAATAGGGAATAAGGAAATGTTGGAGACATTTTTGGGAGAAGGAGGAAAATATTGAAATAAATGAGGTTGAGAAGTGTTAAATAGACTTACATCACCAACAATATCGTTAGAAAAGCACACCTATGAAGTAGCGCAGTCAATGGATGGAAGGATAATAGTAAAAAAAATGTTGAGATGATTGCAAATATAGTGCTTGGCCAATAGTGAAATAAGAAATACGCACTGAAAGAAGCAAGAGCAGAAACGGATGGGGTGGTGATAAAATATTCAAAAGAGGCTAGGAATGTGTATTAAAACGAGTTATGATTTCCTATTAAACTGCCCAGAAATGCCATTCTTCCAAAAATCCTCCCTGGCCCTCCCAGAACCTCAGCCAACTCCTAGTCCACAAAAACAGTCTTCCTCGTCCTATCAAACAGCCTCAAGGATCTTTCCCATGCAATGGGCCCCACCGCAAGATGTGCAACATACATCATGCCTCCACCACTTTCACAAACCCTATCACTGGTGTTAGCTATCCCATCATTGGACACACCACCTGTGAAACCTCCCATGTAATTTACCAACTGACCTGCAAACACTGTGTAGCTATTTTAAATTATTTTCTTTGTCTGGATCACTGTCTAGTTAAGTATTGAAGAAAATGTTTACTTATAGAGTTACTTTCAAAAGCGATGAAGATTCCAAATTAACCTAGATCACGGTTAGCTTCAGTAGTACATATAACAACTTTCAAAGTTTACAGTTACACACAATAAATTAATGCACATTTGCAACTTTCTTTTTTATTTCATCGTCAAAGTTGTTCTTCGCTACAGAAGCAAACTGCCAGACACTTCATCTCCCAAAATTGCTGGTTCATTTACTCTTAAAGGTAGGAAAATTGTTAATAATTACATTACATTTAATCCAGATTAATACTTAAGAAATCACGTCCAAAGCTGATCAACATTTCACTACAATTCACATGCCATGACTCATCAGCAATAATCCTGTAATGCCTCTACTTCAGAGAGCTTATATTACCAACTTATCGATACCTGTAATGAAATTAAATAAAATTACACTAAAGGCATTATGCCTGTTCTATTACACTCCCACCGATGGAACCAGGCGGAAGTTGGCATTGACAAAGCCCCGACTTCCGTCGCCAGGTAACCCTTAAACTAAGATTGACATGATTATTATATCAGACAATATGAAATGACTCATGAAATACAAAAGTTTTGTCTGGCAGCCGCTCGACTACTCTTATGTTAATAACAACAATTTTTTTTTAACATTATTGCACAAACCTTGAAATCACATACAAATGGAGAAAGAAATACAATGGAACATTAAAACGAAAAAAAAAAAAAAAAAGCAATGAAGAAGACAATCAAACACCACTCCTTGAACAAATGTTGATATTGATCTTCAGTGTCTTTTTTTTTTTTTTTTTCTTTTCATTGTCCCCCAAAACCCAAATGCAAACCTTGCCACAGGGCTACAACGGTTAACACTTCACCTACGAAACACAACATGACATGAGTTATTATTTTTTTTTTCCAATTGGTCCTATTATCTTTGCCTTTGTCGAAGCTGAACTTCTGTTTGTAAGTTAAAAAAAAAAAAAAAAGACATAATACCACCTTTTGGACTCTAATAGCCTCAGAAAAGTGAGAAACGTGTAGGATTTGACTGTGTACAAATGCACTTTCAACCAGTGCTTGACCCCGCACTCCCATTCAATTCGACACTTTTATAAGGTTTTAGAGAAACCACATTGAAAACACTAAGACAACAGCGTTCTTTGTGAACCTGAAAATATAATTCGAAGATTATTCCCTAAATCTTAAATATCACAGTGCAAAGTGTACATATTAGGTCATGATCCACCTATTCTTACGGAAAGACCAGCACCTGCTAGTTCTGCGGAATACTTATGAACAAGTAAGTAAAAGACCATTCTCAATCTCGGTATTTTAAAACCCATACGGTGCCACACAATATTCATACCCCTACATGATCTAGTAATACTGATTCTCGATATTCGTTGCTTAATGCAACTCAAAACATTTATTGCCTAGTCTACCCTGTCTACACTAAGTATCCTTGTGATTTATCTTTAACAAAGAAAAAGCCTACGGAGAAACATTAAAACTAAACAAACTTACAAGAAACAAGACTTAAGAAAGAACCAAAGTATGTACAAAACCATTATATTGAAGATACATTTCAAACTTCAATTCTGTGAAACTCACTTTGTCCAACTAAAATGTAGTACATGAATAATGTGATCCCTTATGCTAAAAGGAAGAATGTTTGTATTTGAGTTTAAGTATGTTGATGCCATCATCAAACAAGTCCAGTTTACTTTTGGGCCAGAATTGATTTATTTCTTTTTTCTTAACATGTACTCCTGGTTCATCCCTCTTAACCTTTCTTTTCTTCCTACGTTTCCTGCTTTGCATTGTGGCATTACACTTTTCAAAAGGCTCAAGTGAATGTTGGTGAATGAAACCTTTTATTAGATTCATTGAAAAAACTGCAGTGTGACCATCTGGACTAGTACTGCGGAATGTTCAACATGCACCAATTGTTTGCAACCAATGGGAATATCATTCGCCAATGCTTTAGTAATGTGGTGAGAGGGGTAAACGGGGTCTGTACCGAAAGGAAACATCAAATTATGAATTTGGTCTGCAAACTTAGTGACAAAAGTGGGTTTGCGACGTTTGAAAATAGCTGTGGACATAGCCAGCTTGTTCTTCTCCAGAGAAATAGTAGGAATATTACTTCTATGAATACCTGTTGTTGGACAAGGATTGTTTGAAATTGATTGAACACTAACTCGTTTAATTTGAGCACTAGGATGAGAGTTAACAAGCAAGGTATCACGCAATATAGGGGTTGCTTCCTGGACCAGAACAATGTTCTTATCTTTTACTGGTACTCCGGGTCCCTCCTGTCAGTCAACAAGGGGCTTCAAATTATCCCGTTTTATCAGTATTGTCTCCCTACTCACACAATGCTCTAACCTAGTTAGCTGTTACGCTAGTCATTCAGCTTGTTCCTTACAATCAGCCCTCTGTTGTCCTAATTCTAACTTCACATTCTCTAATTGTCGGACATTGTCTCCGACCAACACACTTAAACTCCCCACTGTACTCTCAAGTGATTGCAATCGACCCCCAAGCTCGGCCTTCAAATTACTTTCTACTGATTTTAAATCGGTCCTCATGGACTGTAAGCTGTAATTCATTGATTGCAACTGTACTAAGATAGCACGGATTGACTTGTCTGTAAACTCAGGACCTGAGTCATTCAAGGACTCACTTCCTATTGCTGCCATCCCCTCCACAATTTCACTCTCCTCTGCAGCCATGTAGTAAACACTTCCAATACAATCACACAATATATTTTGACTGGAAAAAACTATCCACCGAACCAGCAAGCAAACAAAAATTAAAATATAAACAGATAAATTCTGCTCCAACACTAATTACAATTATTGTTAAACAAGGTATACTCTATTGCATGCAATAAAATGCAAACAAGGTAACAAACTTTAATTAATAAAATTCCCTAGGAAGGTTGAAACTAATTAATTTTTTTTTTCAATGCAAATTTTCATGTGACTATTTTCTCATGTCAGTTTGTGTTTCTTACAAAAGATAAAAATTTTGGCACTATCCTTCCGAAGAGAAGAACTGCTAAATTCTCGGACTGTGTCCCGCTCTGCAACGCCGCCCCTTGCAGTCTCCCGTAAATGAAGCTGATTCTCCGCGTTGGTCGAGTCGCTCCCGAAGCTGATGTTACCTATACGCCGTTCTTGTTAATACTGAGTGGATCGGCTCTCCTTGGGAATCGTCAGCTCTTCGGTTGTCGCGTTCCGCTGATAATGGCTGCTCACTTGTTAATTGTCTTTATGTTATGGAATTCACTTTTCCCACCTCTTATTCCAGTATGTGTCCGTGCTTTTAGTTAATCGCACTTCAAAACACACTGGCCTGTCGCGGTATCGCCATGTAGCTATTTTAAATTATTTTCTTTGTCTGGATCACTGTCTAGTTAAGTATTGAAGAAAATGTTTACTTATAGAGTTACTTTCAAAAGCGATGAAGATTCCAAATTAACCTAGATCACAGTCGCCAGTCTGGTTAGCTTCAGTAGTACATATAACCACTTTCAAAGTTTACAGTTACACACAATAAATTAATGCACATTTGCAACTTTCTTTTTTATTTCATCGTCACAGTTGTTCTTCGCTACAGAAGCAAACTGCCAGACACTTCGTCTCCCAAAATTGCAGGTTCATTTACTTTTAAAGGTAGGAAAATTGTTAATAATTACATTACATTTAATCCAGATTAATACTTAAGAAATCACATCCAAAGCTGATCCGTCGGGGCATCCAGATTTGGGTTTTCCATGGTTTCCCAAATCACTCCAGGCAAATGCCAGGATGCTACCTTCAAAAGGCCATGGCCGAATTCCTTCCCATTCCTTGCCCCCATCGTTGCCCCCCATCCTTTCCCGTCTCTAAAGACCTCGTTGTTGAGAGATGTAAAGCAGTTAAAGAAAAAAGCTGATCAACATTTCACTACAATTCACACGCCATGACTCGTCAACGATAATCCTACAATGCCTCTACTTCAGAGAGCTTATATTACCGACATATCGATACCTGTAAGTTCTGTGAAATTAAATAAAATTACACGAAAGGCATTATTCCTGTTCTATTAAAACTGCCTGGCTTCCTATATAGGCTTGACTACCAATAGCCATTAGAATGAATGGCCACCACCAGACAGTTTTCACTCAGAATCCAAAACATCCAGTAGCTATCCATGCCAATTCCATGACACCAATAATTTTAATTCTTGTTTCACCGTCCGTGCTATCAGAGTCCTCCCAAACAACAGCAGCTCCTCTGAACTCAGAAGGTGGGAGCGTGCCTACCAATATAAACTAGACAGAAGGCAACCTCCTGGTGTCAATTTGAGGTAATACCCAGTTAGTACTTTTCCTTCCCTCTATTCGCTCCTTGCCTTCATGCCCACTGTTTACATTGAACCACCACATAGCAGAGGTGATGTTTATCTGCACAGATTCTTTTTTTTTTTATTTCAGTTTTATTGTGTTTACTTACTTATTTCTACTTACTCAAATTTTTGTTATGAACATTTTAATGTGTTATTCTGCGCTTTTTGTAACATTTAGCATTGCTCGTGTACTAGATCCAATTCAGTGTCCCCCTCTCCCTGCCTTCTGTTTGAATTTACCCCCACCATGTTCATGACTAACAGTCATTCTGTGAAACGGTCTCCTAAACCACCTTTCCTCCATAATGTTCTCCTGTTGATGAAGGGCCAAGTCCCAAAATATTCTTTTTTTTTTTTTTTTTTTTTTTTTTTTGTTCTTATGCTTTTTTGTGTGTACATCCCATGAAACCATCATCTAAGGTAAGTGGTAGTTCATTTCATTATCCTTTTTTTGTAATTCCATTCGCTACTTAGCTCCTATTATATGATTCACCAAGCAGACGTAGGTCTGTGCATATCTGATCACCAAGTGGCTTGCCTACTTCCAAGAATACTGAAATACTGTGTTTGTCTTTTTTGTGTTCATTATTCCCAGCCACCGAGATCTGTGGTAAGTGTTGGGCGTTATTTCTATATCTTTCCTTAGCTTCATTCCCTAAAATAGTTTTCATGCTCTTTATTATATATACTAGCCTAAAAGCCCATCAAATATAACTGGTTAAACAGAGTGTTCTTGCAATTAATTTCTTTGCAGTTGCTTAACTAAATAGAATTGTTACAAAATAAAGCTCCATGTAATTTCTCATCCACTGTGCTGTAGTAAAAAGTTTCATTTGTCAACTTGCGCCAGATTGCATTTCAGCCTAACCAAAATCTCCGTTAATATTGCTGCTAGAAAATCAAAGCTTCAACCACGCGTGAATTAATACATTCCCTGTATCACATGGCGCCGGCCTCGGTAGCGTAGGGGCTAGAGCACTAGGTCCGCGTGCCGAAGGTCGCCGGTTCGAATCCGGCCTCGGGCATGGATGTTTAAGTGTTGTGCGTCTGTGTGATTGTCCTGTCCGTCCTGTGGTGTCTCTACTTCGGAATCATAACCTACTGGTGAAAACAAATTCACTGGATGACATATCATAAGCACATTAAGCTGGCTAAATGGCTTAGTTGCCGAAAGCCATATTTAAAAAAAAAAAAAAAAAAAAAAAAAAAATCCTCCGTTAATATTGCTGCTAGAAAATCAAAGCTTCAACCACGCGTGAATTAATACATTCCCTGTATCGCATGTCACTGTCATCATGCATAGTGATACAGACTTGATCCAAAATCTTCACAGGTTCTTATATCTTTCTTTCTTATTATCTGTGATGAAGATTGATGTTTTAACGGCTGACACAGCTTACATGCAGCTGAAATAATGACCCCAGTGAAAATAAAGGATGCTAAAAATAAATGTCACATAATATTTGTTTTAGTTGTGGTTTAGGCTGCATAGATTGCAATCAATTTGGTACTTCTTTCATTCAAACGAAGTAATGGTTTCAGTAAAAAAAGCAACTGATAGTTAATATGCCAATTTTTACCGAAATATGTACTTTTCTTTCAGTGTTCTGGCAATTCATTTCTTAGCAATTGCTTAACTAAATAGAATTGTTATAAAATAAAGATCAATGTAATTCCCTGTATCTTGTGCAGTAACAAAAGGTTTCTCTTGCCATCTTGCTGTAGGTTGTATTTCAACCTAACCACATACTACGCTAAACTTTCCGCCAGTAAAAACAATACTTTAATAACACGCACATACTGTATCGCATTTTAGTGGCAATAAAGTAGCGCGATATAAACTGTATCCAAAATTTTCACGAGTTCTTACATTTTTTTTTTTTTTATCATTGATTCATATCGATATTATAATGTCTGACTTACTAGTACGGCTACATGCAGCTGAAACATGTTATGTAAATGAAATTAAAAATAAATCTAAAAACTTATGTCATGCTACATAATATTAATTTTAATTGTAGTCTAAGCTTTATACACGTGATCAGTGCGAAACTTTTTTCTTTTTTGCTGTTGTCAGTGTTTCGACTGGTTTGATGCAATCCTCCTTCCCTTCGTAACCTGTGCTAACCTCTTCATCTCTACATACCCCTTACAACCCACGTCCTCAATTATCTGCTTCATATATTCTAATCTCTGTCTTCCTCTACAGTTCTTACCTTTGACTGTTCCCTCCACCAGCAAATTAACCAATCCCCAAGTCTCAAAATATAACCTACCAGCCTGTCTCTTCTTTCTGTAAGATTCTTCCACAAACTTCTTTCCAAAACTCATTCATTTCTTACTTTGTCTTTCCACTTAATTTTCAGCATTCTTCTGTAGCACCACATTTCAAATGCTTCAATTTTCTTTCTTTCCGGTATTCCTAAAGTCCATGTTTCACTACCATAAAGTGCTTTGCTACACACATAGAGTTTTAAAAAGTTCTTTCTAATTACTAGATCAATATTTGAAACTAAAAGGTTTCTCTTTTTTATGAAGGCTCTTTTTGCTAGTGCTATTCTACTTTTAACATCATTCCTACTTCAGCCATCAGTTGTAATTTTACTTCCCAAGTAACTTACCTCTCCTATTTTATTTATTTTATTTTATTTATCAATCTTGTTCCATGGATCCCTGCTGAGGAAGTACCTCTGGGATGTGAAACATGTCATTGTTGATACATATACACATAATATGAGTCATATCATAGTAATATATATATATACATATTTTACAAACTAGCTTCGAGCCCGTCAAAAATGACGGTTTGAACGCCATATTCTGGCAGTTCCTTTTTTTTGCAGTGGGTTAATTATACGGAATTGTTATTACGTAATGATAAGTTCTTTGATTTTGTACTGTTCTAAATATTTGATTTGCTGTTCACATAGCAATATTGCAGTAACTTCTATTGAATTAATGACGACGGAAGTATAGAACCAATAAAATTAAAAACCATTTAGGATTCCCGAAAACTTTTGCTGTCCATGTAATATCAGTTTTATTCCTGGTCCAGGCACAATTCAGCACGATAGGTATGGAACTACTTTCACCCGCATTAATTAATACGTTCAGTAACATGGCGCTTATGAAACAGTTTAAATGGTTTGTAAAACTGATTTCAGAGCGAATTATGCTGCAACAAAATGTTTCAGTTACGAATCTGGTCTACTTAGCCACAACCTCCACAACGTTGCATTCGAAAAATAGCTTTTATTACCCTCATATGAATAACGACAGGCAGCACCTATGGCGGTAGTCTGGATTTATTCTGGAAAAACTTGTATGGAAAAGCAAATATCAACCATTTTTTAATGATATTTTCGTGATAAGGGTACCATACTGTGGTTAGATTATCGGGGTATTTTACTATGATTTATTTAAATAAATTCATTTTACTTTAATTTTACTATAATATCAAAAACAAATAACGGTCATTTATCTGGGTCGATATATTTCGCGATGCGTACATTTCTCTGAGTTTTGAATTAACTTCATTGTTTCTCATCATCTAACTGATACAGGTAATATAATGTAAACATAGAATAAATACCCTTCTCCTTACATTTACATGAATAAAAAGCAATATGTAAATTTAAAGGAATGTACTAATTGTAACTTTGTGACATATAATTGCCTCGCATTAATTTTTTTCACCTGCTCTCCGTATTTCTAATATCTCCGCTCACTGCTGTTTTGCGGCAGTAATATCATTGTTGAATTGCGAGTGTCACATGGCTTATACAGTTGATGATTTAAATCTAATAAAAAGGTTATCTTAAATCGCATTTAATAGCTAACACATGTATCAAATATTAAGGGTATCATCTATAATGGTAGTAGGAATTTATTCAGAAAAAGAATTATTTTTAATTATATCTTTCGTTATATGAATACGTTACTCTGGTTAGATTATCAGAGTATTTGGTTAATATTTTAAAATAAATAAATGCATTTCACTTCATATGACGGGGACTATAATTTCGAAAACGGATAACTGTTATTTATTTGACTAATACATTTCGCATTACGTACGTTACTCCTAGTTTATTAAAAACTTCTTTGTTTCTTACCTTCTGCCTAAAAAATTCTTAGGTTATGTTCCTTATCACTGATGCAGATAAAATAGCGTAAATATTGAATCCTCTTCTCCTTACATGAATATCTGCGTCTAACTGATACAGGTAAAATAGCTTAAATATTGAATCTTCTTCTTCTTATATGAGTTTCTACATCTAACTGTAGTAAATAAACAAAACGCGACATGAATGAAGGAATACAATATGGTGGCTGTTGATTGGCGAGTGACGTCTGTCACGTGACCGTTCTGTAGCCAATCCGTGAAGTAGCTATAGACGACGCACGCAGACCACACGTTAGCGTTTTATATAATAGGATACAAGAAATAATAATAAACATACATTTTTGCAACTGAGTTTTGCAAACGTCATAATGAGTACAATTAATTATTTTCTTCAAATTCTTGAATGGAGTAGAAGGAGTTACCAATAAGATAATCTCTTAAGTTTTTGTTTGAATACATCGTTATTATCTGAAAGCTGTTTTATATGATTAGGTAGTTTATTAATAAGTAAAAGAAAGGGAAATTAACCCACCACATACCAAAGTGGACGGATGCGATGAGAGAACACAAATACTGACAAACAACCGCACAATATTTCGGCATATGCCTTGTTCACAAATAGAAAAAATGTGAACAAGGCATATGCCGAAATATTGTGCAGTTGTTTGTCAGTATTTGTGTTCTCTCATCACATCCGTCCACTTTGGTATGTGGTGGGTTAATTTCCCTTTCTTTTACTTATTTATATCGCCTAGAAGCCGCTTCCTTTTCCTTAGTTGCATTATTAGGTAGTTTATTAAACAGATATATCCCAGAATAATTAACTCCTCTTTGTACTAATGACAGAGATGTTTGTATTTTATGCAAGTTATTTCTGTTTCTTGTATTGAAACTGTGTACCTGTGAATTAGGTGTAAACAGGTTAAAATTTTCTATGACAAAGCTCATGAGAGAATATATATACTGAGAATACATTGTAAGAATATTGAGTTTCTTAAAGAGTTGTCTGCAAGAAGTTCTTGGTTTTACCCTACACAGAAACCTAATAGCTCTTTTCTGTGCTATGAAAACTTTTTTACTATTGCATCTGATCCTATTTTTATATTTAATCTACTGGTATTGGTATCATTTCTGCTACATTTCATAACTTTTGTCTTGCATTGATTTATATTCAGCCCAAATTCTTCCTTCAGTATTTTGTTCATGCCATTCAGTAACTTCTCAATATCTACAGCCCTTTCTGCTAACAAGACAATGTCATCAGCAAATCGTAGCATTCTAATTTTTTCTCCCTGAACACTTATGCCACATGGAAATTTTTCTTTGACTTTCTTCATTGCTTCTTCTACATACAAGTTGAATATTAACCTTGTCTCACACCCTTTTTAACTGATGCATGTCTCTCATGATTGTCTACTTTTATTATAGCTATTTGATTCTTATATAGTTTATAGAGTATTCTTCTATCTTGATACTTTAGACCTGACTTCTTTAAAATTTTGAACTTCTTGTCCCACCTAACATTATCAAAAGCTGTTTCTAAATCAAGAAACGCCATAAAAGTATGTGAATGGAGACTTTCCCAGTGTATTGATGCAGTGAATTCTTTGCAGGAGTCCAGCCGGATAGAGTCATAGAACCATTGCTGAATGTATTACCGAGCACAAACGACACTTAAGACTGGTATAAGTGGAAAAGTCCGCAATAGCCGAACATGCTTTCGATGAAGAGCATAAGATAGTGTTTGATGAAACGGTGGTGCTGGCCTGGGTCTCTTCATTCTGGGACTCAGTAATTCGGGAAACATTGGAAATACAGCTTAACGATAATAACATCAATATTGATAGCAGACTGTACTTGAATGAAGCCTGGAGACCGATTATTAGAGATCTATGTCTTGAACAACGGAAATCTTCTCAACAAGGCCTAATGGATGCAAACAGACGCCGTGGATTAAGTTCGCCAGCACTTACGGCTACAAGTTAAGCAACGTTGAGTGTGGTGAGTACCTGGATGGGTGACCGGGTATGGCTCCATACGCAGTCTGCAACATTGATACCCTCATTTCCGGCACGCTGATTGGGCGTCCAGGCAAGCTTCGATACACAACCTTAGATTTTTTTCCGGCAGCTAAGCCAGTCTGTTTTGTGATTTCAAGAAGTAATATCTAAAAATAGACCTGATGAAGACAACCGAGCAGGATGTTGAAATGTCATCATTCTATGACTCTATCCGGTTGGACTCCTGCGAAGAATTCACTGCCATAAAAGTTTATCTGTTTTTCTTGATCCGCCCTTCAAGTATTAATCTGAAAGACAGAATTGCTTCCCTTGTGCCGCGATTTTTCCTAAACCCAAACTGATCTACCTTTACTATCTCTTCTACAACCCTTTCAATCCTTCTGTATATTATTCTGGTCAGTAATTTTGTAGCATGTAATGTTAGACTAATAGTGCGATAATTTTCACATTTGTCGGCTTGTGCTTTCTTCGGAAGTGTGAAGATGATATTTTTATTAAAATCAGTCGGAATTTCTCCTGTTTCATAACTTTTTGATATCAGCTTGAATAATCTTTCGATTCCTTCTTCTCCTAGTTAGCTCTATCGTCTGAGCTTAAAAGAGGTTTCCCATCTAAAGCTTTAATGTTCACACCTCTTTTCTTCATTTCTCCAAAATTCTGTTTGATCTTCCTATATGCAACATCTACTTTACCTACAACTGTTTCCTTTTCTACTTCTTCACGCTTTGCTTCTACCCATTTTATTTGGCTCTTTAGCATTTCATGTTTATCTGATTTATAAATTGCTTGTATTGCTCTCTTCCTGCTTCTTCCTGAGCATTTTTGTACCTTCTCCTCTGATCCATCAGCTTGTTCCCTAAAGCCTAATATTTCTTTACCAGCTTTCATAATTTCGGTCTTTAATCCATTCCATTCGTCCTCGGTAGAGCTACTTTCTGGATTACGTCTTAGACCCAAGACCACCATTTCTGCAAATTTTTCTCTCATGCTAGATTGTTTGTTTATTCACTTCCAGTCTGTTCTGTTGATACTGCTTCCTTATTCACTTGAATTTCAGCCTGCACTTCATTATTATCAAATTATGGTCAGAGTCTATGTCTGCTCCTGGGTACGCTTTACAGTCTAGTCCTTGATTCCTGAATCTCTGTTTGACCATGATATAATCTAACTGACACCTGCCTGTATCCCCAGGACGTTTCCAGGCGTATATCCTTCTTGCATGGTTCTTAAACCATGTGTTTGTCACAACTAGCTTATATCTTTCACAAAATTCTAGCAGCCTGCTTCCTCGCTCCTAGATCAAAAGATCCTACAGTTTCCTTCTCCCACTATCGCATTCCAATCACCCATGATTATTAGAGTTTCCTCGCCCTTCACATATTTAATCTATTCTTCAATTTCAGGATATATTTTATCTATTGCTTCGTCATCTTCCTGTGACGTTGGCATATACACTTTTACTAATGTTGTTGGAAAGGGCTTAGTTTCTAACCTCATCAGAATAATCGTGTCACTAAACGGTTCATAAAAACTCACCCGTTTCCCTACTTTCTTATTCATTACAAATCCTACACCAGTGACTCCATTGACTGCTTATGTGCTAATTATCCTGTGTTCCCCAGACCTGAAATCCTGTGTGTCCATCCCTTTAATCTCACTAATCCCAACAACATCTACCCTAAGTTGTTCCATCTCCCTTTTTAAGTTTTCTAACCTACCTGCCCTATTAAGACTACTAACATTCCACGCACCGACTCGTAGAATTTTTCTATCCATTCTGATGACTCCTCCCTGAGCAGTCCCCACCTGGAGATCAGATTGGAGATTATTTTACCACTGGAATATTTTTCTCAGAAAGAAGCCATCATGATATATGTAATTTGAGAGGATTATGTGTCCTCGGGATACCCTTTGGGTCTTTCTTCCATTCAAATGAAGTAATGATTTAAGTAACAGAACACTAATGAAAACAATGTAATTTAAAAAAAAATAATGATGCCAACTTATGCAACATCAAGTTCTGGTTGTAATAACAATCTAGTCAAAACTGTCGCTAATTGAAAATGAAAACTTTTATGTTACATATGTTTTGCCAATTATTTTAATTAATACTTTAACATATAATGAATATTAAATAAACTCAAACAACTAATAATTATTTTGTCAATTTATATGGAAGACGTACTTTTCGGCGCTCTGACAATTAATTTATTCGCGAATGCTTAGCTAAATAGAACTGTTATTAAATAATGTGCACAACCTAGAACACCACCTCTGGTTGTAAGTTGGGCGAGGAATGCGAAAAGCGTGTGACATCCCTACATCATGACCAGGACTTGCACTTTAAAGGTATAGATATGTGTATAAATTATACTGACAGCTGGTGTGTATACCATGGTGAGGAAGGCAGGTATAATAATTCGTGTGGTCATAATGAACTGATGACATGGTTTCTTATCAGCTGCGCAATCCACTCCTATTGTAGCCATCATAATCCAGAAATCCTACAGGTAGGAGGGACCTAGAACTTAACATTGAATCCGAACCAAGGAAGCATTCTGGTGTATTTCGTATTACACAGCAATCTGTGCCATAGGTGCAGGTCAGTTTAAGATCTTCTGGAAACCTTCCCCCAGATGGAAATTCTATCTCCAGTCAGACAGCTTAATCACTGAGCTACCTGTACGCTAGGAAGGCAGGTCTCAGATTGAGAATCAGTTATGTCTGGTCTCTGGAATGTGCTGGTAGACCAATTCCTACCTGCGGCGTTCGGATTTGGAAGTGGTATCAGGGAATACTCTTATGGCTGTGACTGTGAAACAGTTATTGATGTCGCCAGATTGTTAAGAATGTGAGATTAGTAGAGAGCAACAGGGTGGACTAGATTTTGCAAGTTAACCGTTTGTCTGTGACCATTCATTGTAATGGATAATGTGTTCAAAATGAAGCTGATATAAGAACTCTAGGCAGATGAGCTGATATATGAGGTTGGTTGTGGTGTAGTTGGCATGGCCTATGATGTAAGTTTTGCCAGTGGTAGGGTTACAATAGATTGGATGGTGGATGCATATTGCACATTTTGCAACGATGCCTGTGAAAGTAACAATAGAGTGGTTTAGGAGCATTGTAGGGTTGGTATTTGTGTACAAGTATATTTTGTAGTTTAGGTGTCCTGCTGCAGGTGACAATTATGGGAAGGATAGTGGGCAGATTTGAACCATTTCAGAAAAGATCCGAAAATTTGTAGCTACATCTGGTTTAACAATTTTGTGAAGTATTGTTTTGCTGTTGTTGCCATCCTCCCTTCAACTGTATGGTGAAAGTATTTTACCATTCCTTTCTATATATGTCTACAGATATCTAATGTGAGGTTTTGGTCTACAAATGACGCGAAAATCGATTTTGAGGGGGTATTTCGTCGAAAAGTGGGGTTGTTACCGGCTTTTGGAAACAAAAGTCTCAAAAAGTTGCGAGGGCTGTTTCTAGGGGAGGAGGGTCTCACGGACCAGATCTCACAAAATCTCACCAGAGGGAGGGGGGGGGGGGGCAGAAATCTGGAAAAACACCTCACGTAATTTATGTTCCTCTCACGTTCATTACTTTGGTGATTTTCCTCACTTCCAATGATAATATTTCACCAGAATTGTTGATTACTGTTTCGATATTTTCTCACCCCTTCCACCATCGCCCCAGTCCTCCTGGCCATGCAAACTAAGGCCGCAATTCTTTTTTTGTGTTCCCAAACTCCTGTGATATTATTTCTTTAGTAGACATGTGTATATGACAAACATATGGATTGGAAAATAACAACTGCTTATCACAGTTGGTCAGAAACCATTGACCAGCACCATGGAGAGAGGGGAAACATCAAAATGAAGAGCAAAATATAGTGTGGGGATTGAAGAGCATAAACCAGAGTATTCCAGAATTGGAAACTATTTTCGGATACACTTTACAGTCAGGCAGAAGGAGCCAGTGACAGATATTGTATAAATATAAAGAATCCATTAAACATAAAAAAATTAAAATATAAAGAATCAAAAAAAAAAAAAACTTTAAATGTATCATCAGTTCGATAGTAATGACATTGAAAATAATTTGTTACCACAGATGATATCAGAAGAACCAGAGCGAATATATTAAACAATATTTTGGTAAAAAATCTTAATTGTATAAGATGTGAGACACATGACTGTGGGGGAAAAAGTGTATACATCCAAACCTACCGTGATCATGTAGTAGGTCTGGATGTGTTCTCATCTTTCCATCGGGTCAGAAAATAATTCCTAAGGTACTTCCTTCCTTTCCATCCCTATTCACTACCTCCACTATCTCTTCCGAACATGAACCAATCCACACCAGAGCTGACATTTAAGTTAGTGTGTAATATCTTTGACTTTCTGTTTATTTATTTCCATTTTTTAATATGTTTATAAAAAAAATACTGTACAATATTTGCTGCCAACATATTCTGCCTGCCCATGACTTAAGCTAAATATATTGATGAATATGATATTTTGTATGCCAGTGGGTTCAGTCACATACATGTTAACATAGTTACACATAAAATAGTTTTGCGTAAAAAAGGTAATCAATGTTATCATATTAGAAATTTAAAAATCCACAAATTTGCATTTCAATGATATAACAATGCTTCTGATTGTTCCCTCTGACAAATGGTAAAGGAAGTTAATTTGTACCACAGTTATACCAGAACTCCGTTTTAAAATTCCGAGTGAGATATTTCATGCCCTTTGCTGAACTATACAAATATGAATTGCTAAAACTTTTGTATGTAATGAGCCATTTCAATCGTGACTTTTTATCATTGTCAATTTGTTCAGATAATTGGAAATATCTCCTTTAAAACAAATCAAAGTGAGTGAACTGTATTTCCAAATGTCTGAACTAATTGATAACATTGAAAAAAAAAAGGTCGTGATTAAAATTACTCACTACATTCAAAAGCCTTAGCAATTCATATCAGTGATAGCTCAGTGGAGTGCAGCATTACTGGGCATTTGAAAACTGAGTTCTGGTGAAACTGTGGCACAAATGAAGTTACCTTTACCATTCATTGGTGGGAGCAGTCAGAAGCATTGTGATAAAATGGCTGTTTGTCATTGCACGATCTTGGCTTGTGGCCTGTGACACCTGACGGGGAGTGTCGTCATGCTGCGTTCAGCCAGGAACTGCCTGATTTGTCGTAAAGGGTAATTGTATGCAAACCAGCAACTAGCAGTCTGGTGCCAGTGACATAAGGTATCGGTGAGCCATGAGCCCCTGCCAACCATACTGTTTGAAAGTCAAAACCAAAGATGATCTTTCGCCATAGTCACATTATCAGCAAGACTCCGGTCCCCTTCTTTTCCTACGTTCCTGTCCAATCACTTCATCCTGCAAAGAACTCACCATCCAATAGCAAAAATTGTTTCCAGTAGGTTCATCTTATTTGCTAACAATAATGACTAGTACACACTCAACATTTCCAAGCAAATTATTTGCTGTAATCCCCACTCTTCCTAAGACATTTCATTGAAAATTTCCATCTTTAATTCAAAATTTCCTCTGAGCATTTCTTTACTTTTAGAGTGCAACACGGAATTTCCTCTCCACTCCCCTGGGACTATAAGGTTTTGTGGATTTGTGCTGCAGCAAACTATTAGTTTTTGTTTATACGTAGCTAACTCGCTACAAAGGAAAGCAGAACTTTAAATGTTATGTACAAAGTGGCATTGATCTAAGATGTCCCCAGAAAGTGACATAGTTTTAAACCACAAACCAAAATCTGCCAGAACAACTGTGGTAGGTAGTTTCCTGCAATTAACTCCCCTCCCTCCCCCCTCCCGTCCTTTTTCCATCTTTCGTTTGTTGCTGTGTTTTAACATATTGCAAATTGGTTCTTTGGTAGAATGGTGTGGTGATGGTGTCCTCATCGTATTATCCCAACTCTTTGCTTTTTTTTATATCTTTTACGTAACTTGCATCTTTCTACATCCAATTCTAACCATAATATTCTAAGTCCACATGTTCATAGTTGTGCGTAAGAGCTAATTTATATAAATAAAAATTAAATGCTGTTCATTGGTAAGCACATTATCTGAAATTGACTGAACCGATTTGGCTGTTTCTTTTTTAAAATGTTTGAAGTAGTTCTAATAAGGTTTTTAGATAAATAAAAATTGGAAAAGTTGGCCAGAAAATTGGAAAATTTGACAAAAACTGAAAGTACTTTCTTCTCCATCACTTAAAAACGGCTGGACCGATTTGGCTAATTCATTTTTTTAAGATTTGTTGTAGTACAAATAAGATTTATAGAGAAAAAATATTTCGAAAAGTTGAACGAAAAATTTGAAAATTCGGGAAAACTGAAAGTACTTTTATGTCTAATTTGTTTCAAATGGTCGTAATAGTGCCAATAAGGTTTTTAGAGAATGAAAAATTTGAAATGTAGACCGGAATATTCATGAAAAATGAGAATTATTTTTTTTATTTAACAATTTGTCTTATTTTTGTAAAGTTTGTAATAGTCCGAATTAAGTTTTAACAGAAATAAACTTGGAAATGCTGCCTGGGAAATTGAAAAAAATTTCCTATTGGATTTTTGTTCGAATTCAAGACTATAACTTATGATTCAAATGATGGATGTACATAATTCTTTTTTGTTTGTTACTTATGCCCCTGGGATGGAAATAACTGAATTAAATGCTTCCTATTTTTTTAAAAACTGAGCGAGCTAAAGAAAAATCTGGAAAAACACATTCCATCCTAAATTAAAATAGAATAATGACTTTCATTTTTATTTTGGTGTTGTTTCGCTATTTGTTCAACAAATTTAGTTATTTTATTTCTATTCCACTTATATTAATTGAGGACATGTTATTGATGATATAGAACAAGTTATGTTACCTCAATTATGCATAACAGCACCCAATCGTCCAATGCAGTATTCAATTTAATGAAGAGTTGAAACGCGAAGGACAATATGATTGTGATGCACTGAGAGAATCAGTCTGAACGAATGTTTCACTGTTAAATCCATCAACAGAAATATGCTCATTAAAGTTGTGATTGGTGGACCTATGTTACCTCAATTATGCATAAAAGCACCCAATCGTCCAATGCAGTATTCAATTTAATGAAGAGTTGAAACACGAAGGACAATATGATTGTGATGCACTGAGAGAATCAGTCTGAACGAATGTTTCACTGTTAAATCCATCAACAGAAATATGCTCATTAATGTTGTGAATGATGGACCTGATGGGATTTTCTTCTTAGATGCTGCTAATGAAACTGATTTTTTTTTATCTAATTGATTCTGGCAATGATTTGCCATAGAATGAAATTGCACTTGCACTTGCTTCATCAAGTTTGTTGAATATACAAATTAACGAAACTCCAATTCTTTAGGAGTTAAACGTCTTTGGATCTACGAAACAATCAAAACCTGTTTGGTGATATGATGATTGACATGTAAATAAAGCATCTTTAGATTCACCGAAATTTCAAATTCAGTGGAAGAAAATAATTCATTTGGTTAACATGAAATTCTGACTTTATTTATTGACATAAATTCTGGGACAAAACTGCATGGGATTAGTCAATCATATTCCAGGTACATTACACATTTCCAGCATTTCAGTGGTGTAATGCCGATAGTATTTATCTGGCTTGTAAAATTTCCTATTGGCGTACTTCTGCATGTACTCCTTGGACACAATCTTTAACATACACAATGGTCAATCTGAAACATGTTTTTTCTTATGTTTACCTTAGTTACACATTTCCAACACAATCACAAAAATTTTATTGAAATTTGGACAGGACAGCGTCTTTCGGGTCCAGTAGTATATTCATAAATGCTGTTTTTCATTTGGTGCGACTGCTTGGTTCTTGGACAGTGTTACTTCTGAACATCTAACTATCAAGAAAAAGCTTATTTTTTGGCCAGATGCTCATTGAAAGTGCAGTTTATTCTACCCTAATATTTTCAGCGCATAAGCCCACCTAATTTTCTCTACTGTTTATATCCTTGGTTTTCAACAATTTTAAACTCTGACACTATGTGTTCGAATAGTGTTTGCAGATTTTGTTATTATCGTTATTATTTTTTTCAGAAAGTTGAATATTCTTGCTAATTTTCTTCATTAATTCCAGTCTGTCACTTTCATTTATAAATCTCATTACAACAAAGTAACAGAAAAAGTCTACTGGCTAATATAAATTCAAAATGTATGTGGAAAGTAAATCTATCATCAAAGTTGGGGACAGAAGACACACTGAGAGGGTAACAGAAATATTCAATGCGTTAAATGAAATGGAATCATCTTTATATATAAAGATGAATGTATGTTTGTTTGTTTGTTCTTGATACAAATCCACAGCTTTCATCCGACCTCGATGAAACTTTGCACACTTATCCTTTGAAACAAGGAGAAAAATACTGTCTACATTGGTTGAAAAATTATCTGTATAAATAACACACGTTGTGTCATAACTTCGAAATACGGCGATAGACAGACACGTTGGATGTGGACGTCTCCAGACCGTGTTTCCATGTAGTGAACTGGCAGCTCAGTGGCTAAAGCGTTTGCTTATGAACGTCGTGGTCTCCGGTTCAAATCTCCTTGGAGGCCAAGATTTTTTAAAAAAAATTTTCATCGTAAGAGTCAGGCCTGGGCCGTAGGTTATTTGGATTCAATGTTAAACTGTAGATATTATAAAGTTAGGGGTGCAATGCGAGGCAAATTGTAGGTAGTCTTGCAATTTTGTAGGTGTATACTTTTTTACATTATAATGATCCCTCAGGAGTTGTTTGCAGTCAGTGTGTGATTGTGAACCACAGTAATACTAATATAAATACGGTAGTAAGTCTCTGTCTTTTTGTTACGTTTTGACGACTATATCGTTGTGATGGAATTTTATAAGAAAAGCTGTATGAAGGGCACAGGATATTTTTTCCAGTATGATTAACAGTTGTTGTCATGAATATTTGAAATCTTATCGAATAGTGACAGAAATATGTTGGAAATTGATTCTCTTCAAGAGGCAGGTTCTTCAAGAGGTAGCTTTCCTGTCATATTATGCCGACTCGATATTGTTTGGGACCAATCCTTCGTTACCAACAACTTTTTTTATTTAATTCTGGCAAAAAAATTCTTAATCCACGCGTACGAAGTCGCGGGTACGAGGCTAGTGTACATATATTTAAAATTGCTCTTACCTTGTAGGGTTAGCTTTGCATCACTGTTGCTACAGCTGCTAATGCCGACAACGTTTGGGTCCCAGCTTGGGGCCACCTTGAGGCTACTACAGGCTAATGTATACACTACAAATGGTTGGTTACATCTGCTTCACTATTTACTGGCACAGCAAAGCAGATGTAACCAGCCATTCACAGTGGATAAGTCAGCCTGAAGGAGTCTTGAGGGAAGTGTCAGGTTGTGACTGAAATGTTGGTGGCAGCAGCAGCAATAATGATGCAGCATTGAACCTGCAAACTGCGAACTATTTTACATCATGATGCTGGTGAATGGCATCAAATTTTAATATTGTGTTTTGTGTCATTTTAATGACTAAAACTTCCTTTTCAGAGCCACCAACATCACAGCAAAGTCAGTTTGCTTGGCATCCATCTGGTGAAATCCATATGTCAGTTGGGCAAGGCAGTGTGGCTATGGATACAAGGAACCACAGCAAAGAGACTGAAGATGTAGAAGTTATGTCAACAGATTCAAGCAGCAGTTCTTCTAGTGATTCACAATAAACTATTTATTTTTTATTTTTTTCTCAGTGTACCCTTTTTCCCATGTTTCAGCGACAGTATTTTTTGGGTATTCTCTGGACATTGATTGGGGAAGTTCATGTCAAACTTGTGCATGTATTCTAGAAAAGCTTACTTACTTCTTGTGTCAAACACCTTGAATTTAAAAGAAAATTCAAATATCATAACATACTGTAACAATTAGCACAGAATGTTTGGATGACTTTACTGTTTACAAGCAATGTGATGTACAGTATCTCAGAATGGTGACCTCACATCTTCACAAGTCTGAGGCTTTTATAGAGTATCATTTTACAAGATTTTACATAGTTTAATATTTTCATAAAACCGTGTTGTGTCTGTTAAATGATAATTCATTGGTCCTTGTGTGAAAATATAAAGTAATGGTTGGAACTTCTTTCTTAATGGAAATATGTTTTACTATGTCTTTTACTTAATAATAAACTGCTAACTTACTAAATACTAGTAAGGAGTACATAAAAATGAAAAGACACTTGCCAGCATCATTATGTTAATGATAGAAAATGAAGTCATGACTTAGAGTGAAATCCCATGACAACACGAACTAAATTTGTATGCAAAACCTTTTCTATACAAGAAGAGTGATTATATGGCTCTTGAGATGTGAAGAATGAAGTTTTAATTTTTTAAATTTTCCAGGTCAGCTTTTTCTTTATTTGTGGCTTACAAAATATGAGGTGGTAGTCAATTTCATCATTCTATTAAACATTTCTGCCCATGGTCATCTGTCACAGCCTGGTCCATTTTGTCAATCTCTCCTAGCTTCTTCCATCACCTGTCTTGATTTCACCAAAATATACCAAATAATGATGATATTGGGAGTAATTTTCATCCATAATTACTCTTTGTGAACAACCTAGCAACTTGAAACCTTCCATAATGCTTTATAGCTCCTCTGGCACTATGACCTCTTAACCACACACAAATATTAACTCTAAATGCTGTTGTTCCCACCCATCTAAAAACTAAGGTTATACAACAAAAAATTGTCCAATTGGGAATGCTCTTTTCTTATTATTGGTTAGAAGGTATTTCTATGAATCTAACAAGGAGGCCATCAGACATGCTAAGAATTTATTTCACTTTGCTGAGTGTATGTTGAAGGATTTCGCCTCATATGCCTGTGGTAGGGCTATTTCTACAAATTAACGTGAACAGACATTATCCTGTTGAAATTTTAATAACTTTGTGATCATTTTGTGAATTTGTTAAAATCTATTGAAAATATGTAAACATAGTGAAAAAAAAGTATTACTGGGGGATCATTGTATTTATTAACGATTGTGGCAATGGAAATTCATTTTGAGGAGGGGTACTCCGATAGGAAGTTTTACATGCAAGTTGAACTCTATCGTCAGTACACCTCTTGTTAAGGTCAGGGGGCATACCAGGGTGTGTATCGCCTTCTTCACCTAAACTGTTGCACCTTCAAAATATTGATAATGTCTAAGAAATGTTCAGAAACCGTGATTTACCTTCAGAAATTGCTAACTGCTTAAAGAAACAGCCGCCACAAAGCTTTATAACCCAAAGCTGAGGAAATGTTTCATTTTAGAAATGAAAAATGTTAAAGTTCAGATCATGAAAGCAATGTATTCTTGAAAAAGTTCCACAAATTACATAAATAGCAGTTAGCTAAGGCATCAGACTAATCTACACACGTAGATTGCAAGAAATGAAGCAAAACAGAACCACCGAACCAAAATTCAAAAACTCCTACTAACTGTCCACATGGATGGCAAAGTTCAAATTTCCCAACATGGCGTCCCTGAAGCGCGCCATCTTCACTTCCGGTTTCCAGACCTTCTCATGATCCACCACGCCACAACGCGCTAGATTCGATCAACACGTCCGTTCACCACCGAGACTTCATAAGGACTAAACAATGGCGACCTGGCATTCTCTTTTATCAGAATGGCATCTTACTGCTGAAATCAACAGGTGTTCAAAAAACATATGTCATCGGAGGGCTTTCAGAAAATCACAATGTGTAGAGTGTCTTCCAAAAAGTGTTTTGTGATCAGTGGGTTTTAGCTCTAAATGCCTCCAAATCCTTGTAAAACATTTATTTAGTCAGTGAAATAGTACAGTTATTTTGACTAATTTTTCAAGTTTATAATTTTCAGTTTAAACTATTGCAAAAACGTTCTTACGCGTCTTCTGATTCCAATGATCTAACTATCTTTCAAATTGGTTGAGTCTATCAAAAGTTATTATTTTTTCTAAAATCCGTGTTTGTGACTTCTGTATGAAATTGCTATTTTCTTATTTACAAGTTATTTCGCCATCTCTTTAATTTATTTAAGTGTTTTTATTTACTGAAGTGACCTTAAAGATTTGTAATTTTAATTTCTAAGTGACCACATTTGCGTGTTAAATTGCGACTTTACAATTACCTATATCTTTTATTTTTCGACTGGCAGCTACTTGAAACTTAAAAAAATATTAGTTGAAATATGATTTGGTGGCATAAAAATTACTTCTTAAACTCGAAAATTACCTAGCTGTGTTGTGATCTTTTATTGAAATGTGCACAGGTATGGTTTGTTTAAAAATCATATTTACTGCTTTAAAATTATCTGAAACTACAAATTATTAGTGGATTTTACTGGCATTGATATAATTATTATTACTAAAGTGCTTTACAATGAAAGAAAGTGTGGGAAATTAGTGATATGGTCACATAACCAAACTTGTTTATTTACAGTTTCAGATAGTTAAGGATTACGCTTATTTAGGTAAGTTTAAAGTGACGTCTTATTAGAAACTGTTTAGTTATTGTTGCTATTTTCCGTTTGTTTACTTTTCTGACTTTAATGCGTTGTGAATTATGTTTAGGCTGCAGTACCGTGTAGTAACATTAACCCCATTTCTCGTTACTTTCTGACTAATTATTAAAAATATAAAGAGTAAGGTAGCTTACATGCCCCTGGAAGATTGAAGTAATTTTTTGAGATCAAAAAACTTGCTGAAATCTTAAAGAAAAAGAAGAACCCCAAAATTTAGAAAATTCCCCAAAAACTGAACTACCCCCGGGCCTGGAAATTTGTCCTGCTTCCTCATTCACTCCCAAAGTTACTATAACAATTTGAAATTCTTTACTCATCCACACATTAAATCACCAAAAATTTCAAATTTAAATTCCAATGAAAAAGTCATAAATATCAAACAAAGTAATACAGAATTTCTCAAAACCTAGGACAAAACATCAGAAAAAAAGACTCTTAAATCTAAACATTCAAGAAAATATTACACTTACATATATATTTTTTTTCCACCAAAATTATCAAAATATGGTATATTTGGAAGTCTCAAACATAAATAATGAGTTATATTTACATGTTTTACAGAAATGATAATATTTCTTCGTTAATGTCACTTGTTTGAATGAACGTTTATGTTGTGTGATTTGTTCTTTCTTTTAGTACCTAAAATTCACTTATTTTTCTCACACCCTCTCCTAAAATTGGTAAAACACCAAGTCCTGTCTAGGTCGCAGATCGTAGTGACCTATATTTATACAAAACAAAATTCCCTACAGACTGAACTGCCGAGAAATAGTCCATGTCCCTGGCTCCTGGCACAGCAGTGAAACCTCGGGAACCTCGGTCAGTCAGTTGCTCTGCGAACAATTGAAACAAACAAAACCCTTGTGTGGGATACAGTAACTGGACGTTAAGTAACCTACATATATATGTAAATTACAGACTAAGCACTCATGGAAATATATAATGCAAATGAGACAAACAATATTTTACAAAGGAATGATATATAGAAATATTTAAAGGGTTCCTTTGAAAGACTAGCAAAGAAAAATCGAAACAAACTAAGTGCGTTCCAGCAATGATACAGATTAGTTTAAGTACTTTACAAACTTAAATCTATTATTAAACAGTAGTGGCATAATCAAAAGGCAAACAAGTACACCCAAGTAAATAACACAGGTTGTTAAAGTGTTGATTTTATTCCCAATTTTTTTTTTTTAATTTCTCCTTGTTACTAACCAAGTAAATGGACACATCTTAAGTCTAATAAAACCCATGAAAAAGAAAGAAAAAAACGAAACGTATGCCGTAAAAAAATAATGGAAACGAAGTTTCGCATCAGCAGTATACTGCTGCTAAAGTTTAAGGGGAGTAACAAAATCAAAGTAGGGGCACCAAAGTTGCGTGGAACCAGTATACTGGTTCAAAACACCATAGTGTAGGGAGTCCTTATTAGGGATACAGCTTCCAGCCATCAGTATCAAAGAGTTTATTGTATAACGTGTAGGAGCTCTCAAACTCTCTCAAACCCATTTAAGTAGTATATGATTATCCAAAATCCTCAACCTAAGTTGGGTAAATAATCCAATATGAAAATAATCACAAAAAGGAAATAAAATACTGAATAAATGCTAAGTATATCCTCTTACAAAGTGTATAGAACATATGTTTAACCTCCTATTATCACAAAACCTCCTGTAATTCTCTTAGTATAAAGAACAATTTATCTTGCTTTTACAAAATCTTTCAATGGCACATATTATAAACACAAGGGACAATGCGATGTTGTTGCAGGCCATGTTTCCACAGTTGCTTAATTAATTGCTAGTTGAAAGAACACGCCAATGCAACTGTTTAGTTTATTTATTGCACATCTAGTTTGCCTCCCCTCTCCCTCTCAAAGCTTTCTGGACGGACTATAAATATTCCCCCAAAAAGGAATATTTAACTGTCAGAAGACGGTTACGTAGGAGAAATACGGATTGGTTAAATGATAAAATACTGCACCTAAAATCACTTCAGATTTTCATAGCAGAAAGAACGGAATGAGACGAGGTTTTTGAAATAACATCGTTTGAGTATATTCTATATTTAGAATTTTCTTTTTCAGCTATGTTGGTACAGACTGATAGTATTTTGGAAATACAATTTCTCGTCTGAAAACTACACGTATCTTCATCTTATTTATATATTAACCATTTGTAATACATAAGGCTAAACGCTTAGTTGTTATGAAGGTAATTAAATATGGAAAAGAATTATGGACAAACGAAAGGAAGAAAATTAACCATTGCCTTTTAGAAGAACCACCCTAGCATTAAACTTAAAAATTTTGAAAAAACATGGAAACACGAAATCTGATATTCGGCGGGATTTTAAGGCGTCGCAAAAATCCTTCTCACTATGGGCGCCACCATGGCATTTTCTACAAGCAAGAATGGTCTTGCAAAAAGACCGCTGTCAGTCTTACAGTTAGTGACGTTGGCTAATTCCATATGCAGTGGAGCTTTTAACATTCTTATGCCTACATTCTGAAAGAAAAGGATGATTGCTTTTCAAACTGGAATATGCTGCATTTGTAAAAGGAAAATGATGTTTTTGCGAAAAACTAATTGAAAGGTTACATATGTGGTTATAAAAGTGGATGCATTGTGGTTGATTCCGGGTTCATGAGAAACGATGTGATTAAGATCTGAAATCTTTAATTGATCAAATTTTTAAGCGCCTACTAGGCTGCAAAGATAGATATATTAAAAAAAGATTCATGGCCGATTCAGTCTGTGATTATTGTTCCTATATATCTAAATGTTACGTTAAATTAAAAAAAAAAAAAAAAAAAAACAACTGAGTGTTGTGGACGAGCGATAATGTTCTGGCCTCGTATTCGAGAGGATGCGGGTTCAAATCCCCTTCCGGCCATCCAGATTTGGATTTTCTACTGTTTTCCCAAATCACTCCAGGCGAACGTCGGTATAGGTTCATCAAAGAGCCCATTCCTTGCTCCCAGTCCAATTCCCGTCTACCATGACCTCGAAGTCGAGCTGGAAACAAATTTTTAAAAAGTTAAGTATGCTCTGGTTCCTCGAGGATATACGGTTATACTCGCGTATAATTCTTTCGTCTGTTGACTGTGTGAGACAAGAGCCCAGGTAGCCTTATAAGTAAGATAGTTGAACGAGGATAAGGAAAATCGCATGCCTGAAATGTCTGATGATTTCCTTGTTCTATGGGTCTACGGAATTGTCTTCCGTGTTAGCAAACCACGACCGCAGAAACATTCACAAATTCCTTCGCTAGAGTCCCGACCAAGCTACTTAAGGCGGGCCTCGGTAGCGTAGGGGATAGAGGGGTTCGAATCCGGCCGCGGGCATGGGTTGTGTATCTGTGTAAATGTCCTGTCCGTCCTGTGGCGTCCATACATTGGAAAAATACACATTGAGCTGGCTGTATGGCCTCCGTGCCGAATGCCATAAAAAAAAAAAAAAAAAAGCTACTTAAGCTGGCGCTAGCAGTGCAGAGGCTAGAATACCGTCTGCTTTAGAATGAGTTGACTTCTCAATACTGAGCCACATTACGTCTGTAAAGGCTGACACAATAGTCTGATAAATATAAACTGGAGCAGACTAAGTGGTAAAGGGCATAAAATATTTAGATCAGCAGATGGAAGCAGGTCAATTGCCAATAACGTGAACTTCACGAATTTTTTTTAAATCGCCATTATTGCGGAATATTGATTAATTAATTTTGTAATCAAACAGTGCAAGTAGAACGTTACAAGATGCAATGGGAGTATGCTAAAGTCAAAATCCTCGAAAAGAAATTTTAAATGACCAATACATATTAGTTCAATGTTATTTTTCAAAATTTTCATCGGTCCTGTAACTACGATCAAGTAATTTTAATATTATTTTGTATGAAGTTGCTTCTGTTACTTTCGGAAAATGGCTGTCACTGTATTTGTAGGTGCTCTTAATTCGAAAAGGGGCATATTTCGAGTACGGATGGTCATATTCACAAAGCTTGTTAGAGCAAACTCTACTGAACAAGTGTTCCTCAGAGCCACTGGTAAATAAACACTTCCTCGAAACGTTTGTCAGATCGGTTTCTTCCTCCTTGCGTCTGAACTGTAATTTGCTTGAGCCAGCAGAAAGAATTCCTTCCTACAAAATGACCACGCATACTGTTAAAGAGATTAAATCCCATACACTCAACTGAAATTACTAAAGAGCTTCACTACAGTTCACCTAGTTTCCAATTTTTTTTATGCTAATACCTTTTTAGAATGCAGCCATGTTACTAGTTGGCACCAAATAAAGAATTATGTTTTTTTGTGAGATGAGGTCGACCTGTGAAATATTTTTTAAAGCGACCAATTGCCTTTTGTTTTAATAAAAATGTCTTTAAATTTTTGATGGCATTCCTCCCGATATCCATTCATCCAGCTAAGCCACCTTATGTGATTATCCTGTGTAGTGATGTATTTCCAAATGCTTTTTGCTCATACAACTGAAAGATGACACAAGACATTCAACAATATCTACTTTAACACCCATGTCCCTGATCGGAATCGCACCAGTGACCCAGAGTCCCGGTAACGCCCAAGCCATCCCATTCGGAACGACAGGGGTTCCGTATTTCGATATTGCATGATTAATCGAAATCACTCCATGAATGCCGGGATGATTCCGTGAAATGGCCATAGCTGAATTCCTTCCCAAAACATGCCCCGTGTCCTTTTTCGTCTATAATGATTTCGACGTCGACCAGCCCTAAGACAACTCCGAGCTAGAGACTCTCCACATTTGGAAATTTCACTCTAGTCCATTCACTACCGTTTTCGGCCGTTGAATAAGATATATCCAACAAGGAAAAGGTCCAAAACACACCACAGAGATGTAATTATTTTTATTTGAGAAATTATTTTTTGCTTCTAGCTTTACATCTCATCGATGTCATTAGAAACTCCGCTAAACTGGTGACAAGCCCGGGGCCCCATTCTCAAGGAAAGGGGAAGGAGGAGTCGGAGGAGTAACACCTCGTTAAAAAACCTTGGATCAACTGGCTCCGGTTGATAGCACCATGTAAGGGCCCCTTGCCAGGGTTACGGTGAAGACCTCAACGGCAGCGACAGCGAGAAGGAGTACTTCGGAACGGTGTAGCTGGCGGAAGAGGCACCCGTCCACTCGCGGCTAAAATAAAGAGTGTACGTAGCGACTGTACCCCAGAGGGGCGGCTACAAACAGCGTCTGACTCAGAATGAGCGGCTGATTTAAGGCTGGGCAACCTACTGCCTATGTGGAAAGGAACGGGATACTACCACATTATATTTTCCCTAGTAGTACATGGTATGGCTCTCCATGTAGAAGAATCCGGAGGTAAAACTTCCCTTCACTCGGATCTCCGGGAAGGGAATACATTGAGAGGGAATACCTTTAAAAACAAGAAAGGAAGAAAAAAGGAAGAATCGATAAGGATTGGAACATGGAATGTGAGAACACTATTACAGGCAGGAAAACTAGAAAATGCAAAACAGGAGATGAGTAAGAATGGTTTAGATGCACTTGGCATGTGTGAAGTGAGATGGGGAGGAAACGGTGAGGTAGAAAGTGGAGATTATAAGTTTTTCTACTCTGGAGAAGAGAACAATGGTGAAAATGGAGTGGGAATAATGATAGGCAAGAGACTGAAAAATAAGGTTGTGAAGGTGCAATATATTGATGGAAGACTGATGATGCTAAGACTGCAAGGCAGTACAAAAGATATAGTAATAATACAGGTATATATGCCAACTAGCCAGCATAGAGATGAGGAGGTAGAAGAATATTATGTGAAGTTGGAAGAACTTATTGAGAAAGAGAATAGAAATGCTTGTATCATCATTATGGGAGACTGGAATGCTGTAGTAGGTGAAGGAAAACAAGAAGATATAATAGGAAAATTTGGATTAGGGATAAGAAACGAGAGGGGTGAAAGACTAATTAACTTTTGTAAAGAAAATTCACTAGTGGTGGGTAACACCCTATTTGAAAACCATAAAAGGAGACGTTATACATGGATCTCTAACTTAAATGGAGAAAGGTATCAGCTGGACTATATACTGATACAAAAAAGGTTTAGGAACTGTATGAAGAATGCTAAAGCTTATCCAGGAGCAGATATAAATTCAGATCACAACCTCGTAGCAGGAGAAATACAAGTAAAATTGAAAAAAGTGAAGAGAGGAAAAGCAAGAGAAAGACTGAACATAGAAAAACTAAAGGAGGAAGGTAAGGCTTTGGAGCTAGAAGAAAGGTTTTTGCAAAACTACAAAGGAGGAAAATTTGAAGAATGTATAAATGAAAAATGGATAAAAATGAGGGAAGGGCTCATGAAAGCCGCCAAAGAAACTCTAGGAATTAGAGAGCGTAAAGGTATCAGGAAAGAATGGGTAACAGAAAAAATGCTGGAAAAGATGGAAGAACGGAGGAAGTGGAAAAATTCTGGAAATGAAGAAGGAAGAAAGAGGTACAGGAAACTGAACAATGAACTAAGAAGAGAAACTGAACAAGCAAGAGAAGGGTGGATGAAAGAGAAATGCGAGGAAATAGAAAAACTGGAGAATGAGGGAAAATATGAAATGATGTACAAAATGGCTTCTGACATTGTCTTTGAAAGAAAGAGAAACAAGAACAACATGGAAATAGAAAGAGAGGATGGCACATTAGTCAATGAACCACATGAGGTGCTGAGGAGGTGGCAAGAATATATTGAATGCTTATATAAGGGAGATCAAATACCAAGTAAAATTGAAGAAGAGGCACAGGTAACAGAAGATGGAAAGGGCTATGAGATCCTAGAGACAGAGGTAGGAAAGGCTCTGAAGGAGATGAAGAATCGGAAGGCATGCGGAATCGATAATTTACCTGCAGAATTGTTGAAGAGTTTAGGAAACAAAGGAAGAAGGGAGATAGTACACCTTTGTAATAAGATATATGACGAAGGGGAATGGCCAGATGACTTTCTCGCAACGGTAATGATACCAATTCAGAAGAAAAAGAATACTAATAAATGTGAAGAGCATAGAACTATCAGCCTAATTTCACATGCTGCTAAAGTGTTGTTGAGAGTGCTGAACAGAAGGTTATATGGAAAGTTAGATAGATCGATTGGAGAAGAACAGTTTGGATTTAGAAAAGGAAAAGGAACAAGAGATGCTATCGGCCTGTTAAGAATCATAGGGGAAAGATATATTGAGAAAGGAAGAAACATCTATGCCGCCTTTATTGACTTGGAAAAGGCTTTTGATAGGGTGCAATGGAAGAAGCTGATGGATATCTTGAAGAGCAAAGGCGTAGATTGGAAGGAGAGAAGGTTGATACAGAACCTATATTTACAACAGAAAGTACGAATAAAGATCGGAAACGAGATGTCTGAAGAAAGCAGCATTGGGAGAGGCGTAAGACAAGGTTGTTGCCTTTCCCCATTATTGTTCAATTTATACTTAGAAGAAATTATTGGAAAAGGCTTAAATGGAAAAAGAGGAGTGCGTATTGGCGGCAAGAAAATAGAGTGCATACGATTTGCTGATGATATGGTATTGTTGGCAGAAAGCGAACAAACTCTAAACAGAATGCTGAAAGGTCTAGATGAAGCTTGCCAAGAGTTTGGAATGAAAATCAATGCAGCAAAAACTAAGAGTATGGTGATTGGAAAAGGAAGGAATATAATAAATATTAAGTTAGGAAAAGCTAATATCAGGCAAGTAAGATCGTTCAAATATCTTGGGAGTATGATCACCGAAGATTTGAGGTGCCATCAGGAGATAAAATCTCGCATTGCTGTAGCGAAGGAAGCGTTTAATAGGAAAAGGAGGATACTAACCGGAAAAATAGACAAAACACTTAGAAAAAGACTCTGTAAATGTTTTGTATGGAGTGTGGCTCTTTATGCGTCGGAGACATGGACACTGAGACGAGAGGATGAAAAGCGGTTAGAAGCATTTGAGATGTGGATGTGGAGGAGGATGGAGAAGATAAGCTGGGTGGATAAAATAAGCAATGCTGAAGTGCTGGACAGGGTCAGTGAAAGCAGAAAAATTCTCCAAATAATAAAGGAGAGAAAGAAAAACTGGATGGGACACTTGTTGAGAGGGGAGTGCCTGATAAAAGACGCCTTGGAAGGTTTAGTCTGTGGGAGGAGATTAAGAGGAAGAAAGAGATACCAAATTATAGACAACATCAAGGAAGACGGCAACTACATGGTTCTTAAGAGAAAGGCAGAAGATAGAAGATCATGGAGAGCAGCCAAGTGAAAACCTGCCCGAGGGCAGAAAACTAATGATGATGATGATGTCATTAGAGGCAGGAAAGGACTGGGGCAAGTAATGGGGAGGAATTCGGCGATGGCCTTTTGAAGGAACCATTCTAGCATTCGCATGGAGTGATTTGGGGAAACCATCTAAAACGCTTACCCGGATGGCCAGATTAGGGATCCGAATCCACGACCTCCCGAAAGCGGGTTTAGAGTGTTATCACATACCCACCACGTTCTTTTTTTTTTTTTTTTTTTTTTTTTTTTTTTTTTTTTTTTTGTCTTCTTCATGTCTTTGACGCCAATGTGATATGAATCCTGAAAGTATTGGAAACTAGGATCGGTTAAAAATTTCAGCCATGGCATTTTGTAGGAACTTTCTGGAGTTCAACTGGAGAGATTTACGAAAACCATGGAATACTGAAATTGGATGCCCGACGAGGTTTGAATTCGCGTCCTCCCGAATGTCAGGCAACAGTGTTACCTATAACTCATCGGACTTGGAAGGCAGGAACTAATGCTTGACAGAAAATTTTATAGAAGTATCAGTGTTAGTTAGAAACAAAGAGAGATATGAAAGTTTTCCTACTTCCATATTCCAGATTTAAAATGGGAACCGCTAATTCACATTGCAGACGAATTTATTTATTTACTGTTCTTAATTCTTATTATTACCACTAAAACTGTCGCTACTTGCGATCAAGTTAAGCTTACCTTCTAAATATGATACGGTTAAACAAAATTAAGGTGTTTAAATTTCTCGAAATAGTTTATTTACATTTCTTGACTTAGTTTACCATTAGAGTTCTTTCGTAAATGTTCTATCTGCTTACCCTCGACCTTTGTGTGTATTTGTTCTATAACGCTGCAGCGCTAGAAAGTGTAATAAAGTCCATTAACTCTCTCTTATTGGTTTTCCGTGCGTAATGTAGTGATTCGTACAATTGAGTTTGCTAGCGAATTTTCAACTATATATTCGAGGGGGGAAGAAGAAGATACGCAATGGTTATCAAAATTACGAAAAAAATTTTATCATTCATCTATAGTCAATCGATTTGGTTATTTCAATAATTATTATGACCTAATTGATGATATTCGTGGTTATTTTAATTGTAGAACTCAAACTTTGCCTCTGAGCGTCTGCGAGTTTCTTGCTGCGCGGGCTCTTTTTTAGTCTTGGTTAAAGTGCTGAGTATGAGAGGTCTATTTTATCATGAAATTAGTGTACCACCTACCAGTTATGCTGTGCCATGTGGTATTCCTGTGTAGAACGAAGCATAATCGAAAGGCGAGGGGTCTCGCGAATTGTGTCCCCGACTGTACATGTCTCGACTTACGTAATGTACAAAGTAAAACCGCTCCCTCAGTTATAATTGATTAGATAGCAATATAATTCTAATAATAATTAAATTTTAAAGGATAAAAGAAGGTACAGTTAACTGGTACACTTCAATATTCTGATCTCTATTCGTATCGTGTTAACTTTGAATATCTGCACAGAGCAGAGATCCAGTTGAGTTTGTTTTAGCAAAATATACTTCCACAGGTGGTTGTATCTCGCACTTTATTGAATTTTTGTTTACTTTAATTACTAGCTTGTTGTTTTTACTGTGCCAGACCAAATAATTTGCCAAATCGTCAATGTCGTAAGATCCTGTCGGTATGTCAATTACCTTATTCTTCGAGTAATGAAATTTACTATTTGATTTGTATACATTCGGAATCTAATTGTGAGTCTGAAAGTCAATGAAGCCGATCGTGTAATCGCCTTGACTCAAATCTATCGGTGGGAAGTAATCGCAGCCCAAGACTGAACGGTTGCCTGACAAGCAGAGTTTCACAGATATGTGTTATCCTGTACAAGGTTCGTCAAGACTCATGTCATATATTTTCATACAGGAATTTTAAATACAAATGCCAGCATATATGTGTACCAAATTTCTGGTGTTATTGCACATTGTACAGTATTCTGTTCCCTGCAAAGTATCGCTGCAACTCCAGTGGAGGAGGTAAGTCACCGAAACTGTCGAAATTTTTAGCCACACCATCTTTGTACTTGATGTAAGCAATCCACTGTGTTCCAGAATTTCAGCACTGTCCAAGTTTACATTCTCACCCACGAATTTTTTGGGGTAGTGTATCACGCATGAAAACACCACGAAAATGTGGTAAGTGCAAACGCTTTATGTGCCTACGTATATCTTCATCTGTCAGCGGCTAAACCAACTTTTCTTTTTTAATCCACACCCATCTCTTTGGTATGGCTTCAAATATAGACCCTTACCGCTCATTGCAAGTGCCTCCATCATTTCGTTGTGTCGTTTCCTCCTCAGTGAACTGCTTATTCGCATCTTCAGCCGCTCTAACAGCTTTGACAAAATTCGCCACACTGCCTTCCAGAGCACCGGCAGCTGACAAGCCGGCAAATAATGGTGTTAAGGGAGGATATCCTTCTTCTTTTTCTTTGTTTTTCTTAATACCCCTACCAGACTTTAACGTGGTATACATTGTCCTGTTAACCAAGAACGCTGCTATATGTTCACCGAACTTTGCATCTTTAGCCTTCGTTCTGTTTGCAGTCCTCTGAGTAAGTATACGATCTGCTCGGGCTCTGTCTGCCCCCTGTGCATAAGCAATGTCATGTTCCCTGCAGGCTGCATCTAGTGGATTGATACCCTTCTGCCCAAGCGCCAACTGTTTTTCAAGTTCAGTACCGATGCCACTAAACTGCTATATAGCTATATGCGCCTCAAACTTGTTTAAAAAGCCACGACCCTTCTTCTTCCTCGAAGGAGGCATTGTTACCGGCTGACTTACTTTAATTATTCGCGCACCTATGTATAGCTGGAATAACCACCAAACCTTGTGATTATGAGTTTCGTCAAACAGAAAGTAACATTACCCGTGCATAATGTTGATGTTGCCAGCACTAATACCGGACGGAAGCACGGACCTCTGTTTCCTGAGACAGTGAGGGAAGTAGTGTGCGGCCCATCAAATTGTGGGAAAACCAATCTTGTGCTCTCCCTGCTGAAACTTCATGGACTTAGATTTGAAAATGTATACGTGTTTTTGAAATCGTATCAGTTACTACGGAAAATATTAAAACCCATTAAAGAAATTCAGTATTTCACATTTAGTGATAGTCAAAGTGTAGCTCCTCCAAGTGATGCTCTAACTACTTGTATTTCTGTGTTTGTGTTTGACGATATTTCGTGTGAGTATTTACAGCAACAATAACTATGAGATATAAAATAGTACAGCGAATATCCACAAGCTTCATTCGGTGGATGAACATGGACCCAACAAAAACTAAAAGTGGTATCATAAAGGTCAAGAATGCAATTCGACAAAAGTTACACGAACTCGAGACGAGCCAGATTGAGAAATTTTTCAAGGATTCATTAGGATCTGTGACGGATACTATGGAAAGAGATTTCTTACCTCGGCGACATATACAGCAGCAATAGTCTCCTGTCTTATGATTCAGTGTCCAAAAGAAGAATGATTCACTTATGATTGGAAACTCATCTGTTAATATTGACGAAAATGTTATTGTAGTCGATGGTAATGAATATGGAAGAACAAGAGGGTTAATGGAATTGTTTTTTTTTGAAAAACCCAAAAATATATACTGCCAAGGACTTGGGAAGCTATTCTTTCCACAGAGTAAAATTTTATCCATCTGCTGAAGTTTTGAAACCTGCAACCAGTATTATGTATAAAACCATAATCTCTAAACTTGACAATCAGTCAGGTTCTGGTCTTCTTCCCATGAAGGAATATGTGTATTGGGACGATCCGAATGAACTCGTTGAAAGATTGAAGTTACTTACCAGGACATGTGGCACACTCCAACAAAATGTTATCAGTGATTGAAGAACTTCGTACAAGAGACATTTTAACATGGATCAAGTTGTGACAGAACTCTATAAACCAGCAAGAAGAAATTTCCCAAGACACCATGTAATAATCAAAGGACTCGATGATCCGTGGCAAACTGATAATTTGTAAATGATCGCATACTCTCGTAAAAACAGCAGCTACAAGTATATACTGATAGTGATTGATACTTATTCAAAGTTTATATGGCCAGTACCCGCCAAGGCAGGCAGTGTGGTTGCTGATGCTCTGAAGAGAATCCTAAGTAGTGGTCGTGTTTCTAAAAGCTTAGACTGATAAAGGAAAGGAGTTTTACAATTCAAAGTTCAAGTATATCACGACTTGCTATGGTATTAATCACTATT
>CM061919.1:27926188-28060021 GCA_031002005.1 Vandiemenella viatica | reverse complement strand
AGTGACATTACTTCCGTTCCATTGTCTGCTTGATTTTGGGTCCACAACTGTTGAAAATATTTTAGCCATGTCTCTTTGTTTATTACTTGAATGTCTGAGTCACAGCTTACTTCTCTGTTTAACTTTTTAATAATTTTGAATGTTGTAGGTGATGGATGGTCTTGTTACATCTCTTTCCGGATTGTTAATGGAGCGGTCCCATTGTTCTCTGTGCCCTCTCCGGGTTTCTCTTTTAGCAATCACTCTTTCCCTCTTATAATCAGTAAAATCCTCTGCTTTAATGTTGCTAAATATCTCTTATAAGCATTTCTCTTATCTTCAATAATACTCTTGATTTCTTCATGCCAGGCTCTTAATCCTTGTTTTCTATTCCAGAGTTCCTTCATTCTTACACTCTCATTTGCCGCTTCTTTCAGAATTTTGGTTAGTTTTTTCCCATTATAATTCAATATTTTCATCTATTTTATACTTCTTTTTTCGATTACACTTAATCTTCTCTGATACAGCCATGCTTTGATCTTGTAAGAGTACAACTCTGTAGGACATTTGGTTTGACTTATGTATTTCTTGTTTCTTAACGTTGCTGTTAAGACAGCGGTGTGGAAATCTTGCTGTATTTACCAAGAGGTGGTGGTCCGATTCAATCTCATAGGATCTAAACACTCTTGTGTCAAGTATCAGTTTTCTCAGTTTTTCATTCGTTATAATGTAATCTGGGGTGTAAGGGTTTGGGAGAAACTATACTAGCCTTTTCCAACCAAATTTCAACCTTTCCTTCACGTGGTGCACCCTGTTTGCACGGACGAGGCTCTGGCGACTGGATGATTCCCGGTATAAGGAGTCACACACTGCTTGCCAACGGCCTACGAAAGGAGGGCGGAAGACGGGGAGTGGTCCAGCGCACCCTCTTGTCCTTGGGGTTGGAAACGGCTCGTAAAGGCGGATGAATCAGAAATGATCAACGGCATTGGGATGTAGAAGGCAACGGGAAACCACTGCATTAAGGACCCAAAGGGTATCCCGAGGACATGTAATCCTCCCAAATTACATATATCATGATGGCTTCTTCCTGGGTAAAATATTTCGGAAGTAAAATAGACCCCCAATAGGATCTCCGGGTGGGGACTGCTCAGGGAGGAGTAATCAGAATTGATAGAAATATTCTACGAGTCGGAGCGTGGAATGTTAGAAGTCTGAATAGGGCAGGTAGATTAGAAAACTTAAAAAGGGAGATGGAACGACTTAAGTTAGATGTTGTTGGGATTAGCGAGATTAAATGGAAGGACGCACAGGATTTCTGGTATGGGGAACACAGGATAATTAGCACACAAGCTGTCAATGGAGTCACTGGTGTAGGATTTGTAATGAATAAGAGAGTAGGGAAACGGGTGAGTTATTATGAACAGTTTAGTGACAGGATTATTGTGATGAGGTTAGAAACTAAGTCTGTCCCAACCACGTTAGTAGAAGTGTACATGCCAACGTCACATCAAGATGATGAAGAAATAGAGAAAATGCACACCGAAATGGAAGATTTAATTGAATACGGGAAGGGGGAGGAAAATCTAATAATCATGGGTGATTGGAATGCGATAGTGGAAGAAGGAAAAGAGGGGAATACTGTAGGAAGTTTTGGACTAGGAGAAAGAAATGAGAGAGGAAGCAGATTGTTAGAATTTTGTGAAAGATATAAGCTAGTAGTGGCAAACACACTGTTTAAGAACCATGCAAGTAGGATATACACCTGGAAACGTCCTGGGGATACAGGCAGATACCAGCTAGATTATATCATGGTAAAACAGAGATTCAGGAATCAAGTTCTAGACTGTAAAGTGTACCCAGCAGCAGACATAGACTGATCATAATTTGATAGTAATGGACTGTAGGCTGAAATTCCAGCGAATAAGGAAGCAGCATAAGCAGAACAGACTGGAAGTGAATAAACTCAATCTAGTACGAGAGAAAAATTTGCAGAAATGGTAGACTTAGGTCTAAGAAGTAACTCAGAAAGGAGCTCAACGGAGGATGAATGGAATGCTTTAAAGACCGAAAAAAATGAAAGCTGGCAAAGAAACATTAGGCTTTAGGGAACAAGCTGCCCGAAAACCTTGGATCACAGAAGAAATTTTGGAACTGGTGGATCAGAGGAGAAGGTACAAAAATGTTCAGGATGAAGCAGGAAGAGAGCAATACAGGCAATTTAGAAATCAAATAAACAGGAAATACAAAAAAAGAGAAATGGCTACAAGAAAAGTGTGAAGAAGTAGAAAAGGAAATGGTCGTAGGTAAAGTGGATGTTGCATACAGGAAAATCAAACAGAATATTGGAGAAATGAAGAAAAGAGGTGTGAAAATTAAAGCTGCCGATGGGAAACCTCTTTTGAGCTCAGACGATAGAGTTTACCGATGGAAGTAATACAATGAGAAACTGTATGATGGGAACGACTTGAACAATAGCGTAATGGAAAAGGAAGGCGATCTCAAAATTGATGACTTAGGAGATCCTGTTTTGAGGACAGAATTTAATAGAGCTCTGAATGACTTGAAAGCAAATAAGGCAGTTGGAATTGATGAGATCCCTGCAGAACTTCTTAAATCCCTAAGAGAAGAAGGAAAGATATCAAGCTGATATCAAAAAGTTATGAAACAGGAGAAATTCCAACTGATTTGAATAAAAATATCATCTTTACACTTCCGAAGAAAGCACAAGCTGACAAATGTGAGAATTATCGCACCATTAGTCTAACATCACATGCTTCAAAATTACTGATCTGAATAATATACAGAAGAATGGAAAGGATTGTAGAAGACATAGTAGGTGAAGATCAGTTTGGGTTTAGGAAAAATCGCGATACAAGGGAAGCAATTCTGGCTTTAAGATTAATACTTGCAGGGCGGATCAAGAAAAACAAAGATACTTTAATGGCATTTGTTGATTTAGAAAAAGCTTTTGATAATGTTAGGTGGGACAAGATGTTCAAAATTTTAAAGAAGTCAGGTCTAAAGTATCTGGATAGAAGAATATAAACTATATAAGAATCAAGTGGCTGTAATAAAAGTAGAGAATCATGAAAGATAAGCATCAGTTAAAAAGGCATGAGACAAGGTTGTAGTCTATTCCTGTTAATATTCAACTTGTATGTAGAGGAAGCAATAAAGAAAGTAAAAGAAAAATTTCCATGTGGCGTAAGTGTTCAGGGAGAAAAAATTAGTACGCTATGATTTGCTGATCACATTGTCTTGTTATCTGAAAGGGCTGAGAACTTCGAGAAATTACTGAATGGCATGAACAAAATACTGAAGGAAGATTTTTGGACTGAATACAAACCAAAGCAAGACAAAAGTAATTAAATGTATCAGAAATGATACCAATACTAGCAGATTAACTATAAAAATAGGATCGGATGCAATTGGAGAAGTAGGTGAGTTCTGTTACTTAGGAAGCAAAATTACAACCGATGGCCCAAGCAAGAATGATGTTAAAAGCAGAATAGCACTAGCAAAAAGAGCCTTCATGAAAAAGAGAAATATTTTAGTTTCAAATATTGATCTAGGAATTAGAAAAAACTTTTTAAAACTCTATGTGTGGAGCACAGCACTTTACGGTAGCGAAACATGGACTTTAGGAACACCGGAAAGAAGGAAAATTGAAGCATTTGAAAAGTGGTGTTACAGAAGAATGCTCAAAATTATATGGTCAGACAAAGTAAGAAGTGAACGAGTTTTGGAAATGATGGGCGAGGAAAAAGTTTGTGGAAGAAGCTTACAGAAAGAAGAGACAGGCTGGTAGGTCATTTTTTGAGACATGTTGGGTTAGTTATTTTGCTGGTGGAGGGAACAGTCGAAAGTAAGAACTGTAGAGGAAGACAGAGATTAGAATGTATGGAGCAGATAATTGACGACGTGGGTTTTAGGGGATATGTTAGGGAAGAAGAGGTTAGCACGAGATAGGAAGGGATGGAGGATTGCATCAAACCAATCGAAAAACTGATGACAGAAAAAAAGTAATCTGTAATTGATATTTGGTCTTTAGCGGACCAAGTGTATTTGTGCGAGTCTTTGTGTGGAAATAGTGTGTTGTATATGTAGAGCTTATTGTAGATTACTGTGGCGATCAGTTTTTGACCATTGCTATTTTTTGCTGGTTCTCCGTGTGGACCTATTTTATTCTCTATTCTTGTATTTCCAACCCTTGCATTGAAGTCGCCCATTAAAAGAAGGTAGTCATGTCTGTTGATTTCTTTAAGTTTTGTTTATAGCTTGTCAGTTTCTTCCATTCTATCTTAAAATTCAACATAGTGTAGCCTATGTAAAGCTACATTTGAAATATCTATGAAGTCTTTTGGTGATTCCCTGAAGGCTCTAAGTGGGCAATCAAAGGTCACGTGACGGATGGTTTGTTCTTCCTCGCCACAATCGCAATTCGGTGAATCTCTCGTTCCCCTTGTGTAAAGAGAGAAAGCAGACCTGCCATGGCCAGACGTAACTCTGATGAGAGCAACCCAGGTCTCGCGGGGAAGGTACCTGTTGATTGTAAAACAGGGAGTTCCATTATGGTGGGGCTGAGGTTATCCACTCCAATCTCCATGCTTCTCTTCCGTTAAAATTGTTAGATAGTTTTTACTCTTGCACTTCTTGATTTAAGTCTGTGAAATTGGGTTTCCATGTCGTCGTGAATGGGGAGTTCCAAGTTATAACAGATCTTATTATATTGGGCAATTAGGCGATTTTGTCGCCTTCTACTAGGCTGTTCGATGTTACTCAAAACGGGTAGCCAGTACAGTGATATATCCACTAATTATCCGCCTGGTTCAAAACTATGTAGATCTTTTTGGTGTGGTTGCTATTCATCGAGACAGAATACACAATGCTGAGATGTGGAGGCAGATGCTCCCCATGAGATGCCAACTAACTTCTGCAGAATATTATTTCTAGTTCTTAGTTTTGCTGCAAGGTTGTGTATATGTTTATTGAACGACGATATGCGATCCATTAAGGCTTCCAAATACTTCGGAAAGGTGTTGTATCGGAGGGAAGTCCCATCAAGAAGAACCTTAAGCAAGATTCGCCGCCCTACTGTTAAGATGGAAGACACTAGTTTCCGTCTTGCTGGAACTGGGTATGTGACGCCATTTCTTAAAATAGTTCCTCAGGGTTTTGAGGTGTGTTGCTAAACTATTTTCAATTTGCTGAATGTTATGGGATTGTTGTACTAGTGCCAGTATAAGAGAATTGTCTGGATTCTGTTTGAGGAATGTCAGAAACATATACATTAAAAAGAAGTGGGGCAAGAACTGAGCTTTGAGGCAGACCATTAGTCACTCTTCTTACTATGCATATATTACTATCTGAGACAACCTGGAAAGCATGGTATTGATCAGACAAGTGATTTTTTTTTTTGCACTTCAGAATGTTCAGCAGTTTGTACACCATGCCCTCCCGCCACACCGTATCGTAGGCTGCGGTAAGGTCAACAAATACTGCACCGGTCTTCAATCGTCTCTCGAATCATGCATCAATGTGGGTTTCCGAGGCCATGACCTGATTCTCGCAATTTCTTGCAGGTCTAAAACCTGCCTGTTAAATTTGGAGGTTTTCGAAAATAATTGGCCTGATTCAATTGTAGATGATAGTTTCAAATAACTTGCAAGTGGTACTTAGCAGTGAAATAGGTCTAAAATTCTCTGGAACTCCAGGCTTCAGAATAGCTGCGATCTTTGCCCGTTTAAATTCCGGAGGCACAACACTTGTCTGTAGTATGGTAGTAAAGAAGCAGGGCAAGCATTTTTTGGTACTTTTTCCACAATGGGTGAGGAGCTCTGGGCGAACTTCGTCAAAACCTGGAGCCTTCCCATTCTTCATTTGTTTAATGGCTCTTGCCACCTCTATATCAGTAACATATGATGAGAGGTTTGTATGGTCAGAACACATTCTTTTTAGATGGGACAATTGTTTTTTCCACTTACCGAGTATGATCTTTATCGGCGCTCACTCTAGACATGTTGGCAAGTCGGTTTTGTGTTTGGTCTGTAGTAACCTGATTTTTTGCTTGAGGGGTTATGTGAGGATCCACCTAGCTTTTTAGAGACTTCACGCTTTCCAGCTGGACTTCTTGAAATTCAAGGTTTGCATTTGAGTTTACAGGAAATAACCAAGTACTGCAGCAGTTCGTTGGCTACTTCTGTACATCCGTTCTGTTGGAAATAATCATATAGCATTTCGCATGTTTCGGGATATATTCTTTTTTAAGCCTCTGGGAATAGACTTTTTAGCTGTCGCTATGGTTATGCTGACGAATCTATTGTAATTTTTTGCTAATGGAGGTATCCATCTTAGGTTTTTGTCCAGGTTACCGGCAAATTCTTCCAACTTTGTTTTCCCAAAGTCCCATATAGGTAAAAGCGAGGATATAACTATGGGAACTGTTAGACCAGCTTCTAGCAAGACTGGTTTGGTGTTGACTATGTGGAAAGGTTTGTAGGACTCGTCTTGTAGTTGGTAGAGGGTGCCTTTGATCGTCACGTGCGACAAACCATAGATCTGGATTGGTATCGGTATTCCATATTCCTGATTTAAAAGTGCCTGCATCTTTCTGTTTGAAAACTAAGTTCATGTTATTTGCTGCCGCCGATTCCATCCTGGTTATTTTCTGTGTACTTGCAATCTGTGTGATGGCTGTTGAAGTCGCCAATATACATAACGGGGTGTTGAGACTCTTGTAGAACTTCACTCGGCCATGCGAAGTAACAACATTAATAATTTTAATGTTGAAACGTAATCTTCGCGGGTTACCTGCCGGATAATATCTTTAATACACAATGTTTCGGCAGCAACATCATCTGCTTTCGTCAGGTAAGCTGTCATAACGAAGCTAAAATGTGACTGCGCGAGCAAGTCCTGGCTTCTGTAAGTAGCCCGCTGCCGGGGTGACTTCCCGGTGCTCTCCCATTGGTCGGCGCTTCAATCGGCCTCAAATTAAGTCGGTAGACTTATGCTTATTGAAATAGTGAATGGATGACTTTGTTTCTTAGGCCTAAGATGATGTAATTAAATGGTTATTTGGTAAAATAGGAATTAAGAAAGTGAACTTGTTGATTAATTGTGGATTTGTATATTTTTCGTGTGATTGTGTATATGCATCATGTAAATGGACATTGTTGTATGAAGAGGAACTGTGTAAATGGCATGTAATACGATCAAGGACAGTATTATGCATGAAACATTAATTAAAAGTTTGTAATTGTATTTATATGAGCCAAGGTATTTGGAGGACGTTTTGGATTGCTTTAAGTTGATAATTTTGTGTGTAAATACATGTAAGCGGTAGTAACTTAATTTTGAAGAGTTTTCTAGTGATTGTGAATGATTTTTTGAAGGTTGTGATTGTTTTTGTATGATTTTCACTGTCAAAGTATTTTTGGAGTTCGAGAACTCTTTATTGCCATCTAGATGTTTATGTGCAGCTTATTTACGCTCGAGGAAATGGTTGTAAGTCAGTAGTTTTCTGAAGTTTTACAGTCGTTTAATCGCTGGAATATTTGTATGTTCGTGCTTTTGCATTTTTGGAGAAGTCTTGTGACTTTTTTTTTTTTTTTTTTTTTTTTTTAAATAATAATTAAATTGCAATGGAGCGCACGCTCCGGTGGCAATTTCCCTACCACCCATCTTCCCAGCATCCGCGTCTAATATTATTATGGAACTCACAAAGAAATAAATATGAAGTGAAAAGTGATTCGTCGGTGTTGTCATTTAATAGAACTATTTAACACATTCAAAGCAATATTTGTTAACTCTTTGGGCGAAGGTAAAATCTTCTGGCGACCAACGACAGCAATCTGTTAATCGGAAGACGAAGAAATTAAAGGAAATCGCCGTTAATTGACGACAGGACTAATTAATAACCGAGAAGCGTATCAATATGCAATCAGATATTGGACGCAGAAGACTTCTTCAAAGGAGGAAGACTTCTTTGATGTCTGAATTAAAAAACTTGTTGAATGGTATGACAAATGTTCGAATAAAAATGGAAATTATGTTGAAAGTATATAGAGTATGAAAAATAAATATAGTTAAATAATATTTACAGTATTCATATTATTAAAAAAAGGCTTTAAAAAAAATAAACCCTCGTTATGCTATGGCTACAGTATGCACGGATGTTAAAGATGACTGTATGGTTCTACAAGCATCAGAAGATGACTCCCTTGAACGACTCCAGTCGCAGTTTTGAGTTGACCTTCGAGGCATGGCGATGTGCGATGAGAAATACGTTAGTTGCATTTCCGCGTCAGGGCGGTCGAGTACCCCAGCGCACTCGACTTTGCCGGCGGTACCTGAGACATTGGTGACGACCTGGCTATCCCTACCGAACTTGGACAAGGATGGAACAACACAGATAACGACCACGCAGTTTCCACAGGTCTAGGACCCCGCGCCTTGAAGAGAAGAACCTCGGTGATCACAGCGGGGAAAATTAAGCAACCAAGGAACAGTCAACGCGCAAGTGGTATGAAAGTGAGCGTGGCAGTACAGCAACATTCCAGTGCCCCTGCCAGCAAAGAGAAGAAAGCAGACTAGAAAAACGGAACGACCTTGTTGTCTTCCGCAACATTTCCATTCCAGACGTCTTATTTACTGCCACAGGCAAACTTCAAAAAAGCAAATGCCCCCAAACAAACGACTGCTTCCGCAAGCAAAGGAAACCGACGCAAAGCGCAGCAACCAGACGCGGAAGGATTTATAGCACCCCGCCAAACAGCAAAGCCACCACCTGCACTGGACTCGGAGCTGGTGATGGAAACCAACCAGCCCCTGCAGACAGAGGAAACACCAGTCATCAGCTGAAAGATCGGCCCATATTTCACCTACAGTGGCCCAATATGAAGAAAACTTCAAGACACTGTACAATCAAGTGGAAGCCGTCACCAAAGACCTCTTCACAGCCAAGCCTGCAGGAGGGGACAAAATGAAGTTTACTTTTACCACGGTGCCCGACTACTTCGCAGTCACCAAAATGCTGCAGCATATGGGCACCCCACATTACTCATTTTCAACTGGTACCTTACCCCAGCTGAAAGTGGCATTCAGAGGAATACCCAGAACACTCCGTCAGCGATCTGAAGGAGGAGCTAAAGGGAATAGGACTCATCGCCCAGACAGTAGCTCAACTACAGAGGCGGGGCGGCAACATGGCAATGCCACTGTTCCTTGCCGTCTTGCCGGACATTCCAGAAAATATAGTTCTTCAAGGTAGATGCAATATGTCACCTCAAAGTAACTGCAGAAAAACACTGCTCATCACCTGGAACGCCGCAATGCTATAACAGCCAACTCTATAGACACGCGGCAAAAAATTATAAAATGCTACCAGTTTGCGTCAAGTACGCTAGCAAATATGATTCCAGTCAATGTACAGTACTGGCAGAATGGACGTGACACGGCGAAATGCTCCAACTGCGGGGAAACCACGTCGCAAGCAACTCTCCATCGTCAGAAGAAACCGCAAGGGAGAAATCAACAGTTGATCCCGCCAACAGCCGGCCAGCAAGAAGAATCAAAGGATATTAAGAAGAAAGAAGACCTTCGTTAGACTCATACAAAGCAGACCGCCGAACGTGAGAAGAACAATAAAAAAAACACCCTACGAGTGGTGTGGATGGGCGCACATACGCGGAAACCTGTGCAAACCAGGCCACCAACCCCGCCGAAACACCAAAGTCAAAAAGGAAAAAGCAAACTGCGCACAGATCGAGTTGAAACGACCATCAAGCAACCTGCCCCTTCGAACCAGCAAATTCACCAAGAGCAGCTGATAGATTGATCGATAAATTGTATGGAATGATGGAGACCATAACGGAAAAAATTGGTTAGCACTATAGATATGTTAAGTCGCTTGCTAACGAACATGCAGCCAGCTGTTTCGTCACCACCAGCACTACACAACATAATGGATAGAGCTCCTCATATTCATGGAATCGCGTTTTGTGTGTGAAACGCAAATGGCATTTATATTCAGTCAATCGAGTTCAGACAATTCATACACAAACAAGGCGTGGATATCTGCTTGGTGTCGGAGACTCTTCTGAAACCCTGCATCCAAGTAACAATACTAAATTACCACTGTTACCGCTACGACCGACCCACAGCATGCGGTAGTGTGACTATATATATTTTAAATGGGGAATCACACACGTCCAAGTGCCTCTCCCGCAAATTAATCAACTTTAAGTGACAGGAGTCGAATTGACCACCGCAAATGGAAAGGTCACTGAAGTTTTAGTATATCGTCCACCACGGACAACATAAGGGGCAGGCTGATCATAGGCGGCGATCTGAACTGTAAAAACACTGATTGTAATAGCCGGGTGTGTGACAGTTCAGGGAGACTGGTGGAAGGGCTAAAAATGAACTTAACTGCCCCTGAAGAGCCTATTCACAACCCTGCGAATGGAAGACGTCCCGACATTTGTATTACGGGATACCTAGCAGCCAGCACCATCAACCGGCTGTCGTCCGATCATTTCCTGTACTCTTCGAGATAGCAGTAGGACCATGGCAGCTTGAACAGCAAACGGTTCCGGATTACAAGCACGCCAACTGGGGCAGATACCGATACATCATCGCCGACACATTCGAAACAAGGCACCATGCAAACGTGTAAGAGAGCATCAAGTTCTTTGAAACAGTCGTGGAGGAAGCAGCGAGAACTGCCATCCCTACGAAACAAACCAATAACCATTGAAGCGACAGCTTCTGGCCATGATCAGGAACAAGAACCAAGTCGTGAAGGAATGGAAGCTTACGCGGAATCGAAATACTAAAAGCCTCCTTAACAGATTTCTAAGGAAATTGAAGGCAGTCCTCACAGATCACAGAAACAAGAAATGGGAAGCCAGAGTCTCATTGTTACGGCCCAACGATGACTTTGTGGCCACCGATAAGGATATTTACGAAGCAGAAGCAAGGACTTCTTCCGCTCCACGGAGGAACGGGGTTAGCAGGGCCGCATTTAGAACCTGCTGGCCCCTTAGGGTATGTAACTCACTGAAGAATCAAAAGTTCGAAACGTGTTTTCTGTATCGTTTCCAGGACTGAAGTGAACAAGTTTAAAAAGTGATGCTCGCACGTTCAATATTTCGACTGATGATCGATAGATAAGATGCTGCCTATTGCATTTGTGTTGTTGCAACCAAATACCCTCAGTAAAAGCCCGCGGAATTACAATATGAAACAGTAGGCCTACATATTAAAATAAAACAATCGATAAAAATGCAGAAAGATTAAAAACGTTATGTTGATTATTAACACATGCATGTCAACAAAAAGACAGCGACGAATATATTTTTATTTTTGCACGTGGTGCGGGCCCCCAGGCTACAGCTTATGACTAAATGCGGCCGGGGGGTTAGTCTACCTCCAGCAGGATAAGGCAGACGCTCTCGCCGACAACATGGAGAAGCATTTCTCCGCTTCAGATAAGGACGTCGGCGATCAGGTGACTGAAATTAGATAGAGAATAAGAACTTACATGAAGGCACAACACATCCCAGAAGTCGACGTCTGAGAAATCAAATCTGCATCAGAAGACGCCATCCCAAAAAAGACGCTTGAATAGACTAAATAAATAATACGCTCATAAAGAACCTACCGCCGGAATCTCTAACATACTTGGCTGAAGTATTTAACATCGTTTTTAAAACGAGGAACTTTAAAAAATGCTGTAAACAAGCATTAGACGTTGGGATAAATAAGTCTGGCAAAGACGCTGTATTCTCCCAACGCTGTACTATGTTCAGAAAGGAAAGGCGGGTCAAGGCCACTCTGCTCTATCCCCACCCCGCTGTCCCAGCCCCTACAGGCGTAGGGGGAACAGTTGCCGGGCATGCGCAAACATTTTCATAAAGTATGAGGTACGATATGTTACGTCTAATCTGATGATTTCTTCAGTAAAATCGAGCATTTTAACTATCTGTCGTGACGGAAATGAGTGAATCGTATGTAATAGGAATTGCGTGTTTACCAACTACAATTTCATATGTTAATAAAGATAAAAATTATTTACATATCAATGAATAAAACTTACTGCTTCCAGTCAATATTATTAGTTTTAAAAGTCACGCAAGACATTTCGAGGATTAAATCTACTTTTTAGATGTGTTTCCCAGTGGCAGTTAATTCTCGAAACACGTTGCTTAAATATTCGCTGCACTGTTCGTAACGATACGCCACACGCCTCTGTCGTCATTTTTTGCGTCTTAAAAAAATTATACACATCAAAAATAATTGATTTTGACTGTCGCCTGATGTAACACCTATCTGACGCTATTTTTTTTTTTTTTTTTTTTACATTTCATTCCTCCCAGCAGAAGGCTGGGAGGCGGGCTGCTGGAGAGTCATAGCCGACTCTTTTCAGCCAATCTACTACTACGGGGAGGGAAGGGGATGGAAGGTCGGCCGTGGCCTTGTAGGGAACCATCCCAGCATTCGCCTAAGTGTCTGAGGGAAACCACGGAAAACCTCAGACAGGATGGCCGAACCGAGTTTAACCCCGGTCCTCCCGAATGATAGGTAGGAGGCCAATATTGGCCTCCTCCCATCTCGGTGAATATCTGACACTATTTCAATTAAAGCGTTTTATAACGGTGTAACGGAATAAACACGACAATACTGCAGCACACGACAATGCCTGTAGGCAGCGGTCTGCTCGGAGGGGAAGGCAACTGGAGGGGGTGGTTAGGTGAGGCGCGGGGCACATGACCTTGACGCGCCAGATGAGAGCCAACATAGTATTTAGGCCTATCAGCCTGCTCCAATCAGTCAGTAACGTATTCGAAAGAATACTGCTTACGATCCTGGAGAAGATCATCGATGAAGGGCACCTTATCCCAAATTATCAGATGGGGTTCCGCTGGAAGCACTATATCACCCATTGACTCATGCGAGTGGCCAAGGAGGCAAATACGGCTTTTAATAACCAGAACTTCTGCGGACTAGTGCTACATGACATTGCTAAGCCCTTCGATTCTATATGCTATGCAAGCTATTGGAGCTGGGATTTTCTAGGCCGTATGAGGTGTGTGGGGAAAGTAATGAGATTGATGACACTGCGAGCGATCTTGCAACGTTGTGTCTACTGGTCTGTGCTAGACTGGTTTATTCTTCCCTGCCACATGCTCAGTCTGAGTTTCAATTCCGTTCAGCCAACACATCGTTTATCGGCGAAGTTGTGTGTTATGAAAATGGAGCATCGGAATTTATAGGAATGGTATGGAAAAAAGTTTTGTGTCAAAGTTGGGGAACCTTTGAGTGTCATCTTTAGAATAGTTGAAACAGGACTATGGGGAATGTAGCTTATCAATAGCACAAGTTTTCCGCTGGCACAAATCATTTTTGGAAGGCTGAGAACACTTTGAAGATCAAGTTTAACTCTCATCAATTTTTAGACTAAAACTTAGATTTAATTACATTTAGCATTTTCAAGTCAGGTCATTGTTATCCACATCCTCAAAATTGATATTTTATGAAAAACCATGAAGCAAAATCCAAATTGAAAATTAAGGAATTAAGAGAAAAAATAGCAAAGAAAGTATAAAAAATTGGAACAAATAATATAAGTGAATTTTTATTATTAAAGTAGTATTATAAAAACAAAACACTACAAAGATAAGAAATTATTATTATTTACAGTTATCACATTGTCTTCAATAACGGGGCCTTTGAAGATCCAGAAATAATTTTTCAGCACTCAGGTAAAATTTGTAAAAAAAAACTAGCACTGTCCTTCCGTCTTTTGTTAAACAGGAATCGAAGTTGTGGATTAATTTTATTCCCCTTTCAGCTGTGTCATTGACAAACTTAAAACCGTTCACCTTTTCTTTTGGTTGCTTTCACGTAGTGTTCAGTTTCAAAGCATACATCTGTATATAAAATTTTTTCAAATCTCTTAAAAATATTCATAATTTGAGAAGAAACAAAACAATCGACTTACTGTCCAATAAATTATCCACTTCTTTGAGACCTATAGTAGCTCTTACTTCCCTATAATATTCAGCATCTTCTTCAAAGGATATTAATTTTATAGCCATTCTTATTTACACTTTTCCCCCAGAGTATCTTACAAAAATTAAAATTCAACTTGCACCCAGTTAAAAAAATCGCCGATGTTTTATCATTTTAGAGATTGCCTTGTCTGCAACCTCTTGATCAGTTCTTTTGTAGCCAATAAATGATTGTAGGTTTCGGTTGGCAATGTTGAAACAAGTTTTGACATAAATATTTATTATAAACAAATGTATATAATACATTTTTTTTGTAGATCTGTTAATGAAAAATTGATCCTTGAGAGAATAAATAGCCGTTGCCACCCATCTGCCATGATGAAAGAAATGTCTTTTGAAGGAAGATATCCTATAAAAATTATATAAAGTTCGATATATTCTTTATAATCATCACTGGGCTGTTAGTTTTTTTATTGTTTGATAAGAAAACTTTAAATCTGATCTAAATTAAGTATTCTATATCTAATATTTTTATCTTCATTATCAGTTTCGTACTTTGTCTTGCCAAACTTAGACCATCCAGTTGGAAATCTCTTAAAAACATTTGGCTGAGGGCCAGTGCTTGAGCTCATTTTACAATCGAAAACTGATTTTTGAATAACTTCTAAAATATATTGGCAACACAGTAAATACTGAAGATTTAGTCCTAATAATTGTTGTAGCAAAACACAAGTTCCTCTGAGGCGGCCAGTGTTTACCGCAGTGGCATCAAAACACATTGCCTGGATTTTCCCATCTGCCTTCCACTCTTCAATTGCTGAAATTACAGGAAAATAGCAATAGCAAGTAACAATAACTTTGTAACAAAATGAGACTTTCAGAAATCTGTTTTGAATATACCTAAAATACAATACAAATCGGCAAGACTAGATACTTATTAATTAACTGTAATTAGTAAAAATACAATATAAAATTAATTTTTATTCCATTTATTGCAAATAATACAAAGCAAAAAAATGTTTTAAAGTAATTAAATTGTTTCTTTTGCCATTTTTTACTTTCTAGGCTGATGTTGACAATGTATATCACAACCCGACCTGAAAAGTGCTAAATCTTATATCTTTAAACGAGCAATTCTTGTGTGTGTGAGTGTGTATATATATATCTCGGACACGGATATGATGATTTGGATGAAATTTGATAACGTTTTGACTTTTAAGATTACCTAGAAAAACAACCTTCCCTACAAAAAAGTGAGTTTACAAAATACCAACAATTTTTTTCACTTGGTATCTCGAAAACGGCACTAGCGCCACCTCGTAGACAATTCAGGTACCAGAAATCCTACAAATACTTTCTCTTTTATTTCAAAGAATATTTAAACGAACAGTTCTTGTATACTGGCTGACCCATGGAAATATTAGCATTGCAAGTTTAATTGTAAAACATTGGTTGACAGAGGTGATACTTTACAGAAACTTCTTTGAAAATAATATTAACGGTACCAGTTATAAAGTAATTAAAGTTTACTTTTTGACCGTAAAAAGTGGTTGTTAGTTTGTCATTAAATTCTACCATGCGAGGTATGAGCATAATTTTATCGGATTGACTGATGATGTTCTATCATTACCGTGACATCACAATCTGATGATGAATTCTTATAGAACTCGACGTAACATAACGAAAATAAAGAATAAATGTTCTTAAACCAGTTATAGGTATAGTTCCTTGTGCTTTTGGCGACGTTTCTTCTGGTCCAGGCCGTATTTCAACCTAACAACAACCATTAGGAACAAAATAAAACATTGAAAGTACAGTTCCACTGTATAGACATAGTTGTTTTGATGGATTTTTTTCTGGTCCAGGCCAGATCTAATCCTAACCTCTTCACTCGAGATATCAGAAATATAAATTCTTTATTTTTGAGTTTGTTTTGACGAGTATCATACGAAATCATCAAACTTGTCTATGGCGAAATTAATCTTCTGGTCCAGGTAGCATTTGAACCAACCACGTCAAATTTTGAGATACGATATCTCCAGAACTAAGCGAGATATATATATATAAAATATTTTTTACTTTCAACTTTTCTGAATGAGTTACATAAGAATCCATCATCAAGGGCTATCGTAGAATCCCCTGAATTACCACAAATCTCGCACCATTAATTGAATCGTTTATTTCAGAATCCCGCTAAGTGCACTTTTTTAAATTTTCGGTAAAACAGAAAAAACTTAATATCTTTTATTTGAATAGAGCTTTTTGGCTTGAAAAAATTAGATGAATACTTAATGTCTTCTCAAAACAAATATTGCTTGTATTTCAATTTTATTTCGTTACCTTTCTTCAAAAAAATTGTTTAAAAAAAATTCAGTTGATGCGTTTCTGCAATAAACTACCTCACATTATTAAAAACTGTTATTTTGAAGCTAACTTTTAATTTTTTAATAGCAGGAAGATGTTTAACAACAAAAACATAATAGTATAAACTTAAAATATTTATTAAAAGCAACAAAAACTCCATAAAACTGCATATAAAGAATTTAAACGGATACAGTTACAGCATTACTCATTTTTCCTTTCTCTCTATAGGACTACTCATCTTAGTACTGCCTATCAACGTTGCACTCCTCTCCTGTAGTGGGCCACTGGAGGATGTTGTCATAGTAAGCTTCATATCCTTTAGTGTATTTGTTAAGTTTCCTCAGGTCGTTGATCTTCTATACGTAGATTTGTACTCTTCCAGACGGGTATGCTTGCACTGTTGGGAGTTCAGGAGCAGCAACATACTTTTTCAAGGTAAAAGTTGCAAATATGAATCCGTTGATAAAGTTATGGCCACAAATTTTCCTGGTGCAGATTTGCTGTACTTAAATTCTTTATAGGTTGAGAGTGTAAAATTAATTTTTTCTTCCTTGGGAACACCCCTTCCATTTGTTTCATCTGAGCTAGCATATTTTTTTTTTATATATAAAACTGGGGCCACCACGTATTGAAACTAAAGATCATGTCACTGGTTACTTGATAGACAGAAAAACACCCTGTTTTACTGGCTCTAATAACCATCTCAGTATACTGCTCTGGAATGTACACTCTGTCCACTTGTCGCACAAAACGTTTTACACAACCAAAATCACGGTCGCAGGGTAGAAATGAATGTCCCCTTACTGGGAAATAGTGAGTCACCGTCTCGAATATTACCCTATCACAGAGGTTCATCAGAAACCGAACAACACAATGATTTTTATTTTGGCCTGATGGGCCATCACTGAAGACAACAATATTTTTAACTCCAACAGGAACTTCAGTTTTCAAATAATGTGATAACATTGAGCACACCTTGTCCGGAGATTTGTTGGCTTGACCTTCATGGTAAATGTACATACTTGATTTATTTGTCTTCATACCGTGAACACAAAATACATTAAGCCAGAGCTGACGCATGTAGAAGACTTCCTGAACTGGAAAATTTGGAAGCGGGAGGTTTTGCATGATGTCAAAACATAGCGCTACACTACGTTTGTATTTATCTTCATTAGAAATGACTCGTTTCTTTTTAGGTTGAGATTCATCATCAGAACTTACACTATTCATTTCTTACAGGAAACTGTCACAAAAACAACATGAAACCACACAAAATGTTAAATAATTTAACACTTGACAACAACTGCCTCTTGAAGTAGTAGAAAGATTGGTTAAAACAGGTGGTGCAACATAATAACAAGCAGAAGTGCCACAAGACGAACACGAAATTTAGTGGAGAAACCCGCCATCTGATGCCGGTTAGCGGGTTTCTGCACTAAATTTAATATTCAATGTTTGAAAAAACCCATACAGAGGCTTGCCCATTGATGGTTTTCTGCTCAAACATGTGTGTTTACACATCATGAGCCATAATATGTATTTATCTCAATTTTTACAAAAATGTCAGTTGACGGGTTTCTGAAATAAACGATTCAATTAATTCCTAATAATAGCATTTTTCTTTGAAAGAAATTTATGAGGCGGTCTCGCAAACGGATCTAGCGATTTGGATGAAATTTCATATGTAGTTAACGTTTTGATTTTCGAGTTTTTTTTTAAAAAGAGCAATTTTTGTATTTGGTTTCTTGAAAACGGCTCTAACCTCATTATGTACAAGGTTCAGGTACCAGTAAGCCTACTGATGTTAGTTAAGATTCTCTTTGGTTAACTGTGCACATCAAAATGCCTAGGAAGCCTTCAGGCCTTTTAATTTAATCAAACTTTACTCGAAATCTTGGATATTGAACAGAAATCGAAAGATGCCGAGCGAAGATCGGCCACCCAGGTAAAGTTAAAAAAGATTGTCTACAAAATGAAACAAAAATCAGGTTTCTAGGATAAACAGGTTTTACTTTATGAATGAAAAACAACATTATCCAATTGTGCTGAAACTTTTCAAATCTCATTTTCTACCCTATTAGCAACTTTTAGGGGGAGGGGGTTTTCTCTGTAGAAAAACTTACAAATACATGTATATGCTAGAAAAATACGTATATGAAAACTGACTGTAAAATAGTAACAGATTTAGCATAGGTTAAGGCCAGGGGGTGTGTCTGATGTCTATGATATGTTGAAAGGCAAGTTCCCACACGTGTACTCCTTCCCAAAGTCATACCCATTTCTTCACCCACTTGCTTCAGTGGGCCTCCTAATCTGAACATCTTGGTCCACAAGTACTTACTTTCTTATTCTTTTACACCTCAACAGGAATCTTTCCCCTGTTCTAGACCCCACTGTAAAACATGCATCAAGCCACCACTACCTACTCAAATCAGTGATGGATCTATGAATTTTCCGAGCCAGGGCAAAAACTGCCATCCCTCGTATTATTTTGCCGCCACACAGGGTAGTAGTGGAGCATTTTTTTAATGACAAATTTTCCATTCGCTGCCCTCGGAAGTTACCACCAGGGGCAAGTCCACCTCCCTCTTCCCCTAGACTCTTTTCCCATAACAAGAGAATCCTTTATATTATTGGACATGCCACCTGCACTATCACTCACCGTATTTACCTGACTTCACTGCACTGCATACATCGGTCTTACCACTGAACTATCCTACACAATGATTGGCCACAGGCAAAGAGTTTATACTTCCAACACAGAACATCTAGTAGCAACTCATGCCAGCTCAGATGATTCCAACAACTGTTTCACAGTCAGAGGCGTCAGTTTTTCCACACATCACCATCTATTCAGGACTCCATAGACGGGATCTTGCCTACTAACATATTATACACACACCCCTGAACTGAACATACACTAAAACTATTACTATTACTATTTTGCAATTTAAGTCAATATATATGTGTATTAAACAACTAAATCAAAGGCAATAAGTAGCAAAAAGGAATTAAATTAGGATAGGGAAATGAGCCACTACTTACCTTCAGATGATGGATGTGGGGTGCGAACACACAGAAGACAAAAGATACAGAGATTTTTGGGATGAGCCCATCGCCAACACGAAAAACTATGGGAGGTAGGTGATGTGGGAGACTGCCTCACAGAAAGACTGTTGGCCATGTGATTGTGTACGCACCCCACGTCCATCATCTAAAGGTAAGTGGTGGCTTAATTCCCTGTCCTAATTTATATATATTTTTCAACATATCCTTATAATTTTAGTATTTTTTAATAAACATTATTTTATAAACAAATTTCATTTTACCTTGACCAACTGTCACATATATCCCCCCCCCCCCCTTTTTCTGCCTCTATGGCTTTAGATAGGTTCTGCAGCCTTCGACTTCTGTATTCTATAGTTACGTGTTAGGTAGCTTTGGAACATATTTTATTTACACATTTTGAAGGAAAACTTTGTTCTATGTAATAGACGACTTGATGTAACCTCAACATTTAAGATTGTTTTCAATTCTTCCTTTTTTTCATATCAAAGATTTTATAATGAGTTTTTATTATTGACAGGTGCAATTTGAATCTCTGCATTTGTAGGGGTATCAATGTTCCAATGTGCTGTAGCCTGTTTTCTGCAAACCGTAACTTTTCTATTTTTAAACATAGATTTGTCAACTTAGTTATTTCTTTTGAAACATATGGTGTAGAAGTCACATTGTGTGGTTCTTGTAAAGATGTGTAGCATGGGTCATTTAAGATTTGTCTAAAGAATCTGTTTTGCTGCTGCTGTATACAACACAAGTTGGATTTTTATACTGTTCCCCACACCTGGCACCCGTACAACATGTATGGGAAAATCACCATTATGTAAATGTGTAGTTCTGTGTTGATTGTCAAGTTGATACGTTACATTATGGGGCTCAAGTTTTGGCAAAGTTGTCAAATTACGAGCCCTTAGACCCTGCGTTTAATTTATAATATAACAATCTTTGAATAACAAGTGAAGAGAGGAAGAGAAATAAGGAAGATGAGCTGTTGCGTTGAGCAGTGGTATTATATTCTATTGGCGGTGATGTATTGGATTTGTGAAGTACCATAATAATGGAAGTGCTGAATATTTGTGAAGGATTTTAATAAAGAATACATTCAATTAAAACATTATTATAAACGTAGTAATATGACATGCAACAAGGATTGTTTAATTTAATTTAAACGCAGTAATTTAACATGGCGACCGTGACAGGAAAGTGAAAAGAAAGAAGTAAGAGATAAACTTGCTGGCGAAATCTCCGAACTCACACGGACGAACCTGCAAAGTAGTAGATTTATAATAATATGACATTCATCAACCAGATTGGAAGCAAAGACCAACAGTATAAAGAGATGGCTACAAGATCTGAGATATTTTTACTCTGGACGTCGATCGGCGAGCTATATTAACATCACTGCCTGCAGTTTCGAACAGCTGTTAGCCGCGCGGAAACCAACAGAGGGAAACGAAACATACTTCAAACAGGCATTAGTAGAAGTTTGAATAGTAGTCATTTTCTTTTAATTTAAAAGAGAGAGAAACAAAAATTTTTAATCAATTTGGTTCAAGTAATTTTAAATTAACGGAAGTTAACGCTTACAGAATTTTTCATAAGTTAACCTATTCTTGTTTCTGGTTAAAGCTTTAAGCTTTTTATCTTTTCTCTCTGCTTGTTTGCCAAATATAAGTACAACATTACTAGAAAATTATATTTTTCCTTTTCTTCTGAAATTTTCTTTAAAGGAACCAATATTTCACATTGTGGAGAAGACAAAGGATTTATTCTTGCTTTGATTTTAACCTGTAACTTTGTCATTCTAATTGAAGTAGGAAGTTGTTAGTTTCAATAAGTAGGGTTTAGTTCCATTTACTGACAATTTCTAGGGATAATACATCAGTCAATCTGTTGGATTTCCTTTGAAATAAATTTACTCGGTAACATGGCATCAGAGGAATCTGATAATAAATGGGAGACCCAAGAGGCAATGATATCTCTGAAGGACATTTTGCTTGACATAAGAGGTACTATGAATGCCCTTCAAACTAATTATAATGTTCTCCAAACAGCTAATAATATTCTTCAGGGTAGTATCGATGCCCTTCAAAGTAGTGTCAATGACAAATTTATGGCCTTGCGAAAAGATTATGATGACAAGTTTAATGCTCTTCAAACAGGTTATGATTCCCTTCAACTAGCTAATAACACTCTTCAAGGTAGTATTAGTGCCATTCAAAGTAATTTTGATGACAAATTTAGTGCCTTGCGTGTAGATCATGATGAAAAAATTAGGGCTATTCAAGATATTATTATTGAGAGACACGTTATTCTGACTGAGCATATTGATAAACAGTTGGAGGAACAAATAGAGGATCTTGACGGTAATTTCAATGCGATAAATTTCAAACAGGAGGAAATACTACATGGATTGAAGTATCAATCACAAGAGAGGATTGAAATGGAAGGGGGTGTCTATGGGGGACAGAAGAAAAATACTGTCGAAGCAAATAACTATGCAAAGAAGAGAGGTCAAAAAAGTTAAAATGAATACAAAGATTTTTGAGAACAATGTAAGAAACTTGTCTGGTCCAGGGACCAATCAGTACAATGGATTCAAGGTTGAAAGTAGAGGATGGAGATGACATACCAGAACATGACAAGGACATACAAGAAGATGAAAATGATATACAAGAAATGGAGAATGACGTTCAAGCAAATGAGAATGGCATACAAAAGGCTGAGAATGACCCAGGAAGGGATGAAATTAATAATCAAGGTGAGGACAATAATTTCTCCGAGGAAAATAAACATGACAGTAAAGCTAATGCTTTTTGGGAGGTAATTGATGATGGAAAGAATGAAGAAGTAAGCAAGAAAAAGCTGCGTAAGGGATTAAATCTTTACTGGAAAGGAAAGAATGTGCTAAAACGCAAGCAAAACATTGAGGGGGGGGGGGGGGAAACGGATAATATTACACTTGTAGAACCTTTCAGTTAGTGTGATTGTTAGGGAACAGGAGTGCTTAAGGGGTCTACCACCTTAACACCCAACATTTTTTTTATTAGTACATTATCTACGTTATGGATTAGTTGATTTTCTTGTAATTTCTAGGATCTGTGGACTTCCTAATACCAATAGTACAACGTCTACTTTTTAGAGTGGTTAGTTTTTCTTGTTATTTCTAGGATCCTTCCCAAGTATTACTAATTGTACATTATCTACTTTGTGGATTTTTTTAAATTATTATTATTGTTATTAGTTGGAGGAATGTTAGGGAATAAACAAAAATAAATTGTGTTAACATTTTTTCTCTCTTTTAAAGGCTAGGCAAACACAAGTGAACCAATGATTAATTGTACATGGAATTGTGAAATAATTTTGTTATTAACTTTTGTAAAGAGGTACAATGTAAAAAGTATTATGTATTTAGGCAATAATGACCATCCATTGAATTATGAAATCCAGCAGGAGAAGGATAAACTTGTAATTTAGGTTTACGATATTTCATCAAATTGCACCTGTAAACTTGTTTATTTGAAAAATATCTGGAAGGGGTTGTCAAATTACAAGTACTTAGAACCCGCATTTAAATTATAATATAACAATCTTTGAATAACAAGTGAACATAGAAAGAAAAACAAGGAAGGTTAGCTGTTGCGTTGAGCAGTGGTATTATATTATATTAGCGGTGATGTATTGGATTTGTGAAGTACCATAATAAAGGAGGTAGTGTACATTCAATTAAAACACCATTATAAACGTAGTAATATGACATGACTTATGCATGCAACGAGGACTGTTTAAATGCGAATAAACGTTGTAGTTTGACAAAGTCCAAATCATCATCCTCTTCTACTAATTACATGTTCCTTATACCTCAACTTGGTGTCAAGTGTAAACCCCAGGTACGAATAATTGGTAACCCAGGGTACAGCTTTACCAATAAACTGAAGTTTTCAATTAATCTGAGGTCTAATCCATATGAAATAAATGGTTGCACATTTAGTGGCATTTATGTGTACCTTGTTTAGCATGTACCATTTCTCAGTTTCATGTAGCGTCTTCTGGACTCTGTTTATATTGTTGTCATAGTGTTGACCAATTGTATACACCGTCATATCGTTCGCGAATTGAGCCAGATGCACTAGCGGAGTAACAGGTATCTTATTGAAATAAATACTGAAGTGTTTGGGTGATAGACAAAATCCTTCAGGAATTCCTGTATCAATGTGGTGTATTGCAGATTGTTGACCATCAATGGTAATGAAGAAACTGCTATTGGAGAGATACCTTCCTATCAGTTTGATTACTGTCTCTTGATTGAGTTTTAACATAAGGTTCGAATATCAAACATCATCATAAGCCTTTTCAACATCCAGAACGATGGCTGTTGTGGAGTTGTTGAAACCATTTTGATATCTTCTGTCAGGTGGAACAGCTGGCAAACAGCGGACACCCGACTCGTAAAACCAAACTGTTTCACTCTTATTGTTTTCTCTGAATTCTTTTTAGAATCACCTGTTCCAGTGATTTCACCATTGAGCTTTGGGGGCTGACTGATCTGTAGATTATTGGATCAGCAAGATTTTTCACCAGTTTTGGCAGTGTTATAACTTGACTTACTTTTCCAGTGTTCCAGAAAATAGGATCTGATTAAACAGGCATTGAATATCCTTATTAATACCATAACAGCTTTTGTAGGCAAGTTCTTCAGGTGTTGGTTTGTAATGTTTTCAACACCTGGCGATTCCTGGATTCCAAGACATTTTATTGCTTTTCAAACTTCGCCCAAGTCTTAAGTTCGGTTAATTCTTCGGGAGTTCTGCCAGAATCTCGCTTGCCAGTTATATTTGCTTGTTATTTTTCATCAAGCAGTTGGTATTGAGTACAGAGCTTCAAAGCTTTCTGCAATCTCCTCTGCTTTTGCAATAGGAACACAGCCCCAGAGGTCCATTAATTGGTGTGTTATTTTGCTGAGGCTCCTTCAAGGCCCTTACTAGTTACCATGAGACCTTGTTGCAATTCACTATTCCCATTTTGCTATTCTCCATTCTTGCAGAACCTGTTTTAGTGGGTTTGAATATCTTCAGAAAAGTCATCGTGTGGGTCCCTCTATAGTTGCCATCATTTCCTGAAGTGGTTTTTCAGTGATCTCACCGTCTCCATATCAGCAAGCAAACTCTCATATTCGCCAGTTTAGGTCGTCGTAACTGAAGCCTGTCTACCTGACTGAAGGATGCCATTTTTCAAGTGGTTTATGGCCTTTTCATGTTTTTCTTGCTGTTTGTTGTTGTAGTCCTGTTGTGTATTAGATGGTTAAATTGATGCCAGTTGGTGGAATTTACTTTCTTAATCTTGAGCCAAGTTAGGTTCCAGTTTTTTAGTTAGAAATATCAGGCTATGATGGAATGATGGTTCTAATTTGGTTACTGGATGTATTTTACTAGCTATATTTTGTGTGATAACAATGTCAAGTACATCGGGTTGTTGATGTCTGCACGCTGGGATAAAGGTTACTGTGGTTGGACCCATGACTTCTTATGTTTCTGATGTCCATCAATTGTAGTAGATGTTGTTAAGGGTTGCTAATCATCAAATTCCATGTGAAATGTTTGCTGTTCATGTCTCCTCCCTTGAGAACTTTATCCCCTAGTCCCAGTAGCATGTCCAAATCTTCTTCAGTAAGTTGTTTATTTGGAGGTAAATATGCTGCAACAATATGTCCTCTTGAATGTATCTTAACTGTTGTGGCTTCTATCAGATTTGGTATAGCTATCAATTGGTGTGGCACATCTGTCCCACCTCCTCTTCTTCCTGCCCTGACTGTTCAGTATATTGCCATCCCTGATGTCATCCCAGTTTTAAAAATGTTTCAGACAGCAGTGCTATGTCAGTGATTTAAAGTTTAATGAAGTCTTCCATTTCATGTTGCCTACTTTTAATGGAGATGGCATTCCATGTTCCCAACAATGTGTCACATTGTGAATTATTGTCTCTTGCCATTACATAAATATTTTCACTATTTCTTCGACGAAAGCAAAAAGTTTTGCTCATTTGTTTTTAGTCTTTTCACTTTTTGTCTATTTCAGTCGCAGAATAATTTTCAGCGGTCCAAATTGAAATGGGGATGATTCCTCATCACTTATATCATCTGAATCTTCATTTTTGTTTATATCTTTTTCTTCTTCTTCTTGCAACCTGGCAGCTGGTGTACGATCACTGGTGTCCAGTTTCTTCGTTGCTTTCTCATTATTATTTTCTGTATTTCAAGAATTCCTCTTTACATTGGTGACTGGTTTAGGTGGTTTGATTAAAGCCTGGTATTTTGTACATCCTCTCCATGAAGCTGGATGATCCCCTTCACAATTATCACATTTTGCTTTGTCCGGCAGTGGTAGAATACACTTACTTGTCGGGTGGAGTTGTGCACATTTCACACATCTGCTAGGGTAGTTGCAGTAATTATGGGTATAGCCATGCTGTTTTTATACTGAATTTGACAGTTGTCGTGACGGTAACATACAATTTTAATTTTTGTATGGAACATATTTTGCAGACTATAAATATCCTCTGCTTTAATCCCAGGGTGAAGAGACATTACATATACTTGTAGTGGTGTAAGGCTCCTCATTTCTTCCTGAATTGATGAACTTCCTTGGCATCAAAACCTTTGAGTATTATCTCTTCTTTAACTTGTTTGCGGTCATTGTCCTTTAACAACTACTTGCAAACATTTTTCCTCTGGTAACTGCTGTGTATAGTGTGACACACTGCCTATCTGCAAAACATCCAGCAAGCAATAATAGTCCTTGTTCTCAGTGAAGTATTTAAATGTGTCTCCCTTAACAACCACTCTAAATCGTCTTTCTAGTCCTTTCTCGGAGTATTTTTCTACCAGTGGTTTTGTTTTCTGTCTTTGTAACTGATTTAGTACACTTTCTATACCTTCACTTCAATTTGTAAGCACATGTGTTGTTGGATTGATAAGGGAACCTTTCAGCTGGATAGGATTCTATACCTACAGGATGATTAAAAACAAATATCAACATGCTGTATGCCAACTGCTGAATGGTTTGGCCTCTACCAACTGAAAAATATGTAGTATATTGTGTTCCAGGAATCCACTTGAAGTTTTACTAAGTAATTTTTGCAGAACTTTAAAAGACAGAGACAACAAGGATTATTTAAAGGATTCCTCCCCCCTCCCCCCCTTTTCAACACAAAAACTTAGAATTTTGTATCTGAATGTATTGATAGTGGCTATTCATAGTTAATGTTTTTGTATTAAAGTTGTTAAAGATAAATTTATACTATATTAGAAAGGATAATACATTAAATGGAAATCAATAAAAATCACTTCTGTTCATAGTATTTATATAATAACCCCCTTCAGAATATAAAAGAAACTGCTTCTATTAAAAATATAACTATCAATAACAATTTGATATGTGAAAAGGACTATTTACAATAAATAAATCAATCAATAAAGGAACTGTTGCAGATATGAATATTAAATTAGTGCAAAAATGCACAAAGAAATTTTATTGTTGTAACATATGTGAGAATTTAAGTATCTCTTGATACTCAGCAAAGAATAATGACTTACTGACAATAAACATACAGAACTTATTTTCAGTAATGAGTCAAGACCCTAACCAATAACAGAACAGAATTTTGTTCTTGAATGTGAAAATAACATAAAACCACAAATTATGCTTTACTGAAAGTTAACTGTAATCTTACATTTATAAGCAGTGACAAACAAGATTTTACAAGTACTGTAATAAGTATAGTTTAAAATGTATCAGGGAGTGATATGAATTCTGCAAAATAATCTAAGTACAAAAGTTGTTACTTTACAGGATTCAGTATAAACCAAATAACATTTTTATAACAAATACATCAAAACATGAAGGAAAAAGGGGGGGGGGGAAATCTGTTTCCATTAGGAAGGAAAAAAAAAACAAAAAATACTCTTGCAGAAAGCACTTCGGGGGATTAAAGTCAAATATATTGGTCATTTACTTTCTCAGTATTTCTCACTAAACATGTTCCAGCACGCTGACAGTCCACATTTTTTTATATGGCTGATATCAACTAAGAAGTAATCAAGTTTTTTAAATAACTTTTGCCTTTTGTAGAACCATTTGAAGGCTGCATAGCTTTAACATTCACTGGCATGTAAACATTATGCAGATGATTTAACTTTTCATGTGGAATCACAATGTAGACCATATTTTGAAAATTGTCTTCTAGTAATCATCAATATCATACAGACCATCGTCCATTTCATCCAACTGCATACTCTGGAAGTCTACCTTGTATCGAAGTAAACCTAAGGTAAAAACAAATAGTTTATTCATCTTTTTAGACAGAATATTAATACAGTTATTATTTAATTTCTAGCATGTAAAAATTGATTTTTGCGATTAGATACATAATATATGAGGTAAAAGGTACCGGCATAAAAACTTTTTGAAATACTTTTGTTACTAAGGCAATGTTTCCCTTTATATTAAACTTAGAAGAAGAAAACACATCAGTCATCTAAAAAGGAACCATTCTGTAAATCTGAGATGTCACCCAAATTCAAGCAATTCAACAAGTTACCAATAGACACCACCTTCTGAATAAAGATAACTGTTGCAGTGCTTAGTCACAAATGACTGATGCAGACCTTAGAAGGACAATTACGAGATTATCAAAATAAAATAATATAACTATAGATACAGCACAGTCCAGAGCAAAAAACACTTTTTAAAACCTTGGGGAGTGGGGGTGGAAGGTATTTTAAGTAAGTAAAACATATTAGTTAAAATATGAATCAATAAAATTCAGGTTTCGCAAATCAAATGTTACATTGCTCTGAATATACCATGAAGATTATTTCTTAAATTGGCTTCTACTTCTTCTCACATATCCCATTTTTATTCAGAATTTTTTGTTTGTTTGTTTACTATGGTAAACCTTACAAAGTCTAGTAGTCGATTCCTTTCTTAATATATTTCTAACAATTTTTGAAGGAAGCTAAAAAAAGAAATAAAGTTGTCAACACTCTATAAACAGAAGGATGGGTAGGAAATGGATAACAAAGAGTATTAGAGTATCTAGTAAAACAAAAAGGGTATTTTACATAAAAGTAAGAGAATACACTGAAAGCCCATTATAAACTATATTCTATAATACTAAGAAATATAATAAAAAAGGCCAAGAACAGGAATGTATCAGCAAAATTTGCTGATACATTCCTGTTACCTAATTTAATATAGATAATTCAAGCAATAAAATGGAAACTATATAGAACAGAATAAAAACTGAAACAGGAAAAGCTGTAAATCACTCTAAAGACATAAAAATAGAACAAAATGGTTCTGTGCATATTGAAGTAGGAGAAGGTTGTGAAATATTTAACTTAAGTTGTAAAGAAATTAGGCATAGGAAAGCAATCCCCACATAATGCACTAAACCTTCGTGAGACAGCTTTCCCAAATAGATTTGTCGAGATGCAATTGCCACCAATAACAGTCTCCGAAATAAACTCATGAAACAATTAAAACCTAAACAATTGTACCAGCTAGACAATATTTCAAGTAAATGTTCAGACTGTATTAATAATTTACTTCCCTACATTTGTAATGAATCCTTAATGCAAAGTGTGTTTCCAAATAGACTAAAATATGCAGATGTCAAACCATTATTTAAAAAAGGAGAAGCAACATGTGTAGATAACAATTGCCCCATTTCATTACTTTCAGGATTCTGAAAGATTTTTGAAAAAGTCATGTATTCTAGAGTAATAAACATGTTGCACAATATAATATCCTCAATGATTCAAAATTTGGGTTCCAAAAAGGATCAGCCATAGAAATGGCTATCTATTCATTTTTAATAACACATTTGACTTTGTAAATCATGAATTACTGTTGGAAAAATGGAACACTATGCTATTTATGGAAATTCAGGTAAACAGTTTAAATCATACATGAAAAGCTGAAAGAAAAAAGTTTCCATTTTTGATTCTAAAATCAGTAAAGATGCTTCATCAGACTGGAAGAAAATAAAAAATAGAATTCCACAAGGCTCTCTCCTAGGATCCACTCCTCTTTTTGTTATACGTCAATGATCTTCCTGTATGCTTATCCAACAAAGTTAAGAATGTTTTATTTGCAGACGGCATTAACCTGACAGAGAAAAACACCGAACAGTAATCTAGAATTTAATGTAAATGAAGTACTTAGTGAAGTAGCAAATTGGTTTAAGGCAAATTCATTCAAATTAAAGTGTGAAAAAACACATTAGGATTAAAATATGCACAGCCGGATTTACATATAAACCATTAAAATAACACAATCTTAGAAACAAAGAGTATAAAATTCATGAATTACTGAAGAAGTTAAGTAGTGCCACCTTTGCAATATGAACACTTTCTCTAACAGCAGATCTAGACTTAACAAAACAGGTGTACTACTCATATTTTCATTCAATCATGTCATATGGCATAATTTTTTGGGGAAACTCTTCATAAAGTAAAAAAGTTTTCATAATACAGAAAGGAGCTATTAGAATGCTGTGTAGGGTAAAACCAAGAACTTCTAGCAGACAACTTTTTAAAAGAACTCGATATTCTTACAACAGCTTCTCAGATTCTCTCACGTGTTTTGTCATAAAACATTTTAACTTGTTTACATCTAATTGACAGGTACACAATTTCAATACAAGAAACAGAAATAACTTGCACTAACACAATCATCATTGTCATTAGTATAAAAAGGGGTCAATTATTCTGGGATACGTGTGTTTAATAAACTTCACAAGAGTATAAAACAGTGTGCAGATAATAAAGATATATTTAAAGAGAAACTGAGAGATTATCTTATTGGCAACTCCTACTCCATTCAAGAACTTGAACAAAATAATTAACTGTTTTCAATACGACCTTCTGCAAAACTCGGTTGTAAAAGTTTATGTTTATCGTTATTCTATTTTTGTCTTTTGCAATATATAATTGTTTTAACTATGATTATGGCTCGTATGTACGTGAATTAACCATGACATATTTCACATTCCAGAGGTCCTTCTTCAGCAGGGATCTATGAAACAAGATTGATAAATAAAAGAAAGGTTTCATTGCTTTAAATATTGTACCAATTAGATTCTGAATGGGTGAAATTTTAAATTAAGCATCCTTGAATTCCAAATGCCATTACATGTTTGTGTGTTGATAATCTCAGAGCAATTTGTGCTGACTCATCCTAAATGACTACTGTCTTTGGTCTGTCAGCACACTTAGTATTTCTTGTCAAATGCTGTGAATGGTTCATTTGCTTGGTTTAGTTCATTTATACTCACACTCAATTACTCCACATAATCCATGTTTAATCTAAAATATAAATGATTAATTGATTGTATGAATGATTACTTTCGTAAAAAAATGTGGATGCAAAGGGCAAGCTACTGCACTAGTCAACTGATTCATGGCAAGTAAAAATTCCCAGATTTGTTGGCTGACAGTGACCCCCACCTTATATTTCCTGCCATCTTGTTTTACAGAGATGTTTTAAGGGCATTTTTCACTGGGACACAGATATTTTTTTTTTTTAAAAAAAGCAGCTAAATTTGTAATCCTGAATGATTTCATACACAATCTAGGTAGTCTCTTTACTTCCTTCCTTCCTTGGACTTTATGGCTTATTCACATTGGGGTCATTAGCGCGGGGAGAGGATTTGGGGTTGAGGGAGGGAGAGCAAGAAACGAGAAGGAATTTGCCCATGGCCTTTGAAGGAATCATACCAACATTAACTTGAAATGGTTTCCAGAAACCATAGAAAACAAAAATCCGGGCAAAGATACCAAGTGGAAGTCCGTTGGAAGACAACTTGTCCCTTGTTACAATCCCTAGTCACGACACTAATTTTACATGTAAATTGACCTTCTGTACATACAAGGAATTACACAGCAAATTTGGTAATTGCTGAATGATTAAAGATGCCACAAGTTTACAAAGCTTACTGAAAGGTCAGCCAGTGAAAGATTGTTTGTATTTACACTAACTCATAGAAGTGTATAAAAACCTCTGCAGCTACGACAGTATTTACACCTGTGAGTTGGGACACACTGTGGCTAATTGACTTTGAGAAGATATCTGTTACTGAAAACAAAATAAATCAGTGTTTCATCCTTCAATTTTGTTCCTTTTTGCTGGCTGCAAACCATACAAATTACATAAAATTGGCATGCCAAGAAAATTTCCATTCAGACATCTCATTTATATTCAGCTGCACATTCCTACACTGTTAAATACCAATTTTGGATAAATTTCCATTGGTGACAAACAGTCAAAGGTGAATATTATGGTGGCACGATATTTCAGCTTATCGTTTCCAATGACACACTGACAGGATATCCACTTTACAATAGAGTATAGAGAAAACTATTTTATAGGTCAAGTTGAAACTTGAACTTTGTTATTGCAACATATATACCAGCAACACAAAAAGTTATTCTTAAATACCGAATAAATAACTGACAATTTCACCTCATTCCCAGGATGAGATGTGTTGTTCTTAATCTTTTGTATGAAGAATTAGTAATTATATGTAGAAGGGAAGCTAAGATGTTTAACAATATTTTTCAAGACATTAACACAGTTTAAAATGGAAAGGTACGAGGGGGGACCCAAAAGTAACGGGAATTGGGCTGTGGCGGGGAGGGAGAGTGGGGGACCCATCGTTCGACATGGTGTCTGTTACTGTCATGCCACCTGAGTGCTGGGCGAAGTTGTGTCGCTGTGGATGCATCAGTTCATCCGTGATAGTTTTTTTAGTAAAACAACTTTTTCCATTTCGGCAAAAACGTGATGGCAGATTGTCGAGAGCAGTGCATGGCTGTGAAATTTTGTTTCCTGTTGGGGAAATCAGCTGCAGAAACTATTGTAATGCTGAAGACTTCTTACGGAGATGGTGCCTTAAGCAAAACCAGAGTCTATGAGTGGTTTCCACATTTTAAAAATGGAGAAATGTATTCAGAACGCCCCTCAATGACAAGAAGAGATGAAAACGTCGACAAAATCAATGCCCTCGTTCATGCAGACTCTCACCGAACCACTGATCAAGTCTCTGAGATGTCTGGAATATCATGGAGTTCAATTCAGAGGATTTTATCTGAAGATTTGCACATGAGAAAGGTTGCAGATAAATTTGCCCCTCACCTTCTCATAGACGAGCAAAGGGAGCGTCGACTTCATGCATGTGTTGAGCTTCAAAATCATCTCAAAGAATTTTTTCGAAAGTGATTACTTATTATGAATCGTGGTGCTATGGATACGACCTCAAAACAAAGCAGCAATCAAGCCAGTGGAAGACATGTGCTTTCCTCATCCCAAAAAAACTCGCCAAGTGAAGCCAAATATCAAGACAATGATCATTTGTTTCTTTGATTGCATAGGTGTTATGCACGCGGAGTTCGTTCCCCCGGGTCAAACTGTCAACCAGGAGTTCTACTTGGAGATTTTTAAAAGATTGAGGGAGAGTTTCTGGAAGAAAAGGTCAGATCTTTGGCACACAGGCAACTGGTTCTTCCATCATGACAACGCGGCAGACCACACCGCCCTCTCTGTAAAGCAGTTTTTGACCAAAAACGGCATGACACTGATTGTCCACCCCACCTACTCACTGGATCTAGCCCCCTGTAGTTTCTTTTTGTTCCCCACACTCAAAGGGTCATGAAACGAAAGCGTTTTGCCACTGAGGAGGAGGTAAAACAAAAATCGCCGGAAGGCATAAAGAACATCCTGATAAGTGAATTTAAAAAACTGTTTTGAACAATGGAAGGATCATTTCAAGTAGTGCGTTGTGTTCAGTGGAGAATACTTTGAAGGTGTTCAAAATTTGGTGTAAAATATTAAGAAATAAAGACGTTATGACGAATTTTCCATTTTTTTTGGCCCCCCCCCCCAGTAATTAGATGCGTAGGACAAGTGTCTCCAAGTCATACATTTCGATGGAACTAATACTACTGACAACAAACTGAATGTAGCCAGATATGTTCTCCTTTATTCCACCAGTGCAAAAAATATTAAAAGGTATTAAAATGAATGGATCATTCAGGTGATTGTATTAATGGGAACTGCCCAAATAAAATGGAGACATGCAAAACGTCTTGATCATAATTTATGTCATTAGTTGAATCTTATATTGAAGTAATACAAAAATTATGAAACTTAGAGAAGCAAAATAATGATTGATGGCTAAAGCAAGATTTGTGTCTAGAGCTGGTTAACAGCTAACTTGTGTCCCTGTAATTTTTTGTATACATACACTACATCTGTGACAACATTTCACTCCACAGAGAATTCTTTTTCTATTACTTCACAATTTAAGTATATAATATAATAATATGATATAATATATAATTATATAATTTAATTGTAATTTTAAAATATTTTAATTATTAATTAGGCCCTATATTTTATTTAACAAATTTCTTATTGATATAAATTTGTAATCTTATTCCTTCTTTTCTTATTGTATTGTTAAACAGTTTTCTTTGAGTCATCTTTCCTGTTAATTCTTTTTGTTTAGTCACATTACAGTAATGTAGGTCTCGGTCATACTTACACTGAATGCATCTATCTGTATTTCTTCTACTTTACTAACATAATGCATTAAAAATCTGCAATTGTTATTCCACTTCTTGTAAAACACTGCCACTAAGTTTTTTGTTGTCATGATTTTATTTTGAAGATTAGTTCTTATCCAATTGGTCCTCAGATACAGCCATCTCATTTTTTCTGTGGATTTATTCATGTTAAATACTCTTCTTGACTAATTAAAATGGAGCTTTCATCAAAATGACAAAACTACTAAAAATACTGACCTGGAGTTAAAAGAACTTTCTAAGCTTAAATGGGTATGAAGTAAAGCAATTTAAGAAAGTGAAACAGACTTCAGGATAAACAGAAATATAAAATTATAGAAAGATAATTAAAATTAAGTGAAAAGAATGGATGAAGGAAGTTTGTGGAAGAACAAAAATAAATGAAAGGATGGGGACAGATTTTAAAGATGCACACAAGAACAGCTAAATTGCTGATGGAATAAACATAAAACAGAAAAGGGGGGGAAAAATTAGAGTGTCATAGATGTCGCAATAGGTATATGAGGTTCAAGAGATTGAGAATCACATCAAATGTCAGTGGCTTTGACGAAACTTCATAAAATTCTGGAACAGAAATTTAATATGTAACTTGTAGTATATGCACTGGCAAGTCGATAATTATCCGATACCTCATACTCGCATTTCAAAGATCTTTTCAACACCTTGACCATTTTTCGTCAGTTTCCTGCACTTATGGCATACCTTTTAAGCTTATTGATAATTCAAGCTTGGTATCCTCCTCCTACCATTCTCCGACCCCTTGTAAGACTGAATATTTCAGTATTCCCGTAGCATTATAGTGATGTTTCTTATGTTTTTGAATCTGATCTGTATTTTAACACTCTTGCAGGTTCACTTTGCCTCCTGTCTATCAACCATACCATTCACTGGATTTATTTCCATCAAGCCATTTCATTTTTATTTATACTTGCTTCTTGCACAGTTGTTACACGCATATCAATATCAAACGTTGAAAGAATTAGACACTCATAAAATGTTAGTTTTCAAAACAGAACAGTGAAGGGGAAAATTGCATTTGAGAAACAATTTTTAAAATGTTACTCACCTATACAAGGACACTTGCATGAGGAATCTAAATTACAATAATTATCTCAGCAATAATGGAGTACAAAGAAATACCTTTCCATATAAATACAATACTTAATTACACTACACAATCAAAGTACATTTTCTGATAATGGAAATATTACAAATCTACAATGGCAAATTATCAGACAACTGATTTTAAAAACTAATATTTAAATCTCAAATGGTACCATATAAAATGTGTTTCAGAAAACAGAAAATACAAAACATCAAATTTTGTTTTTCCCTAAATTATATAAGCAGAAACCACATATAAAACTTGGTGATAGATAACCTAATACTTTCAAGATTATCAATGATGGTACAGTAGTCTCATGGTGGTCTCAACAAACATTAAATGTGATATAATGGAAAGATGATACAACATTCCTTATGCTATATCTTCATCATGATAAAACTTTTTTTTTTAATGCTCAGCTTGACAAAAAACATCACACCCTTCTTTCACATTATTATATAGCAGTAGTATTTGAAATAATGTTCATAAAACAATAAGAGTGTTGTGCGAGTTGAGACATTCCCGGCATACTGATGCGATAAATAGTGGCGATATCACTGTAATATGGCACAAATTAGAATATCAAATGCAGTTTCTATCCTTCTGGTGCAGTCTCCTTAAAGAAGGTTGGCTACCATCATGCCATTGCTCTTATTTAGGAGATAATTTCATGGATGTTGAACAGGTGCCAGAGGAAACACCCCTTCATCAAGGACCACTATTACATTCTGCACTGGCCTCAATGATTAGCTGCAGAAGTATTGTGGCCAAAATACACTGCTTTTCCCCTGCTGCTCAACGATTCTTTTCTTTTTTGCAGTATCGTAAAAGTGTTCTTTGGTGGTTACATTGTCTGTCCATAGTACTTTCAGCATTCGGCAATAGAGCTACACTTCAACACTGTACAGTAATATACAAAACGCTTAACATTCTTGTTTCTTTGAATTATTATTATTCTCGAATCACACACATCAAATACACAGTTAAATACTTTGTACAAATTAACAGCTTTAAAAACATTTTGCCCAGTACTTCACAACCTCAAGTGAATTCAGCGTTGCTCAATACAGGTAATCTTTGTTGCAGGATGATGGGCACATAGGGCACTCAAGCATATGGTTCGTCATTTGGTCCTCACGACATTCGCACTTAAGACTGGTAGCATCGATAACCCCATTTCACTAGATTTTCCTTGGACCTGCCCACTCCTGTTTGCAATCGATTTAAGGACTGCCAGACGTTCCAGTCCTCCGTGTGACCAGGTGGCAAGCACTATGCAACTGTCAGAGGTCCCAAGATGTTACGGACCATCATTTTCCACAACTGTACTTTTGCCTTTTCAGGATACCCAATCAGTTCCCATGATGTTCTCAGGAAGCCTTTCTTGGACTTGAGTCGCTGGGCTGGTGGTGTATGGCCGTGTAGTGGGTGAGCGCTTTCCCGTTCATCTTATTTCTCTCCTTGTTCGGTACCACTTCTCTCCGAATACTGGGTGATGAAATCCCCGAAAGCAGATACAGCCTGTCAACTGGGGTAGGCTTTAGGCAGCCTGTCACTAGTTTACATGTGTTATTGAGGGCTACATCCACCTGTTTGTTGCAGAATATGTATGCCCAGTTTGGTATTAATCATCTCATACCAGAGTAACAAAAGGCCATTGTACGTATAGTTTGTGGTTGACTGCCCCACTGTGATCCAACTAGTTTGCGCAGTAAGTTTATTCTTGTAGAGATCTTTTTGAAATTCATGCAGTTCCATACCTGACCACATTCAAATTATGCTGAGCTTTCCTATTTTTTTTAGGTGAAAGGCACACACTTCAGTTTTTGAAGGGTTAGGTCTTTAGTTATTTTCCCTATAATAGCTTCATAGGCCTAAAAGGGCAGCAGACAAATTTCTTTCTACAACTTCAAGCTTTGTGCTCTGTGAGACCAGGGCAAGGTCATCAGCATACACGAAGCTCCTGGTAGCTGGCTGTAATGGCTTAAAATTTGTATAAATGTTTAAAAGAATTGGGACCAGTACACTGCCTTGAGGTAGACCATTTTTTTGTACCCTACATCGGCTGCGCTGTCCTTGAAAGTCAATTAAAAACCTACGGTTCTGCACAAGAGTAGCAGATGAGCTTGGTTACCCCTTAACCTACGATTTTGTACCCTACATCGGCTGCGCTGTCCTTGAAAGTCAATTAAAAACCTATGGTTCTGCACAAGAGTAGCAGATGAGCTTGGTTAACCCCTTAACCTACGATTTAGATTCGAAGATGTTGGGCCGAAATTGTATACAAGCTCGCGCAGCGTTCAGGATGTTCGCATGACTTATGTAACACGCTAATCCGAGCAATCGTAAACATTACGGGCATCGCCTGTGGTAGAGCGGTCGCAGTACCAGAATGGTTTGAAATTATCTACAAGCTGCAATGTCATTCAGTGTCACTCGGCGGTTTTCCATCACTATGGCTTCAACTGCTGCAATGTTCTGTGGAGTCACAACTCGTTGTGCCTGACCTGGACGAGGAGCATCTTCCACTGAAGTCACACCATTTGCGAACTTCCTACTCCATTCGTAGACTTGGTGCTGTGACAAACATGCATCACCTTCATTCTTCGATGAATTTCAATAGGTTTCACACCTTCACTACTCAAAAACCGAATAACAGAACGCTGTTCTTCCCTTGTGCAAGTCTCAAGTCGGGCAACCATCTTTATACTGAAACTGCGACGGTATTTGTGCATCTGCACTATGCTGCCACCTACAGGCCCTTCTGCTAGCTGCTTGTAGCAAGCTTACCAACTTACAGGATAATGGCACGAAATTTCAATTTTTTATTACAAATTTAAGGTTTTCATTTGACGAACCCTCGTATCAAGGAAACGGCTACAGAAAACTTACAGATACCCTCCTTAAATAACATATCACATTTAACTCTACGAAATTACAATGTGTAAAAATTTCACAGAAAATGATAAGAGACTTTGTTGCAATATCGTATGGGTTTTTATGAACAAGTTGCAATGGCACTTTTTTTTCAAATTTCATCTATTGTGAGAACACTTCTTTTGGTAGTTTTTATTGTTGTCGTTGTAGATTTGTGTACTACCTATTATTTGTAAACCATATTTTAATTTTTATTTTATTTTTTTGCAAATTCAAAGAATCAAACCAGACATTACTTACACAGAAAGAGCGCTTACTGGTATGTGATGTCACAAGTGTTGTTAGCCTAAGCCAGGCAGCAAAGGAGTGTTTTATTCTAAATTTTAACGTTGAATTTTAAGTAAAAGAAGCACTTTCGTGAAAGAATAAATAGCACCTGGTGAATAGCACGAGTCAATAAACAATTCAAAACAATTATCAAAAAATATTCACCTAGCCTATTGTCCATATTTCAAATGACTTCACTTTAATACAATGAGGAGTTCTGTTTAGAAGTGACAAAATTAGTACAATTGATTAACTAAAAGTTCCGGAGTAAGAAATCTGTTCTTAAATTATTTTTTCAAAGTCGTATATATGGAAAAACAAACTGGTGATTAAGTATCAACAATCTTCGAAGCCAGACAGAAATTAAGGTTTGAAAATAGTGCTATGGCAATTTATTTTTCACGTTTGCTTAATTAAATAGGATCATTATTAAATAAAGCTCATAACGCTGATTTTGAAATGTCTGTTTCCAGTTGTAGTTTAAATCTCCATAAAGTTGAATCTTCTTATGTTTACAAATATGGAACCAATCAAATTGGAAATTAACTAGGAATATTAATGCCTTATGGTACAACACAAATTATAAAACTAAATGCACTGTGCCCTTTCCCTTAAAGCCGGCTGGTAGTTATTCTGGTCCAGGGTGCATATTAAAATAACCATAACACCCAATAATAATGCTGTTCGAAATTCTTAGCTTCTTTAACTTACACATATTACTTATTTCGGTACAAATTTTAATACCAAAAGAACATTTCATTGAGAGGTGGTTATACGTATTAAATGAATAAATTGCGTGGTGCAATAATAGCATGATTAAGTTGATTTGCATCCTGGACCAGAATGGAATATCTCATGCTTTGTTTTAGCATAAAGCATGAGGAATTTAGTTTTCATTGATAACTTAAGCTCACTTGGTTTTTGGGTGGCAATGTGTTGATGCAGCCTGCACATGAATGAAATACGATCTTAGTAATCATTGTTTTGAGGTATATTTATTGCTATCGAATTCGTGAAAACTTGGCAGCTACATTAAATTCATTGTAACGGCATAGGAATATCTTCATATGGTGCTACGAAAACTTGTCAGCGATTTTACATTCATTGCTGTTGATGCTATAGTTGGCATCAAAGATGTGTTTAGAAATGGCTGTCAACTGAACAGCCAATGCTATTGCACAGGGTAAATATCGCGGCACTATCATAACCATGGTGCTGCAATTTGTGGTGAATTCCTATGCAACTTCATGAGATAAATCAAAAGTAAACAATAAAATTTTGTAATATCTCACTTGGTTCTTAAATTATTAAATGTAAAAGATCAGTTATAGGTATAATTCCTTGCACCTTTGGTTATGTTTTTCTTCTGGTCCAGGCTAGTTTCCAACCACTATGAAGAAAAGCAAAATACGTATTGTGCTTCTCTAGCATGTAGCTCCTTGTGGCTTTGGTGAGGATTGTTTTCTTTCTTTTTTTTTTTTTTTTTCCTCCTGGTTCATGCCTCATCTCAAGTTAAGCACCTCGGTTTTCAAATATGAGGGTTGCTATTTATATTTCTGGCCTTGGCAAAAATAAGTGTTGCCAGGCGCCATCTGACGTTTCCATTGGAAACATTGACATTGTTCAACATAGCCTTATTCATAACAATGTGTCATTTGAGTGCAATTTGTTGCTTACACTAACTGTAAAAATTCATCTCAGGTAAAAAATGAAATTAAATCGTGAACATTTCCGTGCGATTATTTTTCACAGCTTTCGACGTGGATCGTCAAAACAAGAGTGCGTCGATGAACTTAATTCTTTATACGGCGATAAATCACCATCATATAGCACTGTAAAAAACTGGTATAACGAATTCAATCGTGGCCGAAGTTTGCTTCAGGACGAATTCAATAGGGTTGTCCAAAATCAGTTTTTGTTCCAGAAAACATCAATGCTGTGCGTGAACTGATAAAGCAAGATCGTCAGGTGACATACTGTGAGATTGAGGCATCTTTGGGCATTAGCATGACAAGCATCAATAAAATATTTCATAATCATTTGGTAGTAAAAAAGATACATTTGTGTTGGATCCTGCATTATCTGACAAACACTCAAAAGGAAGCTCGTGTCGATTGGTGCAAGGAAATGTTAAAACAATACATTCAAGGTGCATCAAAGGCTGTGTATAACATCTACACAGGTGACGAACCATAGATCTACGCATATGAGCCTGAAACAAAACAGCAATCAACTGTATGGGTCTTCAAAGATTAGCCAAATGTTATCAAAGTTGTTCGCGGAAGAAGCACATTGAAACAAATGGTTGCCTGTTTCTTCAGCATTATCAGTCACGTGGTGACATTGGCGTTAGAGCAATGTAAAGACGGTCAACTCTGAATGGTGCACGACCATTTGTCTACCAGAAGTCTTTGGAGAAATTTGGAAAAAGTCAAAGAAGAGGCAAATAATTCTTCATCACGACAATGCAAGCTGTCATACACCGTCTCAAAAAAAAGGAATTTTCGGCCAGTCAAAACATCGAATTTGTGGGTCATCCGCCGTACAGCCCTGATTTGGCATCCAATGAATTTCTTTTATTCCTGCACATCAAGAACAAATTACGTGCTCAACAATTTTCGACACCCGAAGAAGTGGTTGATGCATTCAAGATGCATGTTTTGGAGGTACCTCCATCGGAGTGGAAAAAGTGCTTCGAAAATTGGTTCAAACACATGCAACGCATTTTGAGGAACAATAAAGCCAATTTCGATCATTAATATTTGTTTTTTTCATTATTAGGCCAAAAATATAAATAGCAACCCTTATAATATCTCTTGAACTAAGCAAGATATCGAAAAAGTTTATTCTTTTACTTTCGAACTGTATAGTGAAGTTGCATTAGAATCATGCATATTATTTCTATAAGATATTTTTTTGTCACAAGCCTGTATCTTCCTTCATCCTTAACTGAAATCAATGAATGAGGTTTCATTTTAAAGTTTATGGTCTTCACTTTGCTCACATCACATTTTAAGAAATTAAGTTTTCAGAATTAGACCCTTATAGGGCGAAAACGTCAATATTTCTAAAATGCTGTTTTCTGTGTTACGATTCATTTATCTCCCTTGATACCTATCTGAAATCGTTTAATGAAGTATCATTTTAAACATTAAGATCTCCGCTTTAGTGACGTCATATATTAAGACAGGAATTTTTCACAATTCAACCCTTAAATTGCAATTCGTTTTTGTGTCAAGAGCGATTTATCTCCCTTAATATCTAACCGATATAGATAAATGAAGTATCAAATTAAAGAATAAGGTCTCCGCCGTGGTAACGTTATATTTTAAGAAAGGAATGTTTAGTAATTCGACCCTTAAAGGTAAAAAAGTCAGTTTTTCTTGAATGCTTTTTTTGTATCTCGAGCCATTTATCTATCTGGATATCTAACCAAAATCAATAAATTAAGTAGGATTATAAGGAGTAATGTCTCAGCTTTGTGAAATCATATTTTAAGAAATAATTTTTTTGGAATTCAACCCTTAAAGGGAAAAAGTATAAATTTTTCTATAACGCATTTTTGTGTCAAGAGTGATTTATCTCCCTTGATATATAACCGATATAGATAAATGAGGTATCATATTAATGAATAAGATCTCCGCTGTGGTAACATTGTATTTTAAGAAAGGAATTTTATGTAATTCGACCCTTAAAGGGCAAAAATGTCAATTTTTCTAAAATGCGTTATTTGTGTCTCGAGCCACTTATCTCCCTATCTATTCAAAATCAATAAATCAAGTAAGATTATGAGGAATAATGTCTCAGCTTTGGTAACATCATATTTCAAGAAAGAAGTTTTGGAATTCAACCCTTAAAGGGAAAAAGTATAAATTGTTCTACAACGCAATTTTGTGCCACGAGCTATTTATCTCCCTTGATATCTAACCGATTTAGATAAATGAGGTATCTCATTAAAGAATAAGGTCTCTGCCGTGGTTACATTATATTTTAAGAAAGGAATTTTTCGTAATTCGACCCTTAAAGGGTAAAAGTATCAATATTTTTGCAATGCGTTTTTGTGTCACAAGTGATTTATGTCCCTTAATATCTAACTGATATAGATAAATGAGGTATCATATCAAAGACTAAGATTTCCGCCGTGGTAACATTAAATTCTAAGAAAGGAATTTTTCGTAATTCGGCCATTAACGGACAAAAATGTCAATATTTCCAAAACACGTTTTTTGTGTTTCAAGTCATTTATCTCCCTGGATTTCTAACCAAAAAAGATAAATGAAGCAGGAGTATGAAGAGTAATGACTCAGATTTGGTGACATCATATTCAACCTCACTATTGATCGCATTTTATTCGCGTAATTTTCGCACTTGTCGTCTAGTAAATTATCAAATTGCGGCACCACAGTTATCATTGAATCCCCGAAAAATTGATAGCGATATTATGTCTATGGTTGGTTTCTTTTTACTTGGATATGAACTTTATCTCGAAAGGTATGTCCTCAGCAAAGTAGATAAATCCTGACCAAATGGGCAATTGCTTTTCGGTACACCCATATTGTGCCAATATTTTTTCACTTATTTATAATTTCTGATATTTCCTATATGATATTGCATTAAATGTAAGTTAAAAAAACACGCACACACGAAATATTTCGGACGATGGTATGAATCGAACATAAGTTAATAACTAAAAGGGGGGAAAGGTTTTAGATGATATTTATACTTTTGTTTCTCCACTATAATAAACCATTTCTACACACATGCGTGCGAAGCAGCTTGCAAATGCTAGGCATTTAATAAAGTAATTTTAAAAATCTGTTCGTGTTTTTCAATATGTGACATACCCTTCATCCAAGAGAGGTGCCATTGAATCACCATTATGACACCAAAAATTTGAAACGCTAAGAGTTACATTATTTATTACAGGAAGTCTGTGGTATTTTTACCTGAAAAGGAGGCAGTGAGCAATTTCTTTTATCGAAAAGAGCCAAAAATATGGGGAACATATATCCTATACTATCCAGTTGCATCTCATGCCAGCTCAAACAATTCTTAAAAATCTAAACATCTGATCAAAGTGAGAGCTGTTGGTATTTCCTAATACTACCACACATTTGGAATTCTGTACATGGCAACTAGTGAACCAACATATCCTTGACATCAGGCATCCTCCTGGCCTTAACCACCATAAACCCATCACTTATCTTATTATAAATGACGATTAATTTGAAACGGTTTCCAAATATTTTTTTTATATTTTATTAAAAGAGAAAATTTATCTTCATACATTTTACTTTCGTTGTTAGAGATTATACCTTTCCCCAATTATCATTGGTCAACTTGACCACATTGCAATCCCCACACTTCCCATCTGGTTTATCTTAGGCTTAGCCATTTGGTAGGTTCTCGATGTGTATACCTTTACATCTGTACTATCTCTAAAACGACCAAGGATTTTTACCAAAATTTTGTAAAGTATTTGTGTTTATCCTGGCCTTCCTGCCTTCAACTATGGTGAGAGATTTATTCTCCACATCTTTCTTCATTTTCATTACCTAACAGCTGTTTCATTGTCACTGTTGTCGACATGTTATTGTAATTTATTTACAGTCTAACAAGCCTTGAACATAGATAGGTGTGATTTATCTTATCCACTCGTTTGCACGTGTATATATATATTACTTTATTATTTGTGTTTGTGTCTTTTATGTGTGTTCGCGCCCCACATCCTTCATCTAAAGGTAAGTGGTGGCTCATTTCCATTTTGATTCTTTTACGCTACTTATCGTCTTGATTTCATTGTTACTATATATATATATATATATATATATAAGGATAGGAAAATATGACCCAATACTTAGCACAGATGAAGGCAGCTGGGAGTGACAAACACAAGAAACGCGCAATACTTCAGCGTATAGCCTTATTCTTGCAGAAGTGACACGCCAGGCAAAGCCAGACGTGTACACGGCAGCGGCCGCCTGGTGAATGGCATGGCCGGCAAAGATGGTCGTATAGGAGAGAAAAAAAAGGGGGGGAGTGCAAATACTAGATCGATAATGCTGAAGGTGTATTGTAATTGAAAGTGGAAGATCAACATATTAAGTGAATGACCAAAATCGCAATTTGAAAAACTTCAAGTACGAAAAATACAATATAAATAGTAGTGATAATAAGTGCTGGGTCTGGTCAGAGGGATTTATAGGAGATTGAGGCCTGGAGGATGTCTGGTGTCAAGGATATTCTGGTAGGCTAGTTCCCATCTATGTAGTTCAGAGGAGGTTGTGTTATCAAGGAAAACTGATTGCCCTAATTGAGAAACAGTTGTTACAATTATTCAGTTTATGGGAACTGGTATGTTTTGCCACTGGATGGGCCACATTGTCTATTTATGCTGCCATACTGTGGCCATTCATCTAATAGCAAGTGGGTTAATAGTGAGGCCTATATATAAGTTGGAACAATGGATGGATAGAAGTTGATATGAGGTGTGTTGTAATGCAAGTAGCATGACCAATGATGGGAAATTGGAGTAAGTGATGGTAGCTGGATGCATGTTGCATGTTTTAAAGCGGGGTCTGTTGTACAGGAATGATCTCTATGGTAGTTTGGGGGAATTACTGGGCGAGTACCAGTGGCGTAGCTAGGTCAACAAGGGCCCCGGTGCAAAAAATTTATTTTGGACCCTCAGGCCAGACGGGCGACCTTTTTTTTGCTTTGTGCTGGAAGGGGCCCCCTGAACTGAGGATGGGGGCCGTTGAATTGTTCTTTAGGGGCCCCTGAACAGTGGAGGGCCCTTAATGAGGGGCTCCTATGTTCTCAGGGGCTCCTTAGACGACGGTAGAGCTCGTGGGCCCTCTAAACTGCGCTTGAGGGCCCCTAGAGGTATGCTTGGGGGCCCCCTGAGCATGTGGGCCCCGGTGCACTGCACCGCCTAGCCCCATAGTAGCTACGCCCCTGGTGAGTACTTGTGAAACAAGATGCTCCCAGCCACCTTTATTTGTGGTATGTGTTGAGCCTTATTTCCCTATCCTTCCTTAGTTTTATTGCCTTTAGGCATTTTCCTGCTCATTGATATCATACATATTTATAGGAATAAAATTAGGATAGGGAAATGAGCCAAAACTTACCTTTAGATGATGGATGTGGGGCGTGAACACATAGAACAGGCAAAAACTCAACTGTTTAAGAAATTTTTGGGTCGAGCTGTTTGTTCACCAAAGCGGGAGGATAGTTGCGAGATATCAATGCTTGTGAAATATTATTTGAATACTCCACGAGGGACTACTGTCTGGAGCATATGCGACTACCTCGAATTCCAAGACTGTAGGGGAGGGAATTTTTTTGGTATGGTATGGAGATACTGTTGATGGTTTGATGTGGACCGAATAGTTGAGGTAGCCATTGGAGAGGGACAAATGCACATCCATGAATGTGGCCTGAGTGTGGGAGTAGATCCAAGTGAATTTCAGCATTCTAAAAGGTATTAACATGGTTCAGGAAATTTAGTAGTTCGTTTTCTCCATGTGTCCAAATCCTAAATATGTCATCAATGAATCAAAGCCAAATGTCTGGTTTGAGAGGGACCACCTCCAGAAATGTCTATTCCAGATGGTCCATGAACAGATTAGCATAAGAATGAACATTTCGAGACTTGGCTCTTTGTCAACAGGAAAAAATGGAGGGAGGGTGGTGTGGGAGACCGTTTCACAGATTTTGTGGAGGTTCATTTCGCTATCCCTTTTATATATATACCGTGAAGTGGGGATACTTTGACTCCATGTCTTACTTTGACCGAAAATTACGAAAAAGTTCGAGCAGCTCTTTCACGGATATTTCTGAACGTACCCAAGCCCACCTAGGTTATTTTATTTTATTTGTTTTTCACAGATGATGATAATGTAGACAGAATGGCTGATGACACTGCTGGAGTTCTGGGGAGTTAAAGTACAATTCCACAAAGTGTTAAAACCAATGATTTTGTGATTGTTCGTGTGCCAACAACACACAAGACCCACAAATACTTTGTGGGTGAAATCCAAGAGACAAATGGCACAGAATTTCTGGTTAGGTTTCTAAGGAAAGTTTGTATGGCCAGAAGTGTTAGATGAAAGCTTCATATCACTTGAGCAAATATCTGTCATTCTTCGTAAACCAGATGTTTTGAAGCGTGGTTTACGTTTCTCAGAAAAAGAACTTGAAGGCTTTCTGAATATATGGAGAATACTGCTAGCTCAGTTTTCATTTAGTTCATAATTAGTTAAATACCTGTGTATATTACTATAAATGGTATACGGCTTACAATAATTATGCTGTAGCCTCATTGTGGTTCATTAAATTATTTTTTTGGAAATTTTAATTCATGTTTACATATGATATTGTTGGTCAATTTACACTCCTGCTGGGGATATTTTGACCAGGTAAGTAGTTTTCATTAATTCTATGGAAGCAGTCAAAGTTACCCCAACCATGGGTTAACTTTGACCGGTGACAATAAACATTATTTCTCTTGATATATATGCTTTTAAATAAAGTTAGGTATATCATTGAGTAGGTATATGCCTAGCCCCCAAAATGCCATATTTAGTTTGATGAAAATGTTTATGTATCTTCTGATATTGCATATAAATTGAAAATATTGGTCAAAGTATCCCCATTTGACGGTATATATATATCTTGAGACCGTATCCTGCACCACCCTCCCTCCATGATGTTCTCCCATTGACAAAGAGCCAAGTCTCAAAATATTCATTGTTTTTCCTGTGTTTTGTGTTTATTTATGTGTTCACCCCATGATACCATCATCTAAGGTAAGTGGTGGTTCATTTCGCTATCCTGTTTTGTAAATCCATTCGCTAATTAGCTCCTATTATTTATATATAAAACACAAGAGAAGCGCAATATTTCGGCCTTCAGCCTTATGCGCGCAGAAGCGAGACACCAGGCATAGTCTGATGTGTACCCAGAGACCGATATAGATTTTAATTTTCCATATTTAGATTTAATTATATTTTGCTCTTCCCACCGACCAAAGATTAGTTTCGATGTTTATCTATGCTCGGGTATTAGCTCTGAATTACTGCCCCTCTACTTTTCCTACGTTTGAATTTATCCCTCCAGCATTTTCCTGCCCAACAGTCTTTTCGCGAGGCAGTTTCCCACATCACCCACCCATCACCTTCTCCTATTGACAAAGGGCTCGTCCCGACAATTTCTTAAACAGTTGTGTCTTGTCTTTTCTGTGTTCGCACCCCACATCCATCATCTAAAGGCAAGTGGTGGCTCATTTCCCTATCCTAATTTTATTCCTTTTCGCTACTAGCGCCTTTGGTTTAATTGTTTACTATAAATATACTGTTTCCTTTCCCATTATTATTGATTTGTGGGTCACACATGCAAACGAGTTAGCAGTAAAGAACTTTTCTAAAAAGGCTTTCGTGTGCATGTGTGTGTTACGATTTACTAAGTGTTGCTATGCCTTTGCACATTCTGGTATATTAAGTGATGGATTTTTACTCCATCTTACTCTTGCTTTGTCCAGCCTCCAATGAAGTCCTTTCTACATTCTGAAATACTAATGAATCAATCAAGAACATTAAACAGGCACTATAACCACTGTAAACATGTAAATTTTGGCTAGAATCATATGTTCCAACTAGCGTCAAATTTAGAAGGTGTCAGTAGTTCATGCCTTCAAATTATGACTTTGCAAAGTATTCCACTTAGTACAACTCTGAATAAGAAAAGATGACAAAATTTACATTTCAGTATTCACACCGTTTATTTTTTTACTCGTATCCACTGTTTTATATAAAAAGATTCTTTATTTAAAGAAATATTCTGCGTCTGTGTTTTTTGTATATGTGGATAAGAAAGGGACAGAGCATACAGTGCTCATGCAGAATTTATGCGCGTTAGAAGTTATGCATATTAGTAATTGCAAATGACAAAAATATAATCTAATAATTAGACAGGATAGGGAAAAATAACCCGTCACTTACCACAAATGAAGGCGGGAGAGATGAACATGTAAATATTGAATCTCAATTAATACTGAAGCTCAATTTCTTCAATGAGGTCAACTGTAGAACGTTGGAGTTATTTTATGCAACCAAATGCTTATCAAAGGAGTAATTAATTGACTATGGAAGTTGCCACAGGAGCAAGTGCTCCATCACAACTAAAATCAATTAACGTGTTAATCTCGCCCTCCTGCCTTCATCTGTGGTAAGTGACGGGTTATTTTTCCCTATCCTATCTAATTTTTAATGCCCAACGGCAGTGTCTTTGTTTCCATTATCCAAAATTATTAATCTAATACAAATATGTTCCTCTTGTATGGTCTGGCCCTGCCATGAGGAAAAAAGATTTAACAAATTTTATTTCAGCATGTCTACTGCAAAAATGATTGAATGTAAAGAGGTGTTTATCACTAGTTATAATCATTAAAAAATAATATAATTTTCTTGCTACCATAGAGGTTGCTTATACACCTTGATTAAAACCAAAGTATAACAAGTTTTTAAATGACGATACAAACAAATGCAATGAAATCTATCACTAAAAAAACTATAAAAACATTCCCCATGCTTTGAAAAAGCATCATAAACATTTTTTCCATATACAATGTTTATCATGCATTACAATCTGATAAATTAAGCAAATGAAAATAGAAAAAAATAGTTTCATTCTTCTCATAATCCAAACTTTCAATGACAAAAGGTGGAGGGAAGGGGGAGGGGGAGAAGGTCACAAAGACACGAACTTTTGACACATCAAACCATAAAGAGACTAATCATAGTGAAAAATAACGCAGCAGGTATCTGCCTTCAAGTAAAATAGATTAAAAAAAAAAAAAAAGAAGTAAAAATCAGAGGCAGAATTAAAACATGCCCATTACACAGGTAACACGAGAGGTTTGATTCTAGAATTTGGTCTTAATTAGAAATTTACACAAAATTAAGCGTAGCTAATATGGAATACATATCTGAGAAAGCCTAAGCTGCTTTTGAACTACAGTGTGGATAATGGGTAACAATACTGAACCAAGATGAAGCATGAGCATCAGAAGTGCAGAAATAAATAGAACGCTAATGTGGGGGAAAAAAATAACAGGCAGCCAATCTACAAAATTTATCGGAACGGGACACCTCTTAGCTACCTTATGAAGAGGCAAATTTCTTATCGCCAAGAAGTCTTTAGTAATCATCAAGGTCGACATCATCCAAAGGTTCATCTGCCTGAAGAGACTGGAAGTCAACTTTGTAGCGCAGAATTCCTGAATGGAAACACATCTTTCGATGACCGACAAATAAATGTGCTTTTTCATTTTATAAATCCAATTACTCAGTCAAATGTACAGAAGCATAGTCAATCGATAAAAAAATGCAATGCTTTAAGTTAAGCCCCAGATCGTGAAGACAGTAATTTAACATTTGCAAGAGTATATTAAATAAACATTCCAAATTACTAAATTTTTTAGTTTGCAGGGCCACACAAAATACAGGAAATAAAACCAATAATTCATACTAAAACAACTTACCTCCAATGCCACCAAATCCTCTAACAAACTGGGAACCTTCTTGTGATTTGTCTGTGATAATCTCCAGAGTAGCACCAAAGCTTTTATAGTTGTTTGCTAACCACTCAAGAAGAGGCTGACATTCTACTAATTCAAGCTCTACACCACTCTGAAACAATTAATGACCTTTTCTAAGAACAATGTAAATTTTTAAAATTACAGAAACTGAAACAACTGGGTGTAACAAACCTAATCCGTACATGAAAGCACATGTGACCTAAACCAACAATTTAATAATATTACAGAGCAAATTCAGCAACTTTACAAAACAAAAAAATCTGTAAAGGTCAAGCATCATTTATTACAAATAATTACATCTGTATAAACTCAAAATATAAAGTTAAATACTAGCAATATGGACTGCATAAGAGTGGAGGCTTTCTCGGTGTTGTATACAAGTGAAATGTTCTTGAGGAATAGCCGAGTAAGAACGTTTGTAAAGCACGACGTTTCAGCAGTCATATTCTCTGCCGCCACTGTCAATATGGTCTGTGTTTGCAGTACTAACCCAGTGGCTGAAACGTGTTTCCCACCCCCCCTTTATGCCTGAAAGGTGACAATGACGAAGATTAACAATATAATTCAGAAATATTGATCGGTATGTGTGCAGTATTATTTAACAAAGAAGGTAAACAATTGCATTTATTAAATTTACAATTAATTATGACATTCAGCAAACAATTTCCGATATTTTTATCATTTAATGATTCTCTCTTTAACACATATGCTGTACGAATGGCTGGGGTTATTTTGATTAAACTTGGTACACATTTCTAACTGGTAGGAATAAATCAACCCCATCCATTTACAGTGGGAGTTAGTCATTTAAATGCATACTGCAAATGGAGTGACTGACAAGAAATTTGATTCATGTGTGCAGAAAATTGAAATCTGTTACGAACATCAATATTTTTCAACAAATAATCTGGCATAACTTGAAAACTATTCAATCCATTTTGACGGCGTATTCACAGTAACAAACCTTATAAACCGAATTAGGAAATTTAAAGTTTAAGATCCGACTTAGAATCTGCCGTATGTCTTATGATGCTACTTGATTTGCCACCAGAGCAGGAAATGAAAAGACTTCTTCAATGCATACACTAAAACAGTATGTCACCTTACATTTCTCTTGTTAATGATTTACGTCACTAAAATTTTATTCATGAAAAAAAAGGGACAAAAATGCTAATTTAACATTCAAAACGACAAATAACAACCACTCCCCTGTTCCCACACCAGTTGGGAGAAATGACAAACTATCAAAAAAGTATTGTTATTTTTCCAGAAAATTGTGGAGAATTGACACAAGTTTCAAACTGGGTGAATAAAATTGCTGTACAGGAAAATCAACCTCAACCATAATGGGTAATGCTAGGAACTTTGCTAGTTAATAATATGAAACAGAACTACCTGGTTACACCCAGTAGGTATCAGTGTTTAACATTTAAGAAGTGTTTATATGTAATTATTAAGCCCCAGATTTTTAGGATCTAAAAAACCAAATTTAGGTTTATTCAATTCACATTTTAGGCTTTTATAGGTTTTTAAAATTCTGATTAGGAACTTACACATTTTTAAGGGAAATAAAATTTAAAAATGCAATATTTACTGCTATAGTGTTAAAAACATTGTGACTTTATAATACAATGTCAACTACTCTTTAAAAACTTCTAACATGACAGTTTGTTCACATTAAAACATGAGACATAAACAACTATTATGTTCAAAACATTTCATCTTTATTGTGGATTGTAAACCACTCTTTAAAACTTCTAATATGACACTGAACAATGAATTTTTTTTTTTTTTACAGATTTTCAGGAGTAAACCCTCTTCTCTTTTCCGTTAAAATTCTCTTGAATGAGGAAAAACTACACTCCACAACACATGAGATAAGAGGTGCGAACTTCATATTTGCGATTTCATTCGGATTCCAAGGCAGTATTTCTTGTTCCTTTAGTCCAGATAGAACACGGCCTATTTGTTCCATCCTCTAGAAAGCTGGACTGCGGGCTAAAACAAACTCCTGCTTCTTAGCTATAGACACCCAAACTGGTCCAGGAGCCACTTTGACACTCGCTTTTTGGACGATTCGAAGTGCTTCCGTCAATGGCAGAGTGCCTCCTTCCTACTTCTTAATAGAAAATTCTAGGTTGCCATCAATGCCTGTACAGCTGGTACTGAGTGCAACACTTTCTTTGCAATTACTATAGCAATAGCTTCGCTTTCATCTAATTATTGGATGACCTCCATGATGCTCTCATAGTTTTCTGCATAACATATTGTGGCCGAGAGCCAGGTCCCCCATCATGTCACTACTGTCTCAGGAGAGAGGGGTATCGATGGAAGCTTTTCCCCGAAAGTGACGACTCGACTTGGCGTTTTCAGGAATATTTATCTCATTAACTACAGGGTACTGTTCCCGATTTTTTTCAGATACCCGGTGCAGCCCATGAGCTACGCAGGTGACATGCGCCATTCGGAGATGGAAACCCTTCAAACACTCCCCTGGTTTTATCATATAAGCTGCACTGTCTGTCACCAACAACCCCAACTTATCCTCATGTTTTGGATCTGGCCCCAACACCTTTAATGCATCCCTTATACACAGTAGAGTGGTTTGTCATTGAAACTTCTCTGCATATAATGACATGGGGTATACTAGGTTCCTCACATGCGAGCTCGCCCATAACAACGCTGGCTATGTATCTGCCGCAGGCATCTGTCGTCTCATCTACACTTAACCAGATGAAGTGGTCAGAAATGTCCTCCCATATTTCTTCAATGGTTTTCTCATACAGCTGATGCAAGTAATTCTTTCTTGAAGTGGATTCATCTGGTTTTTTTCTGCTACAAAATTCTTCCAAAAAGTTTTCATTCTGGAGTGTTGAAACTGGTATATTAGGAGCAGTGAGAGCTTCACACAGATGCAGGTTAGTTGAATCTTCTGTACCCAGCTTTGCACTTGTAATGAAACTCTGCTTCTGTTTGGAAGCATTTCTCCTGGTAACATTTGCCAATGAGTTGCTGAATTCTGATACTGTAGTACGTGGGACCATTTTACTGCGGGCTCCTATATAGAAGGCAAAAATAAAAATAGTCCACTTGAATATAAAACCCCGTATAATACCCAGTTAATGTTATGAAATTTTATCCAGCAGTCCAGACTATCACTTTATGTTACTTTAGAAATTAAAACAAATAAAACCTAAGTTATTTTTTAAAATTATAAAAGATATACTTATATAAAACAAATTAAACTTACCGGTTTTACTCATGCTTGACAATATGTAATTTTCACATTTTTAGAAATGTTCTTATCCATTCCAAACCACTCTCACAGGAGACCTTGAGGATTTCTGTTTAGGTATGATGGCTTTTAAAGAAGGAACTAAAAGTATGTATGCCTACACAATGTTTTAATTTCCGTGTTATCACTGAATGATGACTGTATACAACTGTTAATTTCTCAGAAAGGGTTTGTGTTCCTGATATTGTTAATGTTAACATTTTATGTTTAAAACTTGCTTTGTCGATTTGTTTCTACTGAATGTAATCCTTTGTAATATCGTGAAGTAGCCGCGCTGCATTATTACAGCTACTCAATGTTACCGTCGACAATGAGTTTAAACACATCATTTAATATTGTGGTGAACAGTTAATCCAATTTTAAAAATAAATCCATTTGTTTTACACGTAAACAAAGTCCGTTTACCATCCAAGTTTGGCTTCATCCTCAGACTCAGCATGAACGATCATTCTTATACCGCTTACATTTGTAGCATCTTGGAGCTTAGGATCCACATAGTAATAGATAACAGTTGGGGATGGTGACTGGTCGAATAGCCCAGGTGACAATAACTTGGATCGATGTAGAAGAATGAAACGAAATTTTTGAGAAGGAAGGGGGATAAGGATGTAGCCGTAGCCTGTAAATAAGGCACAGTTCTGGGATTTGCCTGGAGGGGAAAAGGAAAACCACGGAATACCATTTCAGAATAGGTGATGGTGGGACTCAAATCCAGGGCGTCTCCAAAGTCCAAATTACTCGCCCAAGGCCCGTACCATTGAGCTAAAATCAGTAATTTTTTAAATTTAAGTAACAAAATTACAGTCGGACTGGATGTGTACATCGAATTGGGTCCTTTTAGTTTCTAAAAACCTAATTAGGTCATTTTAGGTTAGAACATAAAAATTAGTTTATTTTAGGTCCCATTACATTTACGAATATTATTAGTTTATACAAAAGACGAAAGAGAAAATTAAAATTTTCGAGGATATTAGGTTGGGAACAAAATAGGTTCGGAACTAAGAATCTGGGGCTTAGTAATTATCAAAATGTTAACTTACCTCCTTGTCGGTGAAATGGGTCTTATCCTTCTCCTGTTCTGGTGTGAGATGAAGGATTTTCTCTTCACCTGTTGCATGATTTTTTAGAACATACCTCTGTATATCTAGATTCTCCCAACAAATTAATGTTTCAACAGACCCAAGTTCTAATGCTCTTAATGTATCTTCAACTCCAAAGCAATACTTTCCTGTGTCCTGGCTTATCTCATCGAAGTACCGTCCTGTAAGTTTATATTAACACAAAACTAAATTCCGTACTGAATACAGTTTGACTAGTGACCACATATTTCATAAAACAAAACACTAAATGCAATAGTAAAAAATAATAACATACCAATCAGTTTCTTCTCCTGTATAAATTTAACGTTTTGGAGTGATTCTGCTGCCAGTTCAATTGCTTGATTGAAACCATTCTCTCCTCCATAGGAAACATCAACTAATTTAATAATTTTTGCTTGCAGTCTCTAGAGGGAGGAGGGAAAAAAATGCTGATTCAATAAAACTCAGTTTCGTGACATACCTTACAGAAATTTACTTTAAGCGAGAAAAACACATTTTTTTCTCCCCTGAATTGTAATACATCACAATCATTTTATTTCTGCATTGAACTATACAACATTAAAATTTAAGCATATTAATTGGCATTTATTTTGCCATTCTGCCAAGTCCCATTTGGGCAAAAAAAATTAAAGTGTGATATATAGACTTGAATCTTGTAATGGGTGTGAACGTTTATGACAGTCAACTTCCCAATTTTATATAATTCATATAATTTCATAACGGTGAAAACACAAGTTTCATTTGATTTTCAAAGGATTTCAAAAAATTGTTTCCTTTAACCAAATCAAGCTTCTTTAATGTAGATTATGAAAAGATGATTACCTCCACACTGTCATTTGCAGATGGTCAAGTTATAGTGGCCTACGAAATATTACAGTGAGTACACAACAAGAAAATTGGGGAATTCATAAGAGAAATGGTTTAACAGAAAATTTCTTAAAAGAGGAAACCAAGATCTAACAATAGCTACATAAGATAGAAAACTGTACAAATATAGGAATGGAGAACTATAACACTATGCAAAAGTGAAAAACTTTTTTTTACAAGAGTAGGTGTTCTTTACGTATTTATTTCTGTCACCTAAATTTGAAAATGATACTCAAAACATTATATCACCCACAGTTTTGGCACAAATCGCATATGTGAACAAAGACTTTCCTTCACAGGTTCTCTACTGTATAGTATTATAGAATGACAAGCCTTCAGCAGCTAACTCTGCTGCCATTTTCAGGTCTGGTGTTATGACAACCAGAGGTGTACTGGCATTGTCAGGCAGCCCTCCGACATTTGCAGTTCTGCCTCGTCGTGAATGGTCAGCTTGAAGCCTCGACAGCCAGAGTCTGATCTCATCACCCGTTCCTGTTTTGCTTATTCGTGGTTGGTTAGCTCCAGAATCTCCTGTAGTCTGGGTCAGAAAGTATCTTGAGCTGCTCTTCCTTGTGTGTTTGACCTCACTCCGACCAGGCAATCCAGTAATCGATGAATAACTAGCGATCCAACTGAAAGCCAAAATTTATCACAACAACTTACAGTTCTGGCAGCCCACCAACGCATTGTAGTTCTGCTTTGTCGTGATTAGTTGTATCTGGAGATTTCGGTCGCCACGGTACTATCTCAAGTACACTGAAACTACAGCTGAGTTCCGCTTATCCGTGATTGGTCGCGTCCAAAATCTCCTGAATGTGTTCTACCGCACTGTGTTGGGCAACCTAGTAATCAATGCCCAGAGGCCAGCAGATGTACTCTGTTGTTCATTTTTCGCTGGCGCCTTACTATCCAGCTATCAAGCATTCTTTTTAGAACCCAACATCGTTGACCTCTTCGCACTAGTCCTTACTTCCACTTACTTCACCTATGGTGGGAGTTTCTATGAATAGACGGATGGTGTGGCAATGGGTTAACATTTTCCCCTTTGGTTACCAATCTGTTTATGGAGCATTTTGAAGATAAGCAGACATGTTTCTACCATTATGTAGATGACAAGTTTTTAATTTGACAATATGTGATCCATAGTCTTTAGTAATTCCTCGACCACCTTAACGGTATTCACCTAAATATCCGATTCACGATAGAGCTAGAGGAGAATGGCAGCTTGCCTTTCCTAGACATTCTGATCCGGCGGAGACCAGATGGAACACTTTCACAGTGTGTACCAAAAACCCACACACACAGACTGCTACTTACATGCAAAAAGCTTCCACCACCTGGCACAGAAGAACACCAAGTTGTACACATTGGTGCATAGAGCAATGTAAATTTCTGACAGTTTGCCGGCGGAACTTGAACATCACTGCCTTACCCCAAGAGGACTGGATGACCAAACTGACAAGACAGAATAGGTACTTCAGAAAAAGCCAAACAAATGTCCAGTGGAGCCAGAAGAATACTATAAAGATCTGGCCTTCATTCTGTATGCAGGTAACATCTCAGGTAAAATAGGCAGAGTACTGGCATGACACAGAATAAACTGCATTTTCCGTCCTGCCAAAATCCGTGATTTGTGAAGGATGATTTGGGGTTGCAGATGTTTTGAGTTTACAGCAAACCATGTCAACGTGGCAAGTCCTGTATTGGATAGACCATCCGTACCATCAAGGCCCGTGTGGCCAAACATGTCCTAAACAGATGGCTCTTTCAGCTGGATAAATCTTCCGTTGAGCAACATGTTATTGAAAATGGCCACAAAATGGACTTTTGTAATTCGAAAGTACTGGCAAAGTGTTCCTTCTTCTGGCTGAAGGCATAGAAATAAGGCTAAATAATAATACTGTTAGCAGGGACATGGTTCAATGTCCCGTGGAAACCAGCTTTGTCCATTCTGAGACAACCACATTTCCTACTAATGGATAGTAATGCACCAGCGGGAAATGAACAGCATAGTGGTTCTGCTGGCCTCATTTAGAACAGCTAATCTTAAGAGTATTATAAAAAAAAAAAAAATTGAAATTCACAGTGGATGTAATTACAAAAATGTAAAAACCAAGAATTAAGAAATCTGAATTTGTAGTAAGGCGAAGTATAGTGTGTTTGTAACTAAAATACTTCAGCTACTGTAAAAATTATCATTCACGAATGACATAGGTCATTGGTCATGATGAAGACATAAGAACCAAAGCATTTGAAAAAAATAAAGATGTTATAATGAAACTTTAAAATAAGATGGTACAATGTATTAAGAGATTAATAAATGTGAATACAGAGGAACATGAGACAGTACATGCATATTAAGTGAATTATCAATAAATTAAAAGGGAGTTTAACATGCCAGGATGCAAGCAAAGGGCAGTAAAATAAATTAAACGAAGATATAGAGCGCAGCAGTAAGACGGACAAATGTAATCATAATGTATTACAGAGAGAAGGAGACAGGTTAAGGAGACAGTCGTGAGTGCTACGAGATAAATAAGGAAGGACACAATAATTTAGGGTGGTAGAATAAAATGAGTTGACTAAGGGGTCATAATGAAGTTATAAAGGAATGCCGTTTACTGGAGGTGTTCCACGATAATGTTCCAGTTGGAAAATTCAAAAAAATTGATAATGAATAAAGAGGGGTTTAATCAGAGGCAGAACGAGTGCACTGAGGTAGATGGGGATTTTTAGATCAGCATATAGGAACAGAGGACGTTACTAGTTGATTGATGGAAGACGAAGAGTGAAGGTGGTCAAAAGGAAAATAAAGATGACGGAAGGACTTCAAAGTGCAGCGAAGGGTTGTAGTTTATTATCAAGAAGATGGGTCCTTGGCAATGAGTGAAAGGTGGCTGGACGTCACAAATGACAAAGCGTTGAGTCAATGGCTGACGGTGTCCCTATGCTGACGGGGCAATGTTTTAGTCACAAAAGTATGGTGGTTGCTATGTAACCTGCACAGATAAAAGCAATATCTTCCATAACAGGAATAGTAGGGGGTCCTGGTTGAAGCCCCAATGACGCAGTGTGTTCTAGAATAAGAGTAGTGAATTTGGATGAAGCTGCAAAAGACGAAAAGCCGCATAGGCAAGTTATTTGCCAGGGATTTAAAAGTTTGGGGAACCCTGGTGAGGGTAAAGAGACTGCAAACCAACCTTTAGTGAGGATAGCGAAGCTGCAGTTATTAATTCGTACAGAAGTGTTACAGAAAACAGGGGGTCAGAGAACTCCATAATAAGTAATGTACGCAAGTGCGACACTTCAGCGCAGGAGGTAGCAAACCTAGTAGAAGGTATACCAGCATGAAGATGCGATTGTGGTGGTACCATGAACAGAAGTGATCATGGGGAGATAAGAAGGTGGTAAGAGTTGCTGTGCAAGCGGGAGTAAGCGAAACCATCTGTCCCAAGAATGTTTACCGAGGGCGATAAGTTGCAGCCAGTTTCATAGCGCAATGCAGTTTCACACAGCCTTTTCCACCCTGTGACACCTTTTTTCCCCATTATTCCAAATTATTATGTTCCCCTTCCAATTAACTTACCACATCCTACACAGATTGCATAGTGAGGAGATGAGAATAAAAACAATAAAATAATGTCGGTGTATCCTGCACCCATTTTGCAAGTAATTACTAGAGTACAACCAAGTACTCATGGCACTAGTTGGGAACAGCAAAATCTCATACAACCATTATCTTTGAAAATTGCAGTTTACGGTCCAGCAGATTCTGTTCATTTAATGCACAGCTCCAAAACCCTTAACAGCACTGGAGGAAAGATGGTGGGGGCGCCTAACACCTTACTACTACTACTGACAGTAGTAACAAGGGTAGTTGACTAACAATAATTGCAGGAAAGTATAATGACCAGTCAACAAATTCTTTTTTTAATAAAAAAGATGAGAAAGATTTTGAATCTGGTGGGGGGAAAAAAATTGTATTGAGAAATACTATTTCACTTTTTAGTACCTATTGTTTCAATGAAACCTGATTAACTACAAATTTATAATTAGGGGCAAACGCATATGCTCTGATCACGAGTCCTTTACCCTCTACACCAACAATCTGACCCAGGCACTCATTAACCCCAATTATCCTCCAGAACTAATTCAAAACCAAGTATCAAGGGTCAGGGACTGTCCTCCACACCGACACAAACAACCTAAAGCCAACAAGAACCCCGTTTTTCTCACCCAGTTTTTTCCCTGGCCTGGAATCGCTAAACAAAATTCTTCGTCTGGGCTATGACTTTCTTAGATCCTTTCCTGAAATGCGCCACATTCTTATCACTATCCTTCCCACCACACCCCGAGTCACCTTCAGCAGACCGCCTAATCTAAAAAACATTCTTGTACATAAATATCAAGCCTCTGATGCTCCTAAACCACCGTTTGGATCCTTCCCTTGTAAGAGACCCCGTGGCAAAACTTGTAGTATGCATCCACCTACCTCTACCTATAGCAATCCAACTACTGGTGAAACCTACCCCATAATAGGTCATGCCACCTGTACAACCACCCATCTCATTTACCAGCTCACCTGCCTCCACTGTCCAAGTTCCTACATTGGCCTGACCTCAAACTCATTATCCATCAGAATGAATGGTCACAAACAGACAGTTTACTCCCAAAACCTGGACCTCCCCGTTGCTCACCATGCCAGTACTCACAATACCCGTGACCTTAATAACTGCTTCACAGTAAGAGCCATTAGAGTACTTCCAGACACTACCTCCCAATCTGAACTCCGCAGGTGGGAATTGGCATATCAACACATCCTTCAAACTAGACATCCCCAGGCCTTAATTTTCGTTAACATCTTCCTTCCTCACCCTATAGACCCACCACTGGCAAGTACAATAGTTTCATATTTTTTTTATTTATATTTTTAATAACTATTATATTTTTTTATCATTTTAATCTTTCGTATACTCGCGGTTATATTATCATTGCTGCCCCCACCACCTCCGACGGTCTGTTGCGTTCTATGAGTGGCTGCGTCCAACGCAAGTCTTGCGCAAGACCAGCCACCTCTCTGTTAACTTGAAAAAGGGGATTTTCACCCGAAATATTGTTTTTTCTTTGTTTGTGTGTTGTGCTGTGTTGCTGCCGCCCTCCTCCCTTCAACTTTGGTGAGTGTTGGGTGTATTTTCCCTTTCTTTTCCATGTACATATTTATAATAATGTGATAGGTTTACAGGTTGGGTCGTAACGGAGGTTGAGGTCGGGGGGATGCCTGGTGTTAAGGGATACGTTAGTATGCAAGTTTCTGTCTAAAGAGTTCAGAGGTGGTAGCAGTATCAGGGAAAACTTTGACTGCCTTCACTGTGAAACAGGTGTTGACATTGTTAGTAATGTGAACTAGCACGTGCTATCACTGGATGATTTAGGTTGCCAATATAAACTGTTTGCCTGAGGCTATTCATCCTAGTATACAGACAGGTGAGAGTGATTCAAGAAGCTGTGTGGTGCGTGGTGAAGGCAAATCTTGTATATATAGACGTGTTTTCCTATATTTCACTTTTCAGCCACCACTACCTAGCACAGATCACTGGTCTTTGTGTGTGGAAGTAGCATGGAGTTTCGTGTTGTGCACAACATTGACCGAATGTCGATAGCTGTGGGAATGTGGGAGATATGATGGTTAAAAGTGGTTGATGCAGGGCATTTTCGTATTTCAACCAAAGACGTGTCTCCGACCAAAGACATGTGTCTCAGTATATGTCACTCTGCTGACAACTACATAGATTAGATCATTGGTGTTTGTGTGTGGCAGTAGTATCGTGTCTCCTATCGTGTACTATGGTGGTTAGATGTCTGTAGCTTTTGGGTGTGTGGGAGATATGGTGGTTGAAAGTGGTCGACCTGCGGAACTTTCATATTTCTACCAAAATCGTATGTGTCATGGTGTATTACTTTTCAGCCAAAACTATCTAGCGCAGATCACTGGCGTTTGTGTGTGGTAATAGCATCGAGTCTCCCATCGTGCACTATGGTGGTTAGATGTCGGTAGCTGTCAATTCAAATCCTTTACAAACACGAACAAAGTCGTGGATGCCAGCTAGTAAAATGATAAATGTGCAGGAGTGAAAGTGACATTTCCAATAACAAGAAAAGATTTTCCCATGAATGGCTGTACCAAGTAGTGGTGGCATGCAGCAAGTTTTGGAGTGAGGCCAATTTCACAGGAAAGGTCAATTTGGTACTCTAGTGTAGTCAGAAGATGAGTATTTTTTGGACCAAACTGTTCTACTGATTAGGTGGTCTGCTGAAATGTGTGGAGTAGTGGATATAGTTTAGGAAAGAAGGATGCAAAATCCAATCCCCTACCCCACACACATTATTCAACACACCACCCAATCTGAAGAACATCTTCATCTATAAATTCTCATCATCTGACTACACTAGACAACCAAATTGACCTTCCTGTGTAACTGACCTCACTGCAAAAAATGCCGTATGCTCCTAGCCACAACCACCTATTCGAATCTTATCATAGGGTAATCTTTTCCTATTATTTGATATGCCACTTGCACTGCTACACACCTCATTTACCGACTTACCTGCCTTTACTGCACAGCTTAAATCCAACTGAACCTAATAAACTATCCAACAGGATGAATGGCCACAAGCAAACAGTTTATACTGACAATCTAGACCATCCAGTGGCAGTCCATACCAGTTCACATAACTCTAACAATCTCAACACCCATCTTACAATCAGAGCCGACTTAGTTTTTCCCCGATACTACTTTCGGAACTCTGTAGATCGCAATTTGTCTACCAATGACACCAGGCATCCCCACCTGCCTCGACTTCCATTAAGACTCCACCTGTAAACATATAATATATACTTTATTTTTTTTATACCAGATCCAAAAGAGTTTTTAGCAAACAAAATGAAAATTTATTTTAATTAATTTTATTTTTACTTTGATTGGTCATCACAGAGATTGTACTTTCCACCATTGCAATCTCCACCTGGTTCATCTTTGGCTCAGATGTGTACACAGAGACTTACCACATGACTGATTCCCTTCCCTTCTCTAATCACAAAATATATTTTCAAGAGCAAAGAAGGAGACCATCACTTACCATAGTGAAAAATAATGAAAACTAAAATACACAAAAAATGACAGTTTTAGGGTAGGTTCTTCGTTAGTAAAAAGTTCTGAAGCCCTGTATGACAAGTAATATTTCCTTCCTCTTCCACTATGCTGAAAACGGAGGAAAATAAATGAAATACCAAACTATGGGCATATAACCAATTGTAAGGTAAGAGTTAGGCATTGGTACTGCAGTGTACTGCCATTTTGGTGTGTTGGTATGTGAACAACGAACTCTTGAGATTGTCCAAGAGAGACCTGATAAACAGTCGCATGCAGGAGGGCCTGTTGTTACTGGTACCAGTAACAAACTCCTTACTTCATCTATTCAATAACGATGTGCCTAGCACACAATCCAAATGGAAAGAGGCGATTAAGAATTTTTAACAAATTTCCAAAAGTTTTAAAATTTTACATTTTAGAGTTATATCTTTTTGCCACCATCAGTCTTTTGACTGGTTTGACGCAATCCTCCATCACTTCCTATCTTCTCCTAACCTCTTCATCTCCACATACCCCTTACAACCCACGTCCTCAATTATCTGCTTCATATATTATATTTTCTGTCTTCCTATACAATTCTTACCTTTGACTGTTCCCGCCACTAACAAATTAACCAATTCAGCATGTCTCAAAATATGACCTACCTACTGGTCTCTTCTGTCTGCAAGCTTCTTCCGCAAACTTCTTTCCTCACCAATCATTTCCAGAAATCGTCTTTATGGACCATTACAAACTGTCACTGTATTTTTAAGTATATTTATGCAAGGTTTCATTACTTCTGTACAAGGTTTTTTTACATGCGTGATTCAATAGTGAACTCTCAAACAATCACTTTCAATTAACAGCATAAAGTTTTTATCACCGAAATATTCTAAAATTTTTGAAATAAATTTAGTTATATTTTGGAATAATTTGGTTTTCATTCATATGCCATTGAACTTAATAATATATAGTACTAAGCAATGGTGATAATTATGAAGTATCAGAGATATCTTTAGAGACGAATACAACATTCAATGATACTTGTAATGCAGTTCAAAATTTTTCTCCATTTGTACAGAAACATGGGGTGCAAAAAAAAGTTGCTTCTATTGTTCATTTTCTTCATACATTTCCTGCCATTGTGTCAATGGCAACAGGTAATAATTATTATTCCCAAACTTACTATTTGCCTCCAAAGAGATCAGATTTTAACTTATTGTAGAACTTGCCCATATGGATCAAGATCTTTGGTTTGGCATCACCCCTAATTATTTTGTAGAACGAGAAAAACTTCTAATGCTCTCACTGGCACTCATGTGCATGAATAATGTCTACGCACTCATAATCAGAGCGAAACTTTTATTGTTTCTGAGAGGATCTTTGCCCCATCGGATTGGTCTGGCTGCTTACAATATGTCATGAAATAGTACCCCAAGCAACATATATAAAATTTAGGCTTGCTACAATGATGTAGTTTACCCCATTCTTTACAACCTTTAAAGTGTCTGGCTGAAGTTGTGGCTCACAGAGAGCATCTGGCAATAATAAATGTTGGTTTTTAAGAATATTCCGTAAAACATATATAAAAACTAGCTTTCATACTTTAATGTTGGCGAGCAAGGATTTTATGTACCTGCTACCTGTTAAAGGGCCCCACTTTCATGCTAGCAAGCACACATACTTTGACATATTACTCTATTCATTATAAAAAATTCAGCTTTGCTAAAATGATGTAGGGCTGGGAGCTCTGGGATCTTGGACTCTATGATATAAACATATAAATACATTTTTTATTTATATTTCAACAAATCAAAAATATTTTCTATGTATTTATTTTATTTTGATTAACTGACAGATATTATACTTTCCCATAATTCTGGTTGGTCAACTTCCTACCACCACCATTGCCACCCTCACCCCGAAGCACAATGTTAATCTCTGGCATCTAAAACTTGGAAGGTCTCAGTGTGCCATATGTTACCTCAAACATAAATTGGTTTTTATCAAAATATTGTAAAGTGTGTCTGTGTGATTGTTGTAAGGTAATTATGTCTGTGTGTCTGTCCATTATGTCCATGTTTCAATGCCATACTACCTTAAACTGTGGTAAACAATGGTTATTCTCATATTCAAATGTTTGATTTATCTCACTGTTAAGTGCCTAATGTTTCCTAGCATTTGCTCTCTATTTATAAACTGAGCAATACTGGAGTAAAAAAATGTCATTATGAGATAGTAAGATGAAAAGGAAAGATAACTTACACTCATCATTCACTAACGCTGAAGGAAAGAGATGGGATGCTGTAGCGAAAAACTCCATAAAAACACATTATTTTGGGCTATGAACTTATTGACAATAGAAACATGTGACTGAGCTTGCACATTGTAAGGAAACACAGTCTTAGTTTTTAAAGAGTGTGCAAGAAGATCTTTGGCATAGAGAAAAAGACAGGTGAAATGAAATAAGTGGGCACGGGCAGATTGTAAAAAAAAACTGCGGTTTGTAACTGTACGCGATGAAACGGTAAAATAAAGGAATTAAGTGGAGGTTTTGTTTGTTTATTTTTCTTTTTTTTAAGAAGACTATTGAAGAAATGCTAATATTTTCAATACTAACAAGAAGAAAAGGTTAGTAAGTAAAAAATATTATAACATGCACAGGCCGTCAACATGGCCAGCATTCATTTAGCTGAATATAAGCATAAATAATAATAGTTATTACTGTTCTACACAAATCAAGAGGTATTTGTGGTTTCTGAGAATACTCCGCCTGATAGCCCTCACTGCAAAACAATCGATTAATTATTCAAATTGAAAACTGGCATGGGCTCCCATTGGATTGTATAGGCTACTGGTGTAAACTGTTTACCTGTGGCTATGCATTCAAATCGAAAGTTGGTTAGTGATGAGGCCTGCCTATAGATAAACTGACACAGTGGAAGAAGGCGAGTTGGTATGAGGTGTTGTCCGTTTTACGTGGCATGTGCAATGATATAAAAAGTTTCCAATGTGGCAGAAATAGGAGCAGGTGAAATTGGCCAGGAACAAGCTGCAAATTTTACAGTGCGGTCTACTGCAAGGAAAGTAGCAGTGTGATAGTTTGGGAGTATCACAAGTTCAATAATTGTCAATCAAGATGTTCTGTAGGTTGCGTGGCTGTGGACAGGATGAAAGCTGCACATACTGTATTGAGGACGTTATGCCCACAATGAAGGATTAATTTAATGGACTCATGACTAGAGGATGAATACAAGGCAATGGTTAGTTTTCAGAGGTGCAGGTTTGGAGTTGTGAAGAATGGACTGTGGCACAAGAGATTTGTTCCTGTAAAATATCAGGGGGATAGAAGTGGGAAATGAGGGCTTGCGATAATTTGTGGGAGTATCTGAACAGTGATCCTTCGTTAGAATAGATACATCAGGCATAAATGATCAATCTGTAAGGAGGGGAACGTTTGGTATGGAAAGGATGACAACTGTTAAAGCGAAGGTATTGATGAAAATTTGTAGGACTGAATTTATTTATTTATCTTATGGCAATTTAGACAATTTTAAGAAAGGACTGAAGTGAACAGAAGCATGTAGGCCAACTTTCCGTAAGAAGGTATCAACCTCAAGAGGGGTGCTAATTGATGGTTTTCACTGCGAATCAAATTATAAAAATTACTGATGTGCTGGGTGTCTGTGAGGTGTGGCACACATTTTGAGGAATTCCTCCATGGAACAGAGACACCAACAGTCGAGTAAGGAAGTGATAAAAGATACAAGGAAGAAGTTTGGAAATTGATGTGTCAGAACTGTGAACAGAAGAGCCAAAATCCTTGTCACAATTATACATCACCCAGCGTTGCCAATGTTGTGGATCTTTGGGAGGGGGTGCAAGGTTGGTACATCGAGATTATACGGACTAAAAATGTACATGATTTTGGTCAGAGATGTGATCTGAGTGTAAAAAGGTGGACATTGGATGATAATGGTGTAGAAATTATTAAGGAGGTTTCGGAAGCCAAGAAGGACTTCATTCTGGGGTCAGATCATAAATATGTCATCTATTAAAAGAACCATACAGTTGTAAGGTAACGATATGAAAAAAGATTTGTTCCAGTATACCCATGGTAATGTTAGCATGAGAAGATGCTTTGCACGTGGCCGTTGCACAACCTTGTAGCAGTTTGTAGATAAGGGACTCAAAAGTTAAGAACTTTTTTGTTAGAACAAAGTGGATCAGTGTATGTGAATGTGTTAAGGAGTGTGTGTGTGGAGAGTGTATGTCCAGGTAGTGTTTGAGAGCACTATGACCCTGCAGTGGGGGCTGTGACTGTATAGAATGGTGATGTCTGAAGGCTAGAAAGGATTCCACACAAGTGTGTGGACTGTTGCAGATGCTCTACAAAGCGAAGAGACATGCTCTGTAAGTGACCCATGTGCAGTAGCTATGGGGCATCCAAAAAAGCCTGTCATAAATCTTGGGCAGACAATACATGGTAGGAATCTGGGAGTACTTGGGAGTAAGGAGGGAAGTGGAGTGTGGTGAGAAACTATGCAAGGGATGTTGCCCATTAAGGAATGAATGGATTTCTAGGCAGTCCACAAGACAGATAACATTTACATAAACACACAAAAAATATACTCACAGGGTCAAACATGTCAGATTGACTAAGTTCCGTCTTAAAGTCTGCACTACCAGCCAGAATTATGCCTGCTATATTAGGCTTATCATTGGTTATGAAGAGAGTTGTCGCCACTTCTGCTACCTTACGAACATAATTGTGCCGTTTCTCCATTCTTAATCTCGCAAAACGAAGAGCAGATTGACCACCTCTGCCTGAAAGAGAAAAAACTCAAATGCAACAGTTGAATTAAACTGTTAATAGCTTTAAGTCAGACGATGGTCATAGTTTGTGAATATGGTAAAACAGCTAACATGGTCAGCAAAAGGTTTATTTATATATTGAAGTCTTCATGGGTGTGCCACCAGATTGTGTTGTGAAAACACGATATTTCAACAACTAGCTCTGTCGAAATACCACGTTTTCACAACACAAACCGACGGTACACTTGTGAAGACTTCATTGCAGTTATATGCCAGGAAAGTCTCTGTTCTTATATATTTATATACAGTATATATCCATTAGCGCAGAGAAGAGGAAGAAGACAAATACAAACAAAAACTGAGTAATCATGAATAATTTGAGTTTAAACACTGTCCTCAAGGGCAATAGTGATTAATAATAATAATAATATCCATTAGCACAATCATACATCTATGATCTATGCAGGAAAATAAAGCATAAAGACCACATATCTTAAAATTGACATTTCTTTATTGAGAAACCAATTCTATTGACAAGAATAAAATTTTCCAAAATATAGAGTTGTAAACAGTTTCTGAATTGCTTTATTCAGAGGACAGAATAATTTGTGTGCAACTCAAACCCCAAAACAATTATTAGACCTCTGCACTTGAAACACAGAAAGGAAGGGGGTACAGGAAACTTAGGGGAATTGGGTAGGTTTATATAGCAGCAGCTAAATAAGCAATTTCTGGTCTGGCGATAAAATAATCTGTCCATGGAGTTAGCAGGCTAACATTTGTATGAACAAGAGAGTTGAAAAATGGCAGAGTTATTATGAACTGCTTAGTGACATGATATGTCAACATCACAAGAAAACGGCAATGAAACAGGACAAATATTTTAAAAAATTGAACAATTAATTCATTATGTGAAGTGAAGCAGAAGGGGAAATATTTAAAGAGGAGCGAAATGATGTATCAGGTGGGAATACTGCAGGGAACTTCAGTCTAGGAGAAAGAAGTTGACTGCTGAAATTTTGTGGGAAGTATAAACTGAACATAGCAAATATGTTATTTCAGTCATTCAAGGATATACACTATTGAACGTACAGTAAATACAGGTAAATATCGGCTAAATTTGATCATGGTTAAACAACCAAGTTCTGGACTGTAAAGCATAAACAGGAGTTGATACTGATTCTCATCACAAACTGATACTTATGAAGTGCAGACGTAAATTAAAGGGAACAGGAAAATAATATTGGCAAAACATATTCTCACATGATATCAAATCTGCAGAGACTGTAAATGTGTGTTCAAGAAGAAAATTTGAAAGAAATCCAGTTGAAAAGTAGAATACACTGATAACAGAAACAATCAAAGTTGGTAAAGAAATGTTGGACATTACGAAAGAAATTCGACAAAAAGCCTGGATCTCTCATAATATTTTGGAGTTGATAAATCATGGACAGCACAAAAACACTCAAGCAGGAAGACATTAGTACAGATATTTCTGACTTCAGACAAACAGGAAATGCAAGAAAAGTGAGAAGAAGCAAGGATGGAAATAGCTGTAGGAAAAGTAGATGTGGCCTTTAGGAGGATCAAATAGAATCCTAGAAATGAATAAAATATGTATAGACAGAAAAGGTGCTCTTTTAACCTCAGATACTAAAGCAAACTGATGAAAGTAACAAATTCTATGACAGGAGTGAACTGAAAAACATGCTGGATGCAGAAGAAAATCTTATTGATGATTAACACTTTAAGGACCAGCAGCTTAGGTACATTCTTGGCCCATTTATTTTAAAATGTCACTGACATGTTTGTATTTGACATATTTTAAAGAGAAACTCATATAATAAAAGAACAATCTTTAAGGTTTATTTTACATTTATATTTTAATTCCCTTAGTTGATAACAACAATGTTAATAACAAAGACAAAAGGTATAATTTTTTTTTTCCCGAAAAAAATTGCATTTTCAGTTTATTATTTCACTGGTAAATTGGCTTTAGTGTGGAAGATTTTGAAGTGCATTCTGGCATGCAGAGAAATTTCCCCTTCCGACCCAGAATCATTCAGTTCTATTAGAGTTTAAAAAATTTCTTGCTCACTCGAAAAGTGCGACATGTTTGAGAGAAACTAAGGAGTACTTGCAAAACTTGCGATGACACAAATACACAATCGAGCAGCTGAAGCTGTCTGGCACTGCTTAACGTTTCTTTCGAGGTAATTCCATAAGCACATCAGTGAAGGCAGCACCAGTCAAGGAGAATACAGACAATGCTCTAGTACAGTAGCAGGCCCGCTTCCAGGTAGGAAACAGTCATGTGAGTTCCGAGAAACAGTCGCCCGACCTATGCTCGGGCACGGTCGCGAAAGTGTTAAGGAGATCCTATTTTAAGGATAGAATTCCCCAAAGTTTGGAATGATTTCAATTAAAATAAGACAGTATGGTTTGACGAGATTCCTGCAGAATGTCTAAAATCTCCAGGAGAAGGGACACCACAAAAAACATAGCATATGCCAGCAATATCTCTGAAGCCCTGATTTCCCGCAATTACCCGCCAATTTTAGTTCACAAACAGGTTTCTCGTGCCACATCACAACCTATCAACAATCCACAATCCTCTAAAACCCACCATAGCCCTGTTTTCATCACCCGTTACTTCCCAGGCTTGGAATCCATTAACCGAGTCTTGAGACAAGGTTACGACTTCCTTCGAGCCTACCCTGAGATGAGAAACCTCCTTCCTAATATCCTCCCTCACCCACCCAGAGCCTGCTTCAGCAGACCTCCAAACCTCAACCAACTCTTGGTCCATAAGCACGGGGTCCCCCAGCCTAAAAGACAGCCTCAAGGTTCATTTCCTTGCAACAGATCCCGTTGCAAATTATGCAGTATGCACCCGCCTTCCACCACTTTTACCAACCCCGTAACTGGGGAAAGCTTTCCCATCACAGGATTTGCCACGTGTACATCCTCCCACCTCATATACCAACTCACTTGTAACCATTGCCCAGCCTCCTACATCGGACTCACAACCAATCCACTAGCCATCAGAATGAATGGACACCGACAATCAGTACATACCAAGAACCCTGACCACCCTGTATCTCATCATGCCACTATACATGGCACCAACGATTTTAATACCTGTTTCTCGGTCCGCGCCATCAGAGTCCTCCCAGATAAAAGCAGTATTTCAGAACTTAGAAGGTGGGAACTGGCCTATCAGTACCAACTGGGGACCAGACAATCTCCAGGTCTAAATTTAAGATAGCACCAATTTTCCTCCCACCCATCCCCCTGACTTCCACCTTCCCTCACAGAACCACCGCTCACCAGAGCCTATCTTTATAGATTGTGATTTCGAATTTAAGTTTTAGTTTCACTGAAAAATTTAATTCCCCCCCCCCCCCCACTTGAGTCCATTACTTGATTTACTGAGGTATACTACCCTTCCGCGTCAGGACCTTGTACAGTTTTGCTTTATACTTGCCATTCATCTCCGTTTTCTGGCCTGTACCCTTCTACCCCCTCCCTCACTTCCTGCCATGATGTATTTCTCCCACCATGAGCCACCGAAATTGTGGCTCACGCAGTTGGCTGCCAGCAGCGCTTGCGTGCAGCCATCTCACTTCTACTGAGGAAGAGCCATGCTCGAAAATTTTATTCTTTGTGTGTTCGTGTTTTTTTCGTGTACCAACGCCGCTGGACCCCCTTCCTTGGTAAGCGGGTTTTTTTTTATCCTATCCAATGTTCAATATATCCGTTTTTAGCGCCTTTGTTTCCTAACAATCCATATTGCCTAACTGGCTTTCCTTTGTGTTGTCCCTTTGTTATCTTTCTTTATGTTCTTTCATCTGTAGTTTCTTTCTATTCTTTCTCTTTCTTTGTGCTGTGTTTCTTTTCACCTTGATAATCCGTTGTAAATACTTTTTATTTCACTTTCTCTGTTCAATTTTTACATTGTCGAACACATTACCTGCTCGCGGAACTTTCCATTGTTTCCCATTCTTATTCGAAATTTTTCACGTTGTATGAGAACCTTCAACCCAATACGTTGTATGAAAACCTTCACCCCAATACGGTATCCACAACTACTTTTCGGAAACTTTGGCTACATTACTGGCGTCCCGTGAAACAGAACTTTCTCCAACCGTCCTACCCGAGTGCGTCTCGACTGGAATTTTCCGCCACACTTGTGTTTACGATCTATTTCACGTTTCCTGTAAGTTAACTGTGTTTTTTTGGGGGTTCTGCTACTGTCACTAGAACCATTCGGCCGGTGTTCCATTTCCATTAATTCTGAAACCGTGCCATTTATCAGAATTCTCTCTCTCCCCAACTTTTTTTTTTTTTTTTTTTTTTAAATCTTCCACACCATAAACAAAATGTCTCTTGTATTAAAATACCTTGCTGCATTCCGAGGACATGCCTTCCAACTAGCCAAATTACAGTCACACATCCTCTTCTTAAAAGCTTGTCTTAACCTCAATATTCCCCCTAATGGCCTCACAATTAAATTGCCAATATCTGGTTGCCCCCCCCCCCCAACTTCACCCGTACTTACACACATTCCGGTACAGGCAGTCCTTAGCCTTGACTGCCCTAGTGCTGCAACAATACAGTGACCTGGCCAACCAACACTCCAGACATCTTATATCTCTAAATAAAATACTGCTGCTGTCAACCCCACATGTCCTTCCTCACCTTCAACATATTTTGCAAAAGGCTGTAGAATCTATGGATAGGCATGCTCAAAATCATCTAGGCAAATTGTCCACTCTGTATCTTTCCCATCTCAAAGCAGGACAACCTCTCCCCTGCAAATTACCAGGACACAAACCCAGGTGTCAACCACCCCTCATTTCCTCACAACCATCTGTTGCTCAGCTACTCAACATACCTCTACCACCTCCCTTAAAACCCACACCTCACCCAGTCAGGCCGAATCAAGCTGCCAAACCCAAACTGGCTGTTATTAATCTGTCCTCTTCTCCGCTCTCAGAACCACATATCTCAGTACTCTCCAAGGGTCTCACTTTCTCACCAACCCCAAATTTGATCAGACCACCCTAGTACGTGACTCCTTAGCTTTCTGCCGCACACTCCGCTGGAGGTATCACTTTGCCTCAAAGAGCAACATATTGACAGTCAGAATGACCTGGAGCCCAGTCTCCAAAGGTTCCAACCACCCTCAATTCTTGATCCACCACCTCTCCCACAAAACCACCCTCTCCAATTGTTTCAAGATCTTGTTTCCACCAGTTTAGGCTTCTCCTAGTTTCGCAAAATCACTACCCTGTGACACCAACCTGACTCGTGCAAGAAAACCAGGGCCATCAGGGAACTCTCCTCTGATCCAGACTTGATCATTCTACCGGCAGAACAAGGGCTCAACTACTGTGGTCATGAACCGTTGTGACTATGTCAGTGAAGCACTGCGTCAGCTGTCCTGATACTAACACTTACCGCCCCCTTAACCATGATCCCACACCTGCAGTGAATGATAAAATAAAAGTGTATATACAGGTTAGTGGACCCCTCCAAGGACTTCACTCCCCATTCTGTCTCACTCCTCACTCCAAAAAAGCCACGCACTACCTTCACTATACCTGCTTCCCAAGATTCATAAGCCTGGCAACCCAGGACGTTCCATAGTTTCCTGCATATGGCTCACCCACTGAGCGTATCTCTGCCCTGGTTGACCAGCATCTACAGCCCATTGTCAGCCAGCTTCCCTCCCACATCAAGGACACCCGGCCCTTCCTCTCACGACTGGCTACAGTACCCACACCTCTTCCCCCGACTCCCTTCTAGTGACGGTAGATGTGACTTCCTTATACACAAATATTCCCCATTGCCATGGGCTCAGTGCCTTGGAACATTTTCTACACCAGCGTCCGCCCAATAGCCTCCCCACCAGATCTTTCCTGCTCACCTTGGAGGAACTAATACTTAACAACAACTTTTTCTCATTTGAGGGGAAAATCTATCACCAAGTGGGTGGCACTGCCATGGGCACTACGTATTGGCGCCCTCATACGCTAAACTCTACGTAAGGCCGCCTAGAAGAATCATTCATAACTTCAGCCCATCTGAAACCCCTCTTGTGGATCAGATTCATTGACGATATTTTCATAATCTGGACCCACGGAGAATACAAACCTACTCAGTTTCCTCAATAAACTTACACTGTCAGCTCCTTGAAATTTACACGGACTTACTCCCACACACAGGCCACTTTCCTGGATGTCGACCTATCCCTCACAAATGGCTATATACACACAGTCTGTCCATATCAAAACCCACCAACCTACAACAGTACCTTCATTATGACAGCTGCCACCCTCATCACATCAACGTTCCCTCCCCTACAGCCTAGGCATTCGATGCAGTCACATTTGTTCCAATCAACAAGACCTTCAACAATATGCCAGCAAATATCTCTGAAGCCCTGATTTCCCGCAATTACCCGCCAATTTTAGTTCACAAACAGGTTTCTCGTGCCACATCACAACCTATCAACAATCCACAATCCTCTAAAACCCACCATAGCCCTGTTTGATCGCCCGTTACTTCCAGGCTTGGAATCCATTAACAGAGTCTTGACACAAGGTTACGACTTCCTTCGAGCCTGCCCTGAGATGAGAAACCTCCTTCCTAAAGTCCTCCCTCACCCACCCAGAGCCTGCTTCCGCAGACCTCCAAACCTCAACCAACTCTTGGTCCAGATCCCGTTGTAAATTATGCAGTATGCACCCGCCTTCCACCACCTTTACCAACCCCGTAACTGGGGAAAAGCTTTCCCATCACAGGATTTGCCACGTGTACATCCTCCCACCTCATACACAGACGGAAAAAAAAAAAATCCCAACTCCAAGAAAAAATTATTGTAGAGTAATGAAATTTGGACAATGCATTTGTCAAGTTAACATGTTTAATTGATTAAATTTTCAAGATCACAGGTTAATTTAAGCTCAAGAAAATGCATTTCAAATGTGAAATACTGTTAAATTAATAGCCGGTGTAACCTCCAGAATTTTGAATGCAAGCCTGCAAACGTGAATGCATTGTGTCATACAGGTTTCGAATGTCACTTTGTGGTATGGAGTTCCATGCTTGTTGTACTTGTGCTGTCAATACTGGGACGGTCAGTGCTGGCTGTGGATGATGCTGGAGTTGTCGTCCAATGATATCCCATACGTGTTCAATTGGAGACAGATCTGGTGATCTCGCAGGCCAAGGTAACATGTCGACACTCTGTAGAGCACGTTGCGAGACAACAGCGGTATGAGGGGCGAGCGTTATCCTGTTGAAAAAACTCCCCCTTGAATGCTGTTCATGAATGGCAGCATTACAGGTTGAATTACCAGACTGACGTACAAATTTGCAGTCAGTGTGTTTGGTATAACCACAAGAGTGCTCCTGCTGTCATAGGAAATTGCTCCCCAGACCATGACTCCAGGTGTAGGTCCAGTGTGTCTAGGCCGCAGACAGTTTGGTTGCAGGCGTTCCCCTGGCCTCCTTCTGACCAACACTCGGCCATCACTGGCACCAAGGCAGAACCTGCTTTTCATCAGAAAACACAACAGATCTCCACTCCGTCCTCCAATGAGCTCTGGCTTGACACCACTGGAGTCGCAAACGGCGATGGCTTGTAGTCAGTGGAATGCACGCTACAGGGCTGGAGTCATGGTCTGGGGAGCAATTTCCTATGACAGCAGGAGCACTCTTGTGGTTATACCAAACACACTGACTGCAAATTTGTACGTCAGTCTGGTAATTCAACCTGTAGTGCTGCCATTCATGAACAGCATTCAAGGGGGAGTTTTTCAACAGGATAACGCTCGCCCTCATACCGCTGTTGTCTCGCAACGTGCTCTACAGAGTGTCGACATGTTACCTTGGCCTGCGAGATCACCAGATCTGTCTCCAATTGAACACGTATGGGATATCATTGGACGACAACTCCAGCATCATCCACAGCCAGCACTGACCGTCCCAGTATTGACAGCACAAGTACAACAAGCATGGAACTCCATACCACAAAGTGACATTCGAAACCTGTATGACACAATGCATTCACGTTTGCAGGCTTGCATTCAAAATTCTGGAGGTTACACCGGCTATTAATTTAACAGTATTTCACATTTGAAATGCATTTTCTTGAGCTTAAATTAACCTGTGATCTTGAAAATTTAATCAATTAAACATGTTAACTTGACAAATGCATTGTCCAAATTTCATTACTCTACAATAATTTTTTCTTGGTGTTGGGATTTTTTTTTCCGTCTGTGTATACCAACTCACTTGTAACCATTGCCCAGCCTCCTACATCGGACTCACAACCAATCCACTAGCCATCAGAATGGACACCGACAATCAGTACATACCAAGAACCCTGACCACCCTGTATCTCATCACGCCACTATACATGGCACCAACGATTTTAATACCTGTTTCTCGGTCCGCGCCATCAGAGTCCTCATAGATAAAAGCAGTATTTCAGAACTTAGAAGGTGGGAACTGGCCTATCAGTACCAACTGGGGACCAGACAATCTCCAGGTCTAATAAATTTAAGATAGCACCAATTTTCCTTCCACCCATCCCCCTGACTTCCACCTTCTCTCACAGAACCACCGCTCACCAGAGACTATCTTTATAGATTGTGATTTCGAATTTTAGTTTTAGTTTCAACTAAAAAAAAATTAATTCCCCCCCCCCCCCCCACTTGTGTCCATTACTTGATTAACTGAGGTATACTACCCTTCCGCGTCAGGACCTTGTACAGTTTTGCTTTATACTTGCCATTCATCTCCGTTTTCCGGCCTGTACTCTTCTACCCCCTCCCTCACTTCCTGCCATGATGTATTTCCCCCACCATGAGCCACCGAAATTGTGGCTCACGCAGTTGGCTGCCAGCAGCGCTTGCGTGCAGCCATCTCACTTCTACTGAGGAAGAGCCATGCTGGAAAATTTTATTCTTTGTGTGTTCGTGTTTTTTTCGTGTACCAACGCCGCTGGAATCCTCTTCTTTGGTAAGCATTTTTTTTTTATCCTATCCAATGTTCAATATATCCGCTTTTAGCGCCTTTGTTTCCTAACAATCTATATATATATTTCCCTTCATCATGGCTCTCTGACCTACTGACCATTATCTTCCCAACTCGTCCTTTCCATAACCTTCTCTAAAAACACGTCTCCAATTTACCATTACTTGAAACAATTCAATATTCATGCCATCCACCTCACTAGACTCCATATACTTTTCCTTCAATCATGCCTCTCTTTGAACATACCCCCCAATGGCCTGACAATAAAACTACCAGTCTCCAGTTGCCACCCACAACTCCACCAAGCTCTCCATGCCTTTCGTTTCACACAATATCGTTCTCCAGCAATATCTACTAAAAGCCCATCAACATTCGGGTCAACTTTCCTCATTCCATAAGATTCTTTGTCTGTTGCATCCCTCCCCAACTCAATATCTTAAACAAATTCTCACAGAGTGCAGGCAGTTGCAACAGAAATGTGCACAAAAATAACTGCACAAACTATCAAATTTATTGAAAAGCTACCTTGTACTAGGCCTGCCTCTTCCTTACCAACATCCTCCACATTGGCTACCAGGGGAGGAGGTGGTGTGTGCTGCCCGAGTCCCATGTCTTGCCCACATTTTTAATATGCCAAATCCACCTCCATTACCACCCATCCCTAGTGTCACTGCCCCACCTGTAGACACACCACAACTGTCAGTGGTCAACCTCTCATCCACGTCTCAGTCTGAACCACAACTCTATCCTCTCCAAGGGACTTTCCTTCTCGCCTACTCCTAAGTTCGATCATCCTGCTCTGGTCCAGGACTCACTTGCTTTCTGCCGCACACTCCACTGGCGGTATCACTTTGCAACCACAACCGAGTGACAGATGCTGGAGTGAGATTGAGTCCAGCTTAGAGCGGTTCAAACCACCATCCCAACTTGACCCTCCTCCACTCCCCCAAAACCATCAACCCCTCCTGTTCCAAGACTTCCTCAAATTTGACCCTATCCTCAAAATCTTTACTCAACTCTATTCCCAACTCCAATAACCTCAACCCTACTGAAATCCAGCCCATGAGAGAACAGTCCAGTGACAAAAATATCATTATCCTTTCAGCAGACAAGGGCTCCACCACTGTAGTCATGGACCACAGTGACTACGATGCGGAGGCCCTTAAACCGCTGTCTGATACCAACACTTATCGTCCACATGCCACAGATCCCACCTCTTCCATCTGCCTTGAAATTCGCTCCTTCCTAGACCTCCTAGGCCCCTTACAAGGCCTTTCTTCACAATCCTTATCCCTTCTCACCCCTCAAAATCCCTGCACACCTACCTTATTTCTTCTCCCCAAGATACACAAGGCTGCCAATCCGGGACGACCTATAGTTGCGGCCAAACTTTTGTGCAGAACCTTCCTTCTTACATCAAAGACGCACCACATTTTTTGGAGCGTTTGTCGAAAATCCCCAAGTCCTCTACCACCAGACTCCCTCCTTGTTTCCATTGACGTAACCTCCTTGTACACCAATATTCCCCACCTTGAAGGCCTCAGTTCCCTTCAACACTTCCTGGATATGCACCCACCAAACAGTCTTCCCAGAACATCCTTTCTCATATCCCTAGCCAACTTTATCCTCTCCAAAAACTATTTCTCCTTCAACTCCCAGATTTATCACCAGATACGAGGCACTGCCATGGGTACCCGCATGGCCCTGTCCTATGCCAACCTCTTCCTGGACAGTCTGCAAACAATTTTTCTGAAGAACTGCCCCCTCATGTGGTTCAGATACATAGATGATATATTTATGATCTGGACACACCGGGAGGACCACCTCCTAGACTTCCTCAACTCACTCAATGACAATCACTCCATCAATTTCACATGGTCATATTCCCACACCTGTATCACGTTCCTTGACATAGATATCGCCCTACGACAGGGGGCCCTCCATACCTCAGTATACATCAAACCAACCAATTTACAACAATACCAACACTTTGACAGTTGTCACCCCTTCCACATCAAACATTCCCTCCCATACAGCCTTGCAATCCGTGACAGACGCATCTGTTCTGATCATGAATCAATCTCCGGTTACTCCCAAAAACTATCCCAAGCCATTGTTTCCCGCCGATACACCCATGATCTCGTGGAAAAACAAATTTCGCGTGCCATCACCACAACCCTCATTCTGCACCTCCTAAAACTGACCATGGACCAACACTTGTCACCCAGTTCCTTCCTGGCCTGGAATCTGTCAACCAGATACTCTGCCGTGGGTATGATTTCCTACGGTCCTTCCCTGAAATGCATCTCCTCCTTCCGAAAATCCTACCCACTGCTACCTGCACTTGCTTCAGCAGACCACCCAATCTGTATAACATCTTGGTCCACAAGTATTTACCTGCCGACTCTCCTAGACCTCCAAAGGGATCTTTCCCTTGTAACAGACCCCGTTGCAAAACTTGCAGCATGCACCCTGCCATCACTACTTACGATAATCCTGTCACAGGCGAATCTTTCCCTATAATTGGACATGCTACGTGTGCTACCACTCACCTTATTTACCAACTCACCTGCCTCCATTGGACTGCCTCTTACACTCACCACTCAACAACTATCCTACAGGATGAATGGCCACATGCAAACAGTTTATACTTCCAACCCAGACCATCCAGTGGCTATTCATGCGAACTCTCATAATTCAAACAACCACAATACCCGTTTCACAGTTAGAGCTATTAGAGTTTTTCCAAATACCACCACCCCTTCAGAACTCTCCGCAGATGGGAACTAGCCTACCAACATATCCTTGATAGAAGACACACCCCTGGCCTAAACCTACATTACACCTGTCACTTGCTATCAATCATTACATTTTACAGTTACATTTCATCTATTCATTTTATAAATTTTCATATATATATTGTTCTATCTCCCTTTATTTTCATCCTTAACCATTCTAAATAAAATTATAACTTTTTGAATTATGCTACACAAAGATTAATTTGTTCAAGCCTATCCCCCCCCCTTTTCTCCTCCCGGCAATTCTACCATCACCGCGCGTTTTCCGCCTGTGCTTCAATCATGTGGCAGGTTGGAATGTGACCATATCTTTCCCCTGCAATATGTCTCGCCTCTCACATGATTAAGACTCATATCGAAATGTTGTGCAATTTGTTCATGTTACTGTGTTTTACGTGTTCGCCTCGCCCTCCTGACTTCATCTGTGGTAAGTGACGGGTATCTGTTTATCTTTACCCTATCCTATATATAAAGGGATAGCAAAATGAGCCACCACTTGCCATAGATGATGGTATCATGGGGTGAACACACAAATAAGCACAAAACACAGGAACTTCCAAACACCACCTCCCAATCTGAACTCCGCAGGCGGGAATTGGCATATCAACACATCCTGCAAACTAGACATCCCCCCGGCATTAATCTTATATATAAAGATTATGTTTGTTGGTTCGTCTTGTATGCACTCCTATACCATTTATCAGATTGCAATGAAACTTTGGAGAGTTTTCGAGTGTGCTTCTGCGAAGGTTCCTGTGAAAAAAAATTTCCAAAAGGTCACCCCCTATCCCCCATAACACCCCATAATTTAGGCAAAACCACATTTTTTATAAGATTTAGATAGGAATTTGTACACTTATACTTTAAAACAAACATAAAAATACTGCCTACATACGGTTTCCGAATATTAATCCCCTCGCCCCCTTTCCACCCCCATAATTTAGGCAATACCACATTTTTTATCCGATTTAGATAAGAATTTGTACACTTATACTTTAAAACAAACATAAAAATACTGCCTACAAACGGTTTTCCGAATATTAATCCCCTCACCCCCTTTACACCCCCATAATTTAGGCAATACCACATTTTTTATCCGATTTAGATAAGAATTTGCATACTTATACTTTAAAACAAACATAAAAATACTGCCTACAAACGGTTTCCGAATATTAATCCCCTCGCCCCCTTTCCAACCCCATAATTTTTTCACCCCATAATTTAGGCAATACCACATTTTTTATCCGATTTAGACAGGAATTTGTACACTTATACATTAAAACAAACAGAAAAATACTGCCTATGTATGGCTTCCGAATATTCATCCCCTCTCCCCATTTCAAACCCCGTTACCTTTTTACCCCATAATTTAGGCAAATCACATTTTTTATCCGATTTAGATAAGAATTTGTACACTTATACTTTAAAACAAACAGAAAAATCCTGCCTATGTATTGGTTTCTGAATATTCATCCCCTCTCCCCCTTTCCAACCCCATTACGTTTTTACCCCATAATTTAGGCAAACTATATTTTTTTATCCGATTTAGATAAGAATTTGTACACTTATACTTTAAAAAAAAAACTGAAAAATACTGCCTACGTATGGTTTCCGAATATTCATCCCCTCTCCCCCTTTCCACCCCCATTACGTTTTTACCCCATAATTTAGGCAAAGCAGATTTTTTATCTGATTTAGATAAGAATTTTTACACTTATACTTTAAAACAAACAAAAAAAATACTGCCTACGTATGGTTTCTGAATATTCACCCCCTCTCCCCCTTTCCAACCCTGTTACGTTTTTACCCTATAATTTAGGCAAACCACATTTTTTATCCGATTTAGATAGGAATTTGTACACTTATACTTTAAAACAAACATAAAAATACTGGCTACATACGGTTTCCAAGTAATAATCCCCTCGCCCCCTTTCCACCACCATAATTTTTTCACCCCATAATTTAGGCAATACCTCATTTTTTATCCGATTTAGATAGGAATTTGCTCACTTATACTTTAAAACAAACAGAAAAATACTGCCTATGTATGGTTTCCGAATATTCATCTCCTCTCCCCACTTCCAACCCCATTACGTTTTTACCCCATAATTTAGACAAAACCACATATTTCATCAGATTTCAATGGGAATTTGCACACTTAAACTTCAAACAAACAGAAAAATACTGCCTGCGTATGTTTTCCATAGCGCATCAACTCTCACCCTTTGCAACTGAAAATGAATGAAACAGCAGTTTAAAATTTATATGTAAATATTTTTTCATTTAACCTATGTGCCTACTCAAGTCCAGCAATAGTGAAGCATTCCGAATATTCATCCCCTCTTCCGCTTTCCAACCCCATTACGTTTATACCCCATAATTTAGGCAAACCACATTTTTTATCCGATTTAGATAAGAATTTGCGTACTTATACTTTAAAACAAACAGAAAAATACTGCCTACGTATGGTTTCCGAATATTCATCCCCTCTCCCGCTTTCCAACCACATTACGTTTTCACACCATAATTTAGGCAAACCACATTTTTTATCCAATTTAGATAAGAATTTGTACACTTATACTTTAAAAAAGAGAGAGAAATACTGTACACATTAATTTGACAAAAACCCAATCCCTCTCCTCTCTTTCCTCCACCTTAATTACCCCTTCTTCCCCATAATTTAAACAAACCCGCAAACCGTTAGTCCGATTATGGCGAAGCTATGGTGAATTGTCGAGGGGATGTCGAAAATGGTTTCTGTAAAAAAAAAACCACCCGTCGTCCCCATAATTTAGACAAAACCACATATTTCATCAGATTTCAATGGGAATTTGCACACTTATACTTTGAAACAAACAGAAAAATACTGCCTGCATATGTTTTCCAAAGCACATCCCCTCTCACCCTTTCTAACTGAAAATGAATGAAACAGCAGTTTAAAATTTATATGTAAATATTTTTTCATTTAATCTATGTGCCTACTCAAGTCCAGCAATAGTGAAGCATTGCTGGGTCAGCTAGTATTATATATAAAAATCAATGTTTGTGGGTTTGTTCGTCTTCTATGCATTCCTATACCATCTATCAGATTACTATGAAACTTTGGAGAGTTTTCGAGTGTGCGTCTGCGAAGGTTCCTGTGAAAAAAAAATTCCAAAAAGTCACCCCTATTCCCCGTAACACCCCATAATTTACGCAAAACCACATTTTTTATCAGATTTAGATAGAAATTTGCACACTTATACTTTAAAACAAATAGAAAAATACTGCCAACATATGGTTTCCGAATATTCATCCCCTATCCCCCTTACCACCCCCATTACGTCTTTACCCCATAATTTAGGCAAACCACATTTATTTATCCGATTTAGATAAGAATTTGTACACTTATACTTTAAAACAAACAGAAAAATGCTGCCTACGTATGGTTTCCGAATATTCATCCCCTCTCCCCCTTTCCACCCCCATTACGTTCTCATCCCCATAATTTAGACAAAACCACATAATTCATCAGATTTCAATGGGAATATGCACAGTTATACTTTGAAACAAACAGAAAAATACTGCTTGCACATGTTTTCCAAAGCGCATCCCCTCTCAACCTTTCCAACTGAAAATGAATGAAACAGCAGTTTAAAATTTATATATAAATATTTTTTTCTTTTAATCTATGTGCCTACTCAAGTCCAGCAATAGTGAAGCATTGCCGGGTCAGCTAGTCTCTGATAATATCTTCCATCCTCACCTTGTACACCCATCACAATAGATTCATATATATTTATAGACCTTATTACAAACATTTTAAAAAATTCGACTTTTTTAAATTTATTTATTAAATTTATAAATGTTTTTCAGGAAACAAACCCAAGTAATATTATTATTGATACATAATATTTCGGCAACATAAATCTTCATCGCCATCTTCAGGTGCAGTTGTAAGCCTTATTTATATTTTTTCTCTTTTTAATCTTCTTGTAATTTACACTGTCGGTTATATTATTGCTACCCCTACCACCTCCGACAGGCATTTTCATTCTATTAGTTGCTGCGTCTAACTCAGGGCATGCACAAGCTCAGCCATGTTATTTTATTAACTTGAAAAAGGGTTTAACCTGAAATATTGTTTTTTTTTTCTGTGTTTGTATGTTGTTTTGCTGCTACCCTCCTCCCTTCAGCTTTGGTTAACCCTATAACTGCTACGGTTTGCCCGGCCGAGCCCTCGCTGAGTGCTGCTTTGTTTAGGCCTAAGCTGTTTACATGCCCTGGAATGCCGCGTTCGACTGGACCGCTGTGTACTGAATATGTCTGGAGCGTTGTGTGTGACGTTCTTCTGCTGTCGCTTTGCGATTTGAAACCCCAGATACAAAATAAATGCTGTTAACATAACATCTAAAGTTTTTCAATTTAAAGTGAATGTCTTCATATACTAAATATTACAGCAACTGAAATGTTTTTAGTTTGTGAGCGTAGTAATTTATCTGGAAAGAACCTTTCCGAATACCTTTCACAAATTCTGCATATATTTTCCAGCCTTCTTTTTGACCCGGGCTTTGGACCGCCACTGGTGAAGTTAAAAAAAATATATGTATATATATTTTTGTATTTCGTTTAGTTTTAGAGGCGTATAACTGTAATATAATTATTACCTTGCAGTTACCCATGGTTAGTAATTCTTTTTGTGTGATAAGCCTTGAAAAATGGTACAACACACAGTGATACATTACATGTTCTGCATTGGTTTCTCGACACACTTTCTGTTTCGAACATACAGCGCATTTACGCATTAGTGTGTTCTTCTTTGAATTTGCAATATGAATGAAATTTGGAAAATGTCTCCCAGTAAATCCTTGACGATATTCTTTATCAGAGCGTCTTCCATTGCTAGGTTCGTTCTGTTCTGTGGTATATGCTTCAACAACTTCTCTAAGGGGGCGTCCATAAATTACACGAGGTGAAATAGGGGGGGGGGGGTTACGGTGAAATATTACCAAGGTGGGAGAGGGGTCAACGGAAATATCACGTGAAATTTTTTTGGACTGTATAGCTAAAAAAAAGTCTACAAATGACGTGAACGTCGATGTATTTTCTCGAAATGTGCAGCTTTGGAAGGTTGAGACCTAAAAAAAATAGGTCTCAAAAAGTTGCGAGGGCGATTTCTAGGGAGGGGGGGGGACGTCTCGCAGACCTGATCTTACAAGACGGGAGGGGGGGGGAGGGGGGTCCGGAAAACCTGAAAAACACCTCACGTAATTCAAATGTATGAATGCCCACTTACAGATGAAACTCTGCAACTGGCATTTTTCGCCCGGTTACTACTCGGTGAAGAGCTTGAGCATTTAAAATGCAGTGTTCGAGAATGTGGAAAAAGAACTTTTTATACCACTTCATAGTGAAAATATAGTGTGAATTGATTCTCGCGTATCTGTAGGTCTCATCAGCAATAGATATCATATGATATTCTGTTAGAAACATCAGGAAAAATGACAAACTGCTGGAATGTTAACCTAATCCACACTTGTGTCCTGCAACTTAATCGTCAACCACATGTGGTGAAACGCGTCAATAAAGCATTTTCTTTTTCCACACATTTTGCCCTCACTATCTGTAGCTTCAAATTCTGAAGAATATTCACATCTGGTGGAGACAAATGGTCATTTTCCACTAGCTGATGTACACGGCTTAGGAATATTGCATCGAGATCCTATCGAAGGGTCATCACTGTCAACCATATCAAAGAGATCATATTCACTGTCGCTTCCATGATTTCTTCCAGTGTACAAACACGACAGCGTGCCATTTTCTCAGCGAAAACTAAAAGAAAAACACAAATAAGATCGCAGCTGCCAAAGCTCAAGGGCCGAATGAGGAAAAGAACTAACCACCCTGGCAGGAAATATGGCTTCATGACCAGACCGCTAAGAGGCTAGCGCGTTAACACGTGCAGAGCACACAGGAACCCGAGCGGCCCGACGTGTTAACACATCCAGAACACAGAGAGCAGCGCGTGTATACACGTCTGGAGCACCTGGGCGCAGTAGTAGCCACGCGCGTTAACACGTCTAGAGCAGTGAAAGGGTTAATGTTGGGTGTATTTTATCTGTCCTGTCCATATATATATATATATATATATATATATATATATATATATATAAAACAATGAAAGGAAAGAAGTGCCGCCGGGCAATATTTACATGGAAAAGATAGGGAAAATACACCCAACACTCACCAAAGTTGAAGGGAGGAGGGCAGCAGCAACACAAAACAACACACAAAGAAAAAGCTATATTTCGGGTGAAAATCCCTTTTTCAAGTTAACAGAGAGGTGGCTGGTCTTGCGCAAGAATTGCGTTGGATGCAGACATTCACAGAACACAATACAGTCGGAGGTGGTGGGGTGAGCAACGATATAACCGCGAGTGTAAGAAAGATTAAAATGATGGAAAAAATAGTAATTATAAAAAATACAAATAAATAAATAAAAATATAATTGAAATATTTTGAAAAATATATGAAACTATTGTACTGGCCAGTGAGGATGAGGATGGAAGATGTTAACGGAAATTAAAGCCTGGAGGATGTCTAGTCTGCAGGATGAGTTGATATGCCAATTCCCACCTGCGGAGTTCAGATTTGGAGGTAGTGTTGGCTCTGATTGTGAAGCAGTTATTAAGGTCACGGGTGTTGTCAGTACTGGCATGGTGAGCAACAGGGAGGTACAGGTTTTGGGAGTAAACTGTTGGTCTGTGACCATTCATTCTGATGTATAATGAGTATGAGGTCAGACCAATGTAGGTACTTGGACAGTGCAGGCAGGAGAGCTGGTAAATGAGATGGGTGGTTGTACAAGTGGCATGACCTATTATGGGGTAGGTTTCACCAGTAGTACGGTTGCTACAGGTAGTGGTAGATGGATGCATACCACAAATTTTGCAACGGGGTCTCTTACAAGGGAAGGATCCAAACGGTGGTTTAGGAGCATCAGAGGCTTGATATTTATGTATAAGAATGTCTTTTAGATTAGGCGGTTTGCTGAAGGCGACTCGGGGTGTGGTGGGAAGAATGCGGCACATTTCAGGAAAGGATCTGAGAAAGTCATAGCCCAGAAGAATTTTGTTTAGTGATTTCAGGCCAGGAAAAAACTGGGTGAGAAAAACAGGGTTCTGGTTGGCTTTAGGTTGTTTGTGTCGGTGTGGGGGACAGTCCCCAACTCTTGATAGCTGTTTTAGAACTAGTTCTGGAGGATAATTGCGGTTTATGAGTGCCTGGGTCAGACTGTTGGTGTAGAGAGTAAAGGACTCATGATCAGAGCAGATAAGTTTGCCCCGAATGGCTAGGCTGTATGGAATGGAAAGTTTTGTATGATATGGATGGCACCTATCAAAATGGAGATATTGTGGGTTTTATGTGGACAGAGGTGTGTAAGTGACCATTCTGTACAGAGATGTCTACATCCAGAAAAGTGATGTCAGTCAGAGTAGGACCAGGCGAAGTTTAAGGAAGAGAAGTTATTCAGTGAGTACAAGAAGTAGGTTTTCATCGTGGGTTCAGATCATAAATATGTCCTCTATATACCTGAACCACACGGTGGGTTGTCGGGTAACCTGTTTAAGAAAACGTTCCTCTAGTCTGCCGAAGAAAACGTTGGCATAGGAAGGTGCCATGTGACGGTAAGATCGAATTGAGCCAAAGAAGTGAGGAAATGAGAGGTAGGGAAAGTGTGCAGGGGGCGACTTGAGGTAATATTCTTTGGCCATGAGGGATGTTGGTGTACATCAATAGTGAGCAGGAAGCAATCTTTTGGTTGGGGTGTAGGGACTGCTGACAGAGCTCTAAATAAATGGGGGGGGGGGGGGGTCTGACATAGGATGGAAGGGCCTGGATGAAAGGTTGTGGGTGCTGGTCAACGTATGCAGAAATTTGTTCTGTGGGAGACCCAAAGGCAGCAACTATAGGCCGTCCAGGATTGCTCACCTTATGTATCTTAGGCAGAAGATAAGGTGTGGGGGTCTGGGGGGTCTTGGGAGTCAGAAGGCAAATGGAATGGCGTGAAGGACCCTGTAAGGGACCTTGGAGACCAAGGAAATAGTGGATTTCTGTGCAGATTGAATTAGTGAGATCAGTGGTATGAGGTAAGTAAGTGGAGGTGTCAGAGAGCTGCCTGAGTGCTTCAGCTGTGTAGTCGCTTCAATCCATGACCACAGTGGAAAAGCCCTTGTCAGCTGGGAGGATTATGACAATTATATTTTTTCAAAGTTCACTCATCGCCCGCATTTCAGTACGGGTCAGGTTGTTGGAGTGGGGGATTGAATTTAGGAAGGAAGGCGATGAGAGGGTTGACATGAGGAATTCCTGGAAAAGGAGTAGGGGATGGTTTTGAGGAAGGGGAGGTGGATCTAACTGGGATGGAGGTAGAAATTGTTGGAGGCTGGGTTCCAGGTTATCACATCGGCTGTCTCCCCTGCCTGTAGTATTGAAATAATACCGCCAGTTGAGTGTGCGACAAAATCGAAGGGAGTCCTTAATAAGAGTAATCCGATCAAATTTAGGGGTGGTAGAGAAAGTAAGACCCTTTGAAAGAACTGATAGTTCAGGTTCGGAGAGTGGGTTGGAAGAAAGATTCACAATACGGATTTTTTATTTCTCCAGTGGTGGGGAATGGGTAGGAGTGGGTGGTAGAGGTGCTGGGTGGGGAAAGTTGAGAATATGAGAAATACATGGCGATAAGTGGTGGAGGGGTAGTGTGTTGCCTGTAATGTGGGTTGGGTAGATGAAGGCACAAAACAAACTAGCTCTCGCAGAGGGAAGAGAGCTTTGAAAGATGTTTTTGTGCTTGTTTGGTTAACAAATGGTTGCAATGATTAAGGATGTTATGTAAATAATGAATGCAACCAGGGAATGCAAGAAGGATTTTGTGTAAGGAAATTAGGTGGGATGAATGTTGTTGGGCTTTTATGATATACTGTTGGAGAACAAGGTGAGTAAGTGCCAAGGACTGTTGGAAGCTGAATGAGTGGAGTGTAGGATGAAGTTGCAGGGGGCATCCAGAAATAAGAAGTTTTATGGTAAGGCCATTTGGTAGTATGTTAAGAGAAAGGTAGGATTGGAGGAATAAAATATGAGATCTCAGTTTAGCAAGATGAGTAGCATGGTGCATATACTGGGAAAGGTAACTCTAAAACAGACACATGGCGGGAGAAAAAAAAAAAAAAATAGCGAGAGCGTGTTAGATGACAAAAATGTAAGCAAGCAGCGGAGTAGGAAGGTCAGAATGGCAGGGAGGAGGGACGTATATAAAAAGTGGATAATTAGTGCTATGAAATATAACTGATAAGAGGGGAACAAAAATATATATGTCAAAAAGGAAATAAAAACAAATGAGGTACCAAAGTAGCACGTTAAACGGCCCTGAAAAATGTAACATTATTGGGCTGAATAATGGTCACAGGTGGGCGAAAGAATTAAATATGTCATAAACAAAAAGTAAGAGGCAAAGAAGTGAATATGGAAACACGGAAAGTAGTTTTTGTGCTCACCGAATGCCGAGTATAAAAAAATGGCCGGAAGTGGAAGGTTATGTTAGGCTAGCTGTGGCTATTGTAAAATTAATATCTTTATATTGTTACTCATTTTTACACACAAATAACATTTACTTTCAGCATTCATTCAACATATTAACAGAACATTTCCAAGCACAATTCGACCACTATATACATTATCCTTTTTTTTCATACGGACTTCCCTTCTTTCCTGGCCAAAGATTTTCTTTTAAGACACTACTCTTTGCTCTTGCATAATAACTATTATCGTTTTTTACAAACAGGAAAATAAATTAAACACAAAAATTCTTGCCTTTAAATATACACACACAAAACAATAAAACAAATAATACAACCAAAAATGTAAGGGACTATGTTTCCTTACAAATACGCTCTATCAATTCTCACAAACATTTATGTCAACTAAATTTTTGGTGATTACTTATTACCTTACAATTTCACAATATTGCTTATAATGTTTCCATTCATTGTCAACAATTGTCATCCGTCCACTCATCCTCTGTACAATTTCAAATCTTTTATGTATCTTAATCACAACAATCTCACCACATATAAAGGTATAAGTGAACATCAAACCAAAACAATAAACCTTAACTTTCCTCTACCCCACCATCTGGGTTGAAAACTCATTTGACATTCGTAGTATCCCTGATGGTGTACTCCACATCCTTAAACTTGCGCCTTTTCACATTTCTGCCTTCATACTCCAAATTTCGTCCTCGTTTCTTCCTTACTTTCCAGTTTATTATTTTTCTTACATCTTTGCCGAAGTCCTTTTTTATCATATTCCATCACTTCTTCCTTCCATTCCTCTCTATCATATTTTGTTTCTGTTGCTTGGTCCTCTTTGTTTCTTCTATTGTTAACATTTCCTTTTTCACATATATCTTAATTTTTTATCACTTTCTTTTCTGTCTTCAAGTTCGTGCTTCATTTTTTCTTCACTGTCTTCCATTTTTCTATGTGATCCTATATCATTCACCAATATCATCTGAAATTTCATTTCATGCTCTTCTTCTTCTACTTTCCTAACCATAGAAATCATTTTTATTGTTTCCTCTGGTTTGTTGATTAACCCACTGTAGTCTTATGTTACTTTCTGTTCTTCACCACTTTCCTGGTGATCTTCATTGTTCTCACCTCCATCTTCTTCTGTTTCAGCTCCTAGCTTTTCCTGACGTGCTCGCCTCCATTCTTGTAATGCTTGCTGCTGACTGTTTCAATTCTATTAATTTTTGTTTCGTTTCTTGATAGCTTTGTAAAATAAATGCATGTCTCACCTGGTTTGTTGTTGTTCTTGATGGCTTTTTAAACTCAATTCTTGCATTTATTGTTTTGTTTCTTGATGGCTTTTTAAAACATCGCCAGCATCGTTTTGATGGAATTACTCTCTTCTCTGCAAAATTTCTTTTCGGTTCCGCTAACTGTTGGGGACTCGTGAAAAACCTTTGTACTAATCTCACCCATAGATCGTTCTCGACATTCATATCCTGAATCCGTACTGCTGTTTATTTTTCCAGAAATTCTTGTACTTTCACTCATTTCACTTTCCATTTTAATAACTTTTTTTTAAAAAAATTTGTTAACGTAACTTATTTAACTTCTATTTTATTTTCTCGCACTGCGTCTCTTGCTTATGCACTTTATATTCAATTGTTCTCAATCCTACCTGGTTTCTTTTCCGAAGATTTGCTAACTTCTTACGTAAATCCTCTTCTGTTTACACTGAAACACAAAGCACGCCAATCGCTACCTCGAAACAAATGATATCTTCTTCCGCCACAATAATCCGTACTTCATTGCCAGGCGTTGCTTCAGTCATCATTCTTCTCTGATTGGGAAAAAATCTCTTCATTACTAGGACTCTCTGTTCACCAATATATCACGTGCTCTTCCAGCAAAGCATAATTTTATATCGGCCTTCTCAATGGCAAAATTGTACATATTTCCCTTCCACTACAACACTTTATTTCTGTCGAGATTTTAGTCTTTAAACTCGTGTGCTATAAAAATTTATTCTCTTTATCCTACATTTTGTTCCCTCCAAAGATTTTCAGGCTCTTTAATTACCAAACTAATTACTTAGTTTTGCATTCTCGTCACATTCGCCAAATGTAAAATTAATATCTTTAGTGTAACTCATTTATTTAAAAACAAATAACATTTATTTTCAGCATTCATTCCACATATTAACTGAAAATTTCCAAGCATAATTTGTCCGCTATATTCATCATCTTTTTTCCTATGGACTTGCTCTTCTGTCTCGGCCAAAGATTTTCTTTTAACACACTACTCTTTGCTCTTGCATAATAACTATTATTGTATCTTCTTTTTTTATTTACAAACAGAAAAATAAATTAAACACAAAAATTCTTACCTTTAATTACACACATAAAACAATAAAACTGAAATAATACAAAGAAAAATGTAAGGGACAATGTTTCCTTACACAATGGACAACTCGTCAGTTGAAATATAAAGGATAAGAGGTGAAACACAGTACATTTCATAAGAGGAACACAGAAAATAAAATAAGATGATACATAAACACATAAAATAAGAAAGTAGCACGGTAAATCGGCACGGAAATATGTTCAACTATTGGATTGATAAAAAAAAATCGAATTTGTCAGTAAAACAACAAAGACAGAGCAAAAGAAGCAGAAATGGCAAATGCCGAAAATAGTTTTGATACTAACAAACAAAATAAAATAAAAACGGCCAGAAGTGAAGGTTATGTTAGGACTGTGGTGGAGGATTATATAAATATGAGATAGAAAAATAGGAATGAACAGCAAGTACGGAAGATGGGAACGACGGGAAAAAAAAGTAAAAGAAAGAACACAAAGATAGGGACAATTAGAACAAACACAGAAGGGATGCCAAAAGGCAACATTATAGGTAACAATGAAAGGTAAGAAATGCCGCCGGCCAGTATTTATATATACATAGAAACAACGAAATCAAGATGCTAAGTAGCGGAAATGAATCAAATTAGGATAGGGAAATGAGCCACCACTTACTTTTAGATGATTGATGTGGGGCGCAAACACAAATAATAAAGTAATTTTCGGGATAAACCCTTCGTCAACGGGAGAACATTATGAGAGGTGGGCGCAGATGGAGACTGGCTCACAGAAAGACCACCGGGCGGGATCTATAGTAACCAGGAAATAATAGGAGCTAATTAGCTATCCCTTTTGTGTAAATCCATTCACTAATTAGCAAATGGGTTTACAAAAAAGGGATAGCGAAATGAAACACCACTCACCTTAGATGATGGTATCGTGGGGTGAACACATTAACAAAAACAAAACACAGGAAAAACGATGAATATTTCGAGACCTGGCTCTTTGTCAACAGGAGAAAATGAAGGAGGGAGGATGGTATGGGAGACCGTTTCACAGAATGACAGTTAGTCAGGAACATGGTGGGGGTAAATTCAAACAGAGGGCAGGGAGAGGGGGACAGTGAATTGGAGCTAGTACCCGAGAATGCAAAATGTTACAAAAAGTGCGGAAAAATATATTCAAATGTTCATAACATAAATTTGAGAAAGTAAATATAAATAAGTAAATAAAATAAAATTGAAAAAATATAATAATAATAATAGAAGAATGTATGTAGTTAAACATCACCTCTGGTATCTGGTGGTTTAATATACTGTAGACAGTGGGTACGGAGGCAAGTAGAGGATAGAGGGAAGGAAAAATACTAACTGGGTATTATCTCTAATTGCAAACACCGCCTGGCTTCCTACATAGGTTTGACTACCAATCCATTAGCCATTAGAATGAATGGCCACCGTCAGACAGTTTTCACTCGATATCCAAAACATCCAGTAGCTATCAGAGTCCTCCCAAACAACAGCAGCTCCTCTGAACTCAGAAGGTGGGAACTTGCCTACCAATACAAACTAGGCACAAGGCAAGCTCCTTGTCTTAATTTGAGATAATACCCAGTTAGAAATTTTCTTTCCCTCTACCCTCTACTTGCCTCCATGGCCACTGTCTACAGTATATTAACCCTTTGACTGCTGTTGACGTGTATACACGTCATGCTGCCTGCTGGCCCCGAGTGCTAATAACGAGTTTAGATGCAGCCGCCAGTTTTCACCTGAGTGCTGTTGACGAGTTAAGCCGCACCCGCCTGCCGCTACCTGGGTGCTGATGACGAATATAGACGCGTCGCTACCTGAGTCATACAGCGGACTTCACGACCCATTTCTCAATAGCCTTTTGCAGTTCTGGTCGCTAGCTTATCGTCCGAATGTTTGTCTGTTGGGAGCCTAGGCTTCGCTCTAAAGTTCACTATTCAACGTAAATTACATCAGTCTTCTTTGTGTCCTGTATTTTATAATGAAAATAGCAAAACTTCGTGGGTGCATTGAGGAAGAAATCATGGTGATTCTTACGAGGAGGGACACTGGGGATGAACTACTTGATTTTGATGGAAGTGATAGCTTTTCCACAGAATCGGAAGGCTGTAGTCATAAACCATACTCGTCAGCAGGGGTGACAATGCAGTCTCATGTTTCAAGAGATGTTAGTTGTTCTGAATCTGAATAATCAGAAAGTGATAGTGAAATGCTTACGAAGAAATTACTTCTTAGTGATAAATCTGACTGGAAAGAAAATGATTTTCGTCCAGTTATTCACGCATTTGATGATACACTATCGGGTCATGTGTGTCTAATAGGGAATGTGCCAAGTATTCATTCAGTTTTCATGTTATTTTTTTTTTTTTTTACAGAAGAACTGATGAAATATATAGCTGATGAAAAGAATCGGTTTTATATAACCACTATGGAGAATATTCCAGAATCAGTGCATTCTCGAATATCAAAGTGGAAAGATACTGAATGTGATGAAATTGTTTGTTTCATAGCTACTTGTCTTCTGATCCGTCACGTGAAAAAAATTTAAAATTAGCTAATATTGCACCAGAGATGTTCTTCTAAATACCGCAATTCTTGTTGAACTTATGTCCAAATACCGCTTTTTGTTACTCTGGTGAGGTTTCGTGAGATTTCTCCGAACCCCCCCCCCCCCCTATTTCAACTCGCGTAATAATGGACAGACACTTCACAGCTTTGAAATGTTGAAAAATCTGTTGAGTACTTATGTGGAACAAATTTCATCAAACAAACAAAATTATGTATAATTACAAAGCGCAGCAAACATTCAGTTAACATCGAGATATTTTGGGAATCTACATCTACAAAGATATTCTGCAAGCCAAATTTCGGTGTGTGGAGGAGGCTGCTTGTGCAATTATCATTTTTAGTTGTCTTTTTACATTCGTGAATAGCGCGAGGAAAAATAGGATGCCTTTAACTCTCTATATGAGTTCGAATATCTCTAATTTAACAGTCGTGGTCTGAACACGGTATGCAAGTGTGGAATTAAAATATTTCTAGCATCTTCTTCGAATCTACGCTCTTTAAATTTCAACAATAACACTCTGATACAGTAAGGAACATATAGAAAATTGCAGTTGTTACAAACGGGTATGCAGGAAAGAACAGTAAACTATTAAAGTAAATTTAAGAATCACGACGCTTTTGACATAAGCTGCGACAATCTAGTAAAAACTGCAAGCAAGATGTAATTATTAATGACGAAAAATAGGGTTAGTGATTGTTTGATCCTGCAGAAATTTATTTGCTGAGAAACTATGTAGTGCGAGTATTTATTGTGTATCAACCATGAGAGGTAACGCCAGGAATATTCAGCACTGGGCGGGTGGGACAGCGCGGGCCGCTCCGTCCCCAGGAATAATCACTTAGCACAGGTAGCCGGCCACAGCGCGGCAGGTAGACGATCCGCTGTCAGCAGTCAAAGGGTTAAACCACCACATACCAGTGGTGATGTTTAACTACATAGATTCTTTTATTATTATTGGCGAATTCTCCCTATAAATGGAAGACAGTAAGCAAATGACTGAATCAAGTTTTCTTCGAGTTCTTATTGTTCCAATAAACTTTCATTCTTTCCGAGAAAGCTTGTTTGCATACTTCTGACCACTTTAGTCTATTGTTTTAGTTTTGGTTGCTCAGTTATAACTTGCCATTTGTCTTCTTTGTGTCTGAAGGTATCTCTTTCTAAGATGTCTGTTGCTCCTATCCTTGCACTTTTAAGATCCTTCCGAATATCATACAGCCAAGGTGTTGGATTTTTAAGTGAACTTACATTATCTATTATCTTTTTTTTTTTCAATCGAATTTCTGGTAATCTCTTAAGGTGGACAAAAAATTCCATTCGCCTTTTCTTGATGTCAATTTCGATGTTTCAAAACTTTTCTGTTGTTTTGATTGATGGAAGTCTGTAACCATCTTTAGTGAGTCTTGCTCCTAGAATGATTCTTTTATTATTATTATCATTATATTTTTCAAATTTACTTTGTTTACTTATTTATTTTTTACTTTCTCAAATTTATGTTATGAACATTTGAATATATTTTTCCACACTTTTTCTAACATTTTGAATTCTCAGGTACTAGCTTCAATTCACTGCCCCCCACTCCGTCCTCCGTTTGAATTTACCCCCACCATGTTCCTGACTGTCATTCTGTGAAACGGTCTCCCACACCACCCTCCCTCCTTCATTTTCTCCTGTTGACAAAGAGCCAAGTCTCGAAATATTGTTTTTCCTGTGCTTTGTGTATGTTAATGTGTTCACCCCATGATACCATCATCTAAGGTAAGTGGTGATTCATTTCGCTATCCCCTTTTTTTACACACACACACACACACACACAAGAGAAGCACAAAATTGCGGCCTACAGCCTTATACATGCAGCAATGAGACACCGGACGGAGTCATATGTGTACGCAGATACTGCTGTCTGGTGAATGGCATCTCCGGTACATATGGTTGTGTAAGGGGGAGGGGGAGAGGGTACGGAAGCTCAAATATTGGATCGGTAATCGATACTGTTGACTATGTATAATCATTGAAAGAGGAAGATCAACATAATAACTGGGCGAGGATACACACACACACACACACACACACACACACACACACATATATATATATTTATATAATAACAATGAGCAGGAAAAAGCTTTAAGGCAATAAAACTAAGGAAGTATAGGGAAATATGACCCAACACTTACCACAGATGAAGGCGGCTGGGACAACGAACAAAAAACAAACACATGAGAAGCGCAATATTTCGTCCTACAGCAGCCTTAAACGTGCAAAAAGTGAAGCACCAGGCAGCGTCACGTGTACACATAGACGCCGACTGGTGAATGGCGTCTCAGGCGCGGATGGCAGTTTAGTTGGAAAGGGGGGGGGGGGAGTAATCTCAAATATCGGATCAATAATCAATACTGATGACGATATGTTATTATTGAAAGAGGTGAATAATAACTGGGTATATATATTATATAAGTGAAAAGTAAAAGAAATGTAAATAGCATGGATAATAGTAATTACAGAAATACAAAAAAATGTAAAAGGCATAGATAATTAGTGCTGGGTCTGGTGGGGAGAGTTTATTGGAGATTGAGGCCAGGAGGATGTCTGGTGTCAAGGATATTCTGGTTCACAAGTACTCACCAAGTAATTCGCCCAGACTGCCACAGGGTTCATTCCCGTGCAATAGACCCCGTTGTAAAACATGCAGCATGCACCCACCACTACCACTTACTCCAATCCTACCACAGGTGAAACATTCCCTATCATTGGTCATGCTACTTGCATGACAACACACCTCATATACCAACTGACATGCCTCCATTGCTCCAGTTCATATATAGGCCTCAGAACCAATCCCCTAGCTATCAGAATGAATGGCCACAGGCAGACAGTTTATACTAACAATGAGGCCCATCCAGCTGCAAAACATGCCAGTTCCCACAAAATCAATAATTTGAACATCTGTTTTTCAGTTAGGGCAATCAGAGTTTTCCCTAACACGACCCCCTCTGAACTTCGTAGATGAGAACTAGCCTACCAGAATATCCTTGACACCAGACATCCTCCTGGCCTCAATCTCCAATTAACTCTCCCCACCAGACCCAGCACTTATTATGTATACCATTTACATTTTTTGTATTTTTTGTATTTTTTGTATTTGCATTTATTTTACTTTTCACTTATATAATATATATACCCAGTTATTATTCACCTCTTTCAATAATAACATATCGTCATCACTATCGCTCCAATATTTGAGCTAACTCTTGTGTTTGTTTTTTTTTCGTCATCTCAGCCGCCTTCATCTGTGGTAAGTGTTGGGTCATATTTCCCTATCCTTCCTTAGTTTTTTATATATATCTATATTTTTTTTTTTTTTTTTGAAAAGCTATAAGTGAAAAATAAAATATCAGAAATATACACTAGCCGGATCATATGTAAACACCATAAAAAATATCACCCAGTTGAAGGTTATTAATTTTTGTAAAAATGCAATGAGAATTTATTCAGAAATTGAACTAAAACGTTATTTATTGATTTATTATTTATTTCAAGACAATAAATCTTCTATGATACATTTGCTTCAATTATTAACATTTAATGTTTGTTGTTTAATTTATCATTTAATTTTCATCATTTGTTTGTTTTTTCATTTGTATTTTGCAATTTATTAACTTTTTCCGAATTATATTGTCGTAATAGGTACAACACCTCATGTAAGTCATGTGTGCTTGGTACAACTTAAGACAGATTTGCTGAGATTTGCGAAGACTCAGCAGTTCTGTTTATGTTTTAAGACCAAGCTGTTGAATCTTAAATTGTAGGACAAGGTTGAAAGGAATTTCACATTTGGTATAGGTAAGACTTTTCTTATGATCTGGGATTATACCTGTATCTGCATACAAAATTTCAGCATTTTACAACTATCGCAAATACAAGGTTTGACCATCATCAATCATTCAGTGAGCAACAAAAAGTCTGTAGAAGTTGCATATAAGTAACTTCCAAAATAGGAATAAAAATGAAACAATTCAATATTTATACTAAGCAATTGATATCTACACATAATAGAAATTTGACTGAAGGTATTGAGATACAAAAAATGCACAAATTTCTTTGAAAATAAAAAATAAAAGGTAGGCAGTGTCAGCAATGACACTATTCAGTGGATACAAAAACAAATTGAAAATGATATTGAGAAGTTATGAACTTATATATTCCAAAGGATTTTAATAAAATATCATCTTCATGCTTATGAAGAAAGCACAAGTTGAAAAATGTGAAAATTGTAAAATTACATGCTTCAAAATTACTGACTGGAATAATTTAGAGAAAACAGAAAGGAAAGTGGAAGAGATAGTAGACTAGTCTGCAATAAGACCAACCAGACTACAGGAGAATCCATTTTGGCTTCAAGATTAATGCTTTAAGGGAATGAGAAATAAGATGATTTGTCAACTTAGAAACAGGTGTTGTTAATGTTATATAGTACAAGATGTTAGGAAATTTAAAGAATTTGGAGCTAAAAATATCAAAGAGGGGGGGGGGGGGAATTAATCTACAGAAGAAGCAGGTGTCTGTAGTGAAAGTAGATAATCATGAGAGGCAAACATCAGTTTAAAAGTGCATGTGAAATTTTTGTAGTCTATCTCACGATGGCAGCATCCGTTGATGTTCACGCATTGGCTGCTGTTAGTTTGTTAATCGCGGCAAGTAGCGCTAAAACTCGCGCAAAACAGCGCATTAGAAGAAGTGTATGGTGCAAAGAGTGGCTACTAAAAAGAGGAAAATATTGTGACACAAATCTTCTTTCGGAATTGAAGTATTTTCACAAATATTTTCATAATTATTTGAGGATGGACGAAGAAACCTATTTAAATCTCATATCGCTAGTGACTCCATTTATTACAAATAAAGATACCGTTATGCGGGGAGCAATTTCGAACCACGAAAGAATTACCGTTACGCTGTGGTTTTTGTCAATGGGAAGAAGCTATGAAGATCTCAAGTCTTCAACAATAATTTCTCATCAAGCCCTTGGCTACATAATACCAGGAACATGCGAGGCCATTTATAAAGTTCTTGGCAAAGATTATATGACGATTTCTCTTTGACACACTGATATTATTTAATATAATTGATGTATTCCCATTCGTAAATACACTAACAACATAAAATTAAGTTTAAATGACATAAAAACTATATAAAAATCATGTTTTCCTTAATATAGTTGATCTTCTGATGCAAACTCAAATTCAAATCACATGATATCATTTGCATTATAATTTTATAGAACACTGCTACTGTGTCGTTTTGAGGTAATTTATCAAAATCTGCTGGTGGTTTATAATGATCTTGCAGGTGTTGCTTGAAAAGGGTGTGGGCTGAGACTATTTGCTGAGGTTCCTAGATAAAAAAAATCCATTACTGCTCCCTGCAGAATAGTACAGAGCAGAAGTAGATAACCGTTGCTCACTGTAAGACATTCCTAAACAGCCAATTTCGACTTGAAACAGGGTGTCATTAATTATTTTTTCTGCTATTAGCGTTTGATTGGTCGAAAGGCCGCGTAATTTTATTGCAACTGTTTTGCTAAAAACGTCAAAGTGATCTTCTTGCCGGTTATTTTAATGTTCTTCAGCACATCACTTTGCAAAGATTCATTTCCTGATGGTTTAATGTTGCTGATTTTTTTTTTAATTTTTTACATTTGGTTCATTCTCCTTCAATATTTATGCCAGCTTAGCGTAGGCAGCTTCTCGTTTGTTTCTGTTGTGGTATTCCTAGTACTTCAATTCCTATAGACAGGGCTCACTATCAAACATTTTTATAAACACGGAACATCACGAAACGGAACATTACAAACAAAACAGACAAACAAAATCGCAACACACGCAGGCACGCACAAGAAATCGTCAAAGGCCGACTGACCGCAGGACACACACGCTGAGGTTCTCACCCTCCCTCCCGGCCTTCCAGGAAATAAGAATTGTTTTTTGGTGGGGATTTGGCCGCACTGGGGTGTGGCCACGGCCTCAAGGAAGTGCCCACACACGTGGCGGGATCCCGCAAGGCCGTGACCATTGCGTCCAAATCCCGTGTGTGGCGGCCTTAAGAATACTGAGTAATTACTGAATGGACTAAATATAAACCAAAGTAAGACAAGTCTCAAACTGTAGCAAAAAGGTGGTAATAACAAGGTCACATATAGAGATAGGATTGCATATGATAGAAGTAGAAGGAGAATTTTGTTATTTAGGAAATTACAGTTGATGAAAATAGGAACGATGGAAAAACAGGAAAGCACAATCAAACAAAGCCTTCTTGAAAAAGATGAATCTTTTAATAACTGGATATTGTGGACCATTTCCTCAATTGCAAGTTAATCAATTTTTTATAAAGGTGAATAACACGCCAATGCAATTGCATTGGCGTGTTATTCACCTTTATAAAAAAATTGAGGAATCTTTTAGTTTTAAATATTGATGATGGGATCAGAAATTTTATGTATGGAGCAGAACATTATGGGAATGAAACTTGGAATCTAGGATGTTGAGAATTAAGTGGACAGTTAAGGCAAAAAATTAACAAACTTTTTGGAAGAGTCTCATAAAAGGGGGAGAGATAATGTTGGGGCCATATTATAAGGCATGCAGGATTGGAGAGAATAGTTGAGGGAACAAATTATGGGAGAAGACAGATCATAAAATGTGAAGCTGATAAGTAAGAATGTATGTTGTAATGTGCTGAGATTAAGAGATTTGTTCAAGATGGGAAGAGGGGGACGATACATCAAACCAGTCTAGAGACTGATGACAATTAACAAACAAAAAACACTTCAAGTACATTATTGTCCTGATTAAAATATATTATTTATTTGCTTTTCCTACATCCTCCTCCTGTTCAAATTAATGGCGGTTCAAGAAATGATATTAGCATATCTTGTTCGACCTTTTAAAGTGCCACATCTACATCAATTTATTTATACAATTTGTGAAAGGTTTGCTTTCTTATCCTTTAACACCAGTTATAGCAGTTTCTTTGTTATTTTGCTTTTAAGATATCAGTTTAAAATATCAGCGGAGATGCACTATTCCCCTTGCCCATTGATTCCAAAATATCTTACAAATGATTGTGAAAATGAACCAACCAAAGTTGAAGGCAGGAGAGCTGCAGCAAACACACAAAACACGAGACGGACACAACTGTACAGCATATCAGTTTAAAACCTTATCCCTGCAGAGAGGAACGAGTCATTTGGCAGGGAGGTTAGTGTACACAACTTCATAAGCACACATCCTTTGATAAATGGCTAGTTCTTCTTTGTAAGAATAAGGATTAAAAAGGAAATATTGTACAATTGTGTGTTTGTCACAACCATCCTGCCAAAAACTTTGGTCAGTAATGGGTTTAATTTCCAAATCTTTTATATTTTAAATTGCATAAAAGCCATTTCTTTTTTCCTTAGTTGAATTAATTCCAAAATATATTTTCATACAAATAAGGAAACCGGAACCACTAGTAAAGTTATTGCTGAAAGCAAAAAAATACCTTCATCAGAAGTATAAAGTACACAAAGTGTTTAAAACAGAACAATTAACTGCGGTGAGAGCCCAGTCTCTCTGGGAGGAAGTCTCCAACATCACCCACCATCCATAATGTTCACCTGTTGGCTAAGGGCTTGTGCTGAAAATTTTGTATTTTTGTCTTTTCTGTGTGTTCGTGTCCCACATCTAAAGGTAAGTGGTGGCTCATTTCCATATCCAAATCTAATTCCTTTTCGCTACTTAGTGCCTTTGATTTAATCGTTTACTATATATATTTATTTATCAGCCAGTTCAATCATTTTCTGATGTGGCCTCTTAAAGTCATGATTTTTTTCAGATATAATTTGAGCAGTCTTCTCCAAGTCGCACGATCTTGGGAAATCATCTGCCAGTTAACTCCTACAACCCTGTGTATGTCCTTATCCCATTGGTCTGGGGTGATTTCTCTCGGGTCTGGGGTGATTTCTCTCGGTCTGGGGTGATTTCTCTCGGTCTGGGGTGATTTCTCTCGGTCTGGGGTGATTTCTTGAGTTCCATTCAAACAATTTTTTCGTCCACCTCAGGTCTTTTCTCCGTGCAATATGGCTGGCCCACTGCCACTTCAGGGATGCTGTCTTCTCTAAGATACCTGTGACCTTTGTAACTGATCTAATGTCTGTTGCTCTTTTCTTGTCTTTTCTAGTTAAGCCTAGCATTCACCTCTCCATAGCTCTTTGGGCAGTCCTTAGTTCACATTTTGTAAATTCACTAAGAGTCCAGGTCTCACAGCCATATGTCAGCACAGGAAGAATGCACTGGTCATAGACCATTTGCTTTAGATTTGTGGGCATTTTAGATTTCAGGACAATAGAATGCCTCCCAAATGCTTGCCATCCCAGCTTGATTCGACGGAAAATTTCGGGTCTTACATCACCTCTCATATTTAAAAGCTGGCGAAGATAAAAGAACTCACTGACATTTTCTTAAGGTTCATTGTCTAGTTGTACATTCCCCTCTGTGGCCCATTTGGTAGACATAATTTTTGTTTTTGATAGATTCATTCTTAGGCCAACTGCTTTACACTCAGAGGTGAGGTCGGTAACCTAGGTTTGGAGTTCATCAAGGTCATTAGCAACAAGTGCAATGTCATCAGCAAATCTCAAGTTGTTAAGTCTTCTGCCATTGATTATAATTCCCTTTTTGAAAATAATTTTGGAGAGATGGGATCTCCTTGCTTAACACCTCTTTCGATGCGGAACTCAGTGGTTGGTTCTCTAACATTGGCAAAGGCTGAGGAGGTGACAGATATTATGGAGCACTCTAACAAACTGTATCGATGCCATGTTCAGTTAAGGCTTGCAGGACAGCCTTGTGACTCATTGAATCAAATGCCTTTTCGAAATCTACAAAGGTTACACAAAGAGGCATCTGATATTCGCTTGCGCGACTAATTAGTTCTCGCAGGGCAAGAATGTGGTCAATTGTGCTAAAGCTGCTGCGGAATCCTGGAATCCTGCTTGCTCAATTGGTTGGGCAGAATCAAGGGTGGAACTGATTCGGTTCAACAAGATCTTTGTAAAAACTTTGTACAGAACAGCCAACAAGCATATAGATCTGTAGTTTTTGATGTTATGAATACTTCCCTTTTTGTGTAGCAGAATGATTTTAGCTTTATTCCATGAAGAAGGGATGGATGCATTGTGTAGGCAATAAGAGGCTTTAGCAAAGTGATTGATAGTTTGTTCACTAACTAGCTTCAAAATATTAATGGAGATACCGTCGTCGCCAGCGGCCGTTCCTTTTTGCATGTTATCTATAGCATAACCGATTTCAGATGGAAGTATCTCTGGCACTATGGATACATTGGAGGTGGCCGAGAATATTGGAGTTTCCTCTGAGCTGCTATGTAGGTTGCTATAAAAACCTCTGATGAATTCCAAAATTTCATCTTTGTCAGTAATTCTGCTATCATTTCCCTCCATTGCTATTATCTGCTTCTTACCAAGTATAAGCTTTCATTTCACTCTCTTTAAGCCAGTTTTCTTTTCTAGACTATCCTTTACAATGTTTTCATATATGTATCTTGTGCTTTTTTGTGTGTTCACCCCACGAAACCATCAACTAAGGTAAGTGGTGGTTCATTTCGCTATCCTTTTTTGTAAATCCATTCGCTACTTAGGTCCTATTTTTTATATATATATTATTTTTACATAAGATTCTTGGGCAATTCTTTTTCCTCATGTTCAATGCTTTAAATGTTTTAATTATCTTGAAATTCAACACATTCCAGAAATACTGATCTCTATGTTTCAATACATTTATCTAACTGACAACAACTAAAACAGACAAATTTAACGTAGAGGAGGATAAATTATAACACAAATTCAAAATTTGTGACAAAATTCTCTCAATATTTAACAAGACCAAAATAAACCACCTTATATTACTGCTGCATAAAGAGACATCTTTTAGGCAAGCTCTTATAATGAGGAATACACTGCAGACCAAGTACTGCCAGTGTTAAATGGCATATTTCTGCAACGAGAAAATTACAAATTTTTAAAAATTTCTGCAGCTCAGAGTAACAGTTTAAAAGAGACTGTATAAGCTTCTTCCAACCAAATGTCAACCTCTCCTTCCATTTGCAAGACTAGGTTCTGATGACAAAGATTCCCAGTATGTGGAGTCACCCACTGCTTGTCAAAGGCCTAATGAAGGAGGGCAGAGGAGAGGGGAGTGGTTCAGGGCACCTTCTTGCCCTTGGGGTTTGGGTTGGAAACTGCCACTAAAGGTGGACGATTTGGAAATGATCAACAGCATGGGAATGCAGAAGGCAATGAAAAACTAAGCTTGCTCAAACCTCATGTTAGACCAAGTGTATATACCTATGTCACAGCGAGATGAAGAAACAGAGAAACTGTACACTGAAATCAAAGAATTAATCCAAATGCGAAGCAAGAGGAAAATCTTGTAATCATGGGACTTTGAATGTGGCAGTGGGAGAAGGAAAAGCGGGTAACACTGTAGGAAGTTTTGGTCCAGGAGGAAGAAATGAGCAAGGAAGCAGGTTGTTAGAATTTTGTGAAAAATTAAACTCATCATGGCGAACAAATTATTTAAGAACCATGCACAAAGGATCTACACCTGGAAACATCCAGGGATACAGGCAGAAATCAGATTACATCATGGTTAAACTCAAGAATGAAGTTTTGGACTAAAGTATATCCAGGAACGGAGATGCACAAATTTAAATAACTGTGAAAGGAGCTAAACTGCGGATGAATGGAAAGCATTGAAGAGAGCCAGTCAAGAAACATTAGAATTTAGGGAACAAACCATCCGAAAAACTGTTTATCACAGAATGAAATTTTGGACGATGGATCAGAGATACAAAAATGTTCAGGAAGAAAGCAATACATACAGTTAAGAAATCAAATAAACAGGAAATGCAACAAAGCATAAGAAATCTAGCACCAAGAAAAGTAGAAAAGTGAGACTAAGTAGAAAAGGAAATGGTCATAGGTAACGTAGATGTGATATACAGAAAGATCAAACAGAATTTTGGAAAAAACTACAAAAAGATGCACAAAAATTAAAAACTTCTGCCAGAAAACTTGTTAAGCTTAGAAGATAGAGCTAAGCGATGGAACGAATACATAGAGGAATTGTATGATGGGGTTTGAACAACAGTGTACTGGAAAAAGAAGGTGATGTCGACTTAGGAGATCCTGTTTTGAGGAAAGAATTTTATCAAGCTTTGAATGATTTGAAATCAAATAAGGCAGTTTTACTTGAGATTCTTGTGGGTCTTCTGAAATACCTAGCAGAAAAAAGAAATCCAAAGATATCAAAAAGTTATAGTTATATAAAATAGGAGAGATTCCAACTGATTTTAATAAAAGTATCATCTTCACAATTCCCAAGAAAGCACAAGCTGACAAATGTGAGAATTATCATACTGTAAGAAGTGGGGTGTAAATGTTAGGAAGAGCCTATATTAGCATTTTCAAACAAAATGTTAACCTCTATTTCACGTGATGCACCCTCTTTGCACAGACAAGGCTATGACGACTGAAAGATTCCCAGTACAAGGATAAACCAATGCTTGCCAACAGCCCCTAAAGGAGAGTGGAAGAGCGGGAAATGGTCCCAGGCACCCAATTTGCCCTTGGGGTTGGAAACAGTTTCTAAAGGCGGATGAATCAGAAATTATCAACGGCATTGGGTTGCAGAAAGCAACGGAAACCACTGCATTAAAGATCCAAAGCGTATCCTGAGGACATATAATCCCCTCAAATTACATATATCATGATGGCATCTTCCTGGGTAAAATAGTACCCCAATCAGATCTCCAGTTGACGACTAATCAGCAAGGAGTCATCAGAATGGATAGAAACATTCTACGAGTCTGAGTGTGGAATATTAGAAGCCATCGGGATTAGTGAGATTAAGTAGAAGGATTCACAAGATTTCTGATCAGGGGAACACAGAATAATTAACACAAGAGCTGACAGAGGAGTTACTGGTGTAGGTTTTGTAATGAATAAGAGAGTAGGGAAATGGGCGAGATATTATGAACAGCTTAGCGACAGGATTATTTTGACGAGGTTAGAAACTAAGCATGTCCCAACGATGTTAGTAGAAGTGTATATGCCAATGCCACAGGAAGATGACGAAGAAATAGAGAAAATATATGCCAAAATTGAAGAATTAATCATATTTGTGAAGGGGGAGGAAAATCATGGATGATTGGAATGTAATAGTGGGAGAAGGAAAAGTGGGGAATACTGTAGGAAGTTTTGGTCTAGGAGAAATAAATAAGTGAGGAAGCAGGTGGTTAGAATTTTGTGAAAGATATAAGCTAGCCACGGCAAACACTCTGTTTAAGAACCACATAAGAAGGATACACATCTGGAAATGTCCAGCTATCAGCTACATTATATCATGGCCAAACAGAGATTCAGGAATCAAGTTTCAGGCTGTAAACGTCTCCAGGAACAGACAAACTCTGCACATAATTTGATAGTAATGAAGTGGAGGCTGAAATTCAAGCAAATAAGGAAGCAATATAAGCAGAACAGATGGAAGTGAATAAACAAACAATCTAACAGGAGAGAAAAAAATTGCAGAAATGGTAGACTTAGGTCTACGAAGAAACTATAAAAGGAGCACGAGAACGAATGGAATGCATTAAAGACCGAAATAATGAAAGCTGGTAAAGAAACATTATGCTTTAGAGAACAAGCCACTCGAAAACTTTGGATCACAAAGGAAATTTTGGAACTAATGGATCAGAGGAGAAGGCAAAAAAATGCTCAGGATGAAGCAGGAAATGCAAAAAAGCAAAAGAAAAATTATTAGAAGAAAAGTGTGAGGAAGTAGAAAAGGAAATGGTCATAGGTAAAGTAGATGTTGGATATAAGAAGATCAAACAAAATTTTGGAGAAATGATGATAAGAGGTGTAAAAATTAAAGCTGCCGATGGGAAACCTCTTTTAAGCTCAGACGATAGAACTAACTGGTGGAAGGAATACATTGAGAAACTGTATGATAGGGACGACTTGAACAATAGCATAATGCAAAGGGAAGGTGAAGTCGACATTGATGACTTACAAGACCCTGTTTTGAGGACAGAATTTGATAGAGCTCTGAATGAATTGAAAGCAAATAAGGTAGTTTGAATGATGAAATCCCTGCAGAACTTCTTAAATCCCTAGAGAAGAAGGAATTAAAAGATTAATCAAACTGATATCAAAAAGTTATAAATCAGGAGAAATTCAAACCGATATTAAAAAAAAATATCATCTACACGCTTACAAAGAAAGCACAAGCCGACAAATGTGAAAATTTTTGCAACATTAGTGTAACATCATATGCTGAATACCACAATACAGCCACCCAAATCATAACGTAACTTCCCCCCTTCTTTACTGTAGGATGCAGACAGTCCGGATCGTAGGCTTCTTTTGGTGTTCTCCATACATAAACCCGGACGTTAGTAGGAAACAATGAACGATGATTCATCGGACTATCCATTCTTCCAAACATCAAGTGTCCAGTTTTTATGATCGTGGCACCACTTGTTTCGCAGCTTAGCATTGGTTGCTGTTATAATGGGTTTTGTAATTGCAGCCCTTCCATGAATGTTAGCTTCGTGGAGCTCCCGCTGTATTCCTTTTGTCGAAACAGTGTTATTCAGGTGTGTCAAGTTCTGCAGTCACTTTTGCCACAGTAGTTTTGTTTTGTCTGGCCACAATCCTTTTTAACGTCCATCGGTCTCTGTCAGTTAACTTTGGTTTTCGTCCACTATTCATCTTCGTGTATGCTTTCATTACCGTGGAACTGTCGCTCGTGAGACGTTAAACAGTTCAGCTGATTTCAGCTAACCGAGCTCAAACAATTTGCGCTCTTTCAAAGTCTGAGAGATCAAATATTTCACTGATCGCTTTTTATAACCGTCACAGAATAAAGCGTATAATAACTTGACACATAACCTAAAAGACCTGACACATTAACTACGTCGTATATGCGTGTCACAGTATTCACACAGAAGTAGTGGTACAAATATGCACATAGTGTTCATATTATTTTGTCCAACCCCTGTATATTATGAAGATTAAAAAATAATAACTTCTAAGGAATCAAAGTTTTCTCTTGGCTGGAAATCTTTTGTAAACACTGATCTAGAACAATAATAGACCAATTCTTCAGCGCTATCAAGAGCAAGCAATGACAGGTAACCAGTCAAAAGCAAACTGTTAAAAAATAGCTCACAGTATTCACACAAGTGTAACTTTATATTCCACAACAATGCAGCAAAAGAAAATCATAGAATTAAATAGTGGTCTGGGAAATGAACTACCACTTGCATGGCATAAGTCTATTATGCACTGGGACTCTTTGAATCAACTGGTGTTAATTTAGAATTTTCTGTGCTGCGCAGATTCATTGTTCAGGCTCTGCTCCATAGCAAAAAAAAACAGTTTTCACTCCAAGATTCATGTTTCAATTCAGTACATTGTGTAAAATAGATAAAATTTCTTCTCGACATTTTCCCCAGCTCTCTTTTAAATGGTTAATAATAGCGTTAAGTGCAACAAAAAAATGACAAAGGATGCTAGGTTAGCAAATAATTTCATGGCAGCAATAATCTGCAAGACGTGATAAAAATGGAAATACAACTTCAAGGTACCTGTATGGTCCTGCTAGCTCTTTGAATGCTGTAGATTCTGATGGGAATGTAATAGCAGGATCATGGAGATAATGCTGTAGATTCTGATGGGAATGTAATAGCAGGATCATGGAGATCAGAAATTATGCCATCTGTGATCCTCGTTACCACCCAAAATGAATTCTGCAATTACTTTGTCAGAAGAAAGTTCAGTGCAGTGGGAAAATAATGTCCGATGAAAATGTATTTACCTGTTGTTTGTACTGATTATTTTTAAGATTGTTATATATATGAATTATAAAATTGTACAAATCATATCTCATTCCTATTCTCACATATGCTTTGGAAACATGCACACGAACATCAAGGGACCTCAGCAAGATCCAAGCATGTGAAATGATTGTTTTTTTTTTTTTTTACTGCTTAACCTCTCATAACAGCAAGGTCTTTAGAGACAGGAAAGGATGGGGGGCAAGGAATGGGAAGGAATTCGGCCATGGTCTTTTGAAGGAAGCATCCCGGCATTTGCCTGGAATGATTTGGGAAACCATGGAAAACCCAAATCTGGATGCCCGACAGGGATTCGAACCGTCGTCCTTCCAATGTGAGGCCAAAACGCTAACCGTTACACCACCAGCTCGTTAAGTTTCTTAGAACAGCCCTCCAGAAGATTAGACTTGACCACACAAAGAATGACGAGATTAGATCAAACCTAAAGCTAAGGGAATGAATAGACGATGAAGGGACAAGTCAGAGGATGAAAGATGACACTCCAATAACTCGGTCAGAAGTCGAGGGAGCTCTCCATAAAATGAAAAGTGGCAAGTCAGCAGGAGCCGATGAAGTTACAGCCCACATGATTATAGCTGCCATTCCACCACAGATTCAATTGTTGAATACAGTCCTCAGAGCAATATGGAATAATAACCAAATACCGGAAGACTGAACAAAAGGGGCGATAATTCCTATCTTCAAGAAAGGAAACAGAAGGAAAAGTGAAAACTTCAGAGGTATTACCCTCCAATTCCATGGCCTCAAAATTATGGAAGAGATAGTTGAAGCCAGAGTACGAACAATATTAGAGCCCATCTTAGAAGAGGAACAACATGGGTTTAGGGCTGGAAGAAGCACAACATATCTAATATTTGCCTTGAGAATTCTGGTAGAAAAATATTGGGAGAGAGGGAAAAACCTAATTATTGTGTTTATGGACCTAGAAAAGGCATATGATAATGTTCCAAGATCAACTATCTGGAAAAGTTTAAGAACACTTAAAATACCAGAGTACCTCATTAAAAAGATCCAGATACTGTACAATAACTGCAGGAGCTGTGTCTATTTGGGATGGTTTAGTACAACTAAAGGAGTACAACAAGGAAGTGCCCTTTCACCTCTTCTGTTCATAGCAGTGATGGATAAAATCTTAAAAGAACTAAAGGGAGCAACCAATACAGATCTACAGGCATCGGTGTTTGTGGATGATGTGGCAGTATGGATTGAAACCGAAGAAGGAATACAAAACAGACTGAAAATGTGGAATAATAAGTTTGAAGAATATGGAATGAAACTGAATAATAAAAAACAAACAAAAATAGCACTAAAAAATAAGGCAAAAGAATACAGACTGTCATATAAAATTACAAGACCAATTCAGCTACCCGTTGTTAGTAATGGTAGAAGTGAGTTAGAAATAATGAATAGAGTAACCAAAGGAGCCAAGTTCTACAGTACTGTGCGGGGCCTATTATGGGACATGAAGGTTCCCAGAAGAACAAAAATAGTCTTGTACAAATCATATCTCACTCCTATTCTCACATATGCTTTGGAAACATGCACACTAACATCAAGGGACCTTAGCAAGACCCAAGCATGAGAAATGTAGTTTCTTAGAACGACCCTTCAGAAAACTAGACTTGACTACATAAAGAATGACGAGATTAGATCAAACCTAGAGCTAAGGGAATCCATGGAAAAGAGACTTAGGTCATCAAGACTTAAGTGGTTTGGGCATGGAAAGAGAATGACTGGTACAAGACTACCAAAAACTTATTTGGAAAAAAGGATAGTGGGATAAAGACCAGTGGGAAGACCAAGAAGATGGACAGACCAACTGAAGGAAAAAAAAAATACAAGTGTGTAGGGGCGATGTCTCTAGCTTGTATGGATTCACGTCCAGAATAGTTAATGTTTTGTATCAGTAAGTCTGAGAACCTCACATTAAACACAATTCAAAAGAACAAAATCTTAATCTGTAACCACCGGATTCACAGTGACAATGTGTCAGAGCAGTTCGACGCAGGCATGATGAATGTGGGACTCGCCACAGACCCGAAAAGATCCCAGTGCTATAAAACCCATTTGGCTACTGTCTAAGTACACAAAGAGTAGCTGAAGTAACTTTTCTGACAGCACGATAATCTAAACTAAAACAAAAATTTGACTACTCCATTTATAGGCCAAATCTCTTTTAAATTAACCTTTCCATATAATTATCACAAATAACCTCTTCTGACAACATTCTCAACAGACTCCTTTGATCTCCTGAACATTTAGAAGTGCAAGTTTTATTTCATTGATTAACCATCTAGCATAACCCAAGGCTTTTATATGTACTGGTTGCAACTAAGGATTGCAATCCCACAGCATTTTCAATCCCGCAGAATTTTTGCGGGATTTGCGCCAATCCCTCGGGATCCGGCGAGACTGGCGCTAACAGTTTTTCAAAGCATATTTTTAAAATATAGTTATTTAAAGTGTTAACAAATTAAATAATAAACATTTGTTAATTATATTAATAAATCAGTTTTAATGACAAATGGTAAAAATTAACAGTTATCAATATTTAAATTGGAAAATTGACATTAAGATTTTTTAGCCTGTCTTAAGAATATTTCGAGCTATAAATTTTTAAAATCTAGAACAATATTTAAATAAATAATAAAAAATGCAAAATATTCAGTCTTAGTTCATATTATGTACCTTACAATTAATCAGATCAGTTAGAAAACATGGTATGCATAATGACCAAGTCGCCTAAGGATATTTTTTTATTATAATTATTCTAAATGCATAACCTATGACAGCGATGAAATTAAGGAAAATTGGAGCAGCTTCTAGGCGATATAAATAAGAAAAGAAAATTAATCCACCACATACCAAATTAGACGGCTGTGATGAGAGGGAACACTTATGCTGACCAACAACTACACAATATTTCGGCATCTGCCTTGTTCACTAGTACGAACACGGGCCATTAGGATCGGTACGTATGTACATAACGAACGTTACCTAATGTCAGCATAAGTGTTGCCTCTCATCCCAGCCGTCCACTTTGGTATATGGTGGATTAATTTCCCTTTCTTTTCTTATTTTTACAACCTATGACAGCAAGTGAAAGCATTCTATTTCACAAAGTGAATTGTCTACTTTTACAAGAACTATTTTTGTGGGTTTCATTATTATGTCTCTTGATTTCTTGATTGTTCTTATAGCTGATTCATTGTTATTAAAAGAAAACTACTCACCAAGACGTAAACTGTTAAGTATTTCAGTTTTACTTTAACTGGCGTAACGACTGTATAGAGTCCAAATTAATTTTTTACGTAAAAAAGGAGACTTTCTTAGCATATCATTGCAATGAAGTCATCACGGATGTATCGCCGGATTGTGTTGTAAAAACACGAGATTTCACACGTTCAGAGGCAGCCGGCAATACATCCCCGAAGACTTCATTATAACTTTTCTCTTTTTTGCCTTTAGTCGAAATAATAACAAGGAGCTGAAATGACGCATGTTATCCTCTCAAACATAATGTATTGTGGCGATTGACCAAATCATCCCAACAGGGATTAATTGAAAGCCAGAGCGGCATATGTAAGCTGGTGACTTTTGTCAAAGAACATGTAGCTATTTTAAAATTTATTATCTTCTTGTATCATGTATTCTTAAATCTCGACGAAGAAATTAACTACCAGACATTTGGTAGATCCGAAGATTGCAGGTTTATTTATTTTATAAGGTAGGAAAATTGTTTATAATTACAATACATTTAATAAAGATTAACACTTAAGAAATCACGTCTAAAGCGGATCAACATTTAACTACAATCAACACGCCATGCATCATCAGCGATAATCCTACTATATCTGTACTTCAGAGAGCTTACATAACCAACGTATCCATAGATGTAAATTCTATTACCTTAAATAAAATTACTATAAAGGCATTATGCCTGTTCTGTTACACTCCCACCGATGGAACCAGGCGGAAGTTGGCATTGACAAAGCCCCGACTTCCGTCGCCAGGTAACCCTTAAACTAAGATTGAAATGATTATACATATCAGACTATGAAATGACTTATGAAATACAAAAAATTTGGCTGGCAGTCACTCGACTACTCTTATGCTAATAACAATAATTTTTAACATTATTGCACAAACCTTGAAGTCACATATAAATGGAGAAAGAAATACAATGGAACATTAAAACAAAAAAAAAAAACAAAGAAGAAGACAATCAAACACCACTCGTTGAACAAAAGTTGATATTGATCTTCATAGTGTTTTTTTTTTTTTTTTTTTTTCTTTGTCCCCCAAATGCACACCTTGCCACAGGGCTACAACGGCTAACACTTCACCTACGAAACACAACATGACATGAGTTATTCTTATTATTAATTGTTTTTCACATTGGTCCTATTACTTTGCCTATGTCGAAGCTGAACTTCTAATCGTAAGTTAAAAACAAAATACCTCCTTTTGGACCCTAATGGCCTCAGAAAAGTGAGAAACGTGGAGGATTTGTCTGCATATAAATGCACTTTCAATCAGTGCCTGACCCCGCACTCCCATTCAATTTCTACACTTTTATAAGATTTTCGAGAAACCACCTGAAAACTCCTCTTATTCCATCATTCCGGTACTCTTCTACAACATCCTCTTCTTTCACACCTACCGGCGTTCCCCTCGAATTCCCGGTGTGGTTCTCACACACACTAGTCATTCCCACCAAGGCTGCCCAGCATTCCTTCCTATGTCGCACAGTTCTTGCGTCTCCCCATGATATCACTCTTATCTTTTTATGCTCTGGCACTTCACTCGAATCGAGGTATTTGCATGAGACCGCACACATCATGAAAAAGTCTTTCTGCGTCCCCTTAGCGGCCACATAAGTTTCTTCCCTTAACAATTCTCTATGTACGGCTATCTGCCTATCCACCGACCAATAATGTTGTCGAAACTCCCTCTTGAATTCATTAAATGTGTTACAATTGCCAGCAAACCAGTCGGCCCATCGCCTCGCTCCTCCGGCCAAGTACCAACGAACCATCCTCGATCCGCTGTTTTTCAGAAGCAACGGAGAAAGGTGCAAAGTCCTCAAAGTCCCGAATGAATTCAATGGGGTGCATATGCCCATCACCATCAAATTGTTCCCATTCAATTTTCTCTTCGACCCACGCTGCTGTTGAAGTCGAATGATGGCCCCTGACATTGGATACATCCTCCCTTTCTACTGCCGGAACTTTCACTCTAGTAACATCTTCTATCAACGCTGCTGTGGATAATTGGTACTTACCCAAGTTCTGTGAAATCAACTCGACATTTGCGACCACACTGTTTACCTTTTCTTTATCTTCTTTGATGTGTTTCCCCAAAAGGATACAGTGATCCTCTACCGCCTCCAGTCGCCTCACGTGACTTACATTGACTTCTTCCCCGACAACTAACTGTTTACTGAGTACTTCGTTATTCTGTCGTAACAGTATTGTCTCCCTACTCACACTATGCTCTAACCTAGTTAGCCGTTCCGCTAGTCGTTCAGCTTGTTCCTTACAATCAACATTATGTTGCCTTAATTCTAATTGGACATTCCCTAATTGTCGGACATTGTCTTCTGCCAACGTATTTAAATTCCCACTGTACTCTCAAGTGATTGCAATCGACCCCCAAGCTCAGCCTTCAAATTACTTTCTACTGATTTCAAATTACTTTCTACTGATTTTAAATTACTTTCTACTGATTTTAAATTACTTTCTACTGATTTTAAATCAGCCCTCAAGTTGTAATTCATTGACTGCATACTATTTTGAAACGATTGCAACTGTACCAAGATAGCACGAACTGACCCATCTGTGAACTCAGGACCTGAGTCATTCAAGGACTCACTTCCTATTGCTGCCATCCCCTCCACCATTTCACTCTCTTCTGTAGCCATGTTGTCAACACTTTCAATACAATCGCCCAACATTTTGATTGCAAAGAAAAAAATATCCACCGAACCAGCAAGCAAACAAAAAAATTACAATTAAAACAGATAAATTCTGCTCCAACACTAATCACAGTTATTGTTAAACAAGGTGTACGCTATTGCATGCAATGAAATGCAAACAAGGTAACAACTATTAATTAATAAAATTCCCCAGGAAAGTTGAAACTAATTTTTTTTTTTTCAATATTAACTCAAACTGACTTTTACTCGGGAAGAAAATAATTTATTTTTTTTTTTTCTTTATGAAAATTATTTTATTTTTTTTTTCAATGCAAATGATCATATGAAAATTCTCTCATGTCAGCTTGTGTTTCTTACAAAGATAAAAAATTGGCACTTTCCTTTTGAAGAGAAGAACTGCTAGCTTCTAGGACTGCGTCCCGCTCTGCAATGCCGGCCCTTGCAGTCTCCCGTAAATGAAGGTGATTCTCCGCTCCGGTCGAGATGTTGCCTGAATGTAGTTCTTATTAATACTGAGCGGATCGGCTCTCCTCGGGAATCGTCGGCTCACTTCGGTTGTCGCGTTCCGGTGGTAATGGCGGCTCGCTTGTTAATTATTGTTACTTTATGTAATTCACTTTTCCTACCTTTTGTTTCAGTGTGTGTCCTTGGTTAATTATGCTTTTAATTAATCCCACTTCAAAACACACTGTCCTGTCGCGGTATTGCCATGTAGCTATTTTAAAATTTATTATCTTCTTGTATCATGTATTCTTAAATCTCGACGAAGAAATTAACTACCAGACATTTGGTAGATCCGAAGATTGCAGGTTTATTTATTTTATAAGGTAGGAAAATTGTTTATAATTACAATACATTTAATAAAGATTAACACTTAAGAAATCACGTCTAAAGCGGATCAACATTTAACTACAATCAACACGCCATGCATCATCAGCGATAATCCTACTATATCTGTACTTCAGAGAGCTTACATAACCAACGTATCCATAGATGTAAATTCTATTACCTTAAATAAAATTACTATAAAGGCATTATGCCTGTTCTGTTACAAACATGTGTTTCAAATGCATTGAGGCGGCGAGATTTACAATTTGCCTTTCGATAACTGCTAAATAAATAGGTATGCAATCGTTAAAATAACTTTAGTTTCTTATCAACGAATAATCAAATTTTCAGCCACAAATACAGGAAGTTGTCACAATTACTTTATCTGCAAACACAAATGTCGTGTGCAACACATAAAAAATACTTATATGGTAAGAAAATCGGAGTAAATACGCAACATAACTCAAATTATAGTAATGTGTACTCAAAACAAATGCAAGTTTTAATGAATACGTAAAAGTGCATATATTTACTTATAAAAGACGAAGGTTGACAAAAAACAAATGTTTGTTCACACGAGTCAAATGCCAACTGCTAGGGTATAGGCAAACAGTGTAATACATCCGATAGAGACAGAGTGGGACAGCGAGTCACACAGATTGACACGTTTTCGCCGGATTTTGGGGATTGCGGATCCACTTAATTTTTTTTGCGGGATCCGCCAGACTGTCTAAAGATGCGGGATCCCGTGGGGTTGCTGGGTCCCGCTTTGCTGGATTGCAATCCCTAGTTGCAACGTCCCTCCTTTCTCATTTTCTATATAAATTTTCTACAGAACTTTTCACCAAACACACTGTTCATACATTACCTCAGAATGAATAAGTGAAGGCCTATCCTATTACCAACAAACAAGCAGAAAATCAACAATGCTTCTTTTTTTTTAAATATCATTAGTAAGAAGTATTTGAAATTATGTCTCCAAGTTGAGCATAAGAACACACAAATGTTTGGTTTCTTATCAATCACAAAATGTAAAAGAGGTGCAAGCTAACTTCATCTGTCACTGCATTAAAGATTATTTCACATTCTTAAGTTCTTTGCAAAACTATGCCACCTAATACTTGCTACTAATCACCATTCTCAAAACGAAATATTTAGGTAGGAGAAATACCACTGCTTACTAAAGCTGAAGGTTACCATTGCATCAAACACATAAATTGTATTATATGCAAGGGTGTAGCCAGGATTAGATTCTGGATTGGGCAAGAGCAATAAAAATGCTTATTGAAAATGGTTTCATTTGAAAAACACTTGACTTATTTAAACACTAGGCTGAGAAGGTTTTAGCTAATTTTGGACAAAATTTGTTTCAAATTTATTTTTTGCTCTCAAAACCCTCATCCTATGCACACACATCACACAAACGCCGACAATCCAGTTTTCTAACATTGTTGACCACAACAAAGATTCTACCCTGCACAATTTGCTGAAGGAGCTTTCAACAACGTGTGTTGTCGGGGGAGGGGCAGTGAACAATTAGCACCCATTTTATGGCTGGGTAGAATATTTGCATTTCTTTCACTAGTGCAGCTGTTTCTATTTCCTTTAGTTAGGCTATTGGCATTTTTTTTTTCTTTCTTTCTATAGATTATACCAAAATTCAGCTTCACCAAGTTAACCATTTAAATAATATTAACCACAAAAACATTATTAAAAAAAAAAATCTTGTGTGTCAGGTCAAGCATTGTGTTAGCGTGCAACGTAGCTTGAACAGTGAGTGGAAAGGTTCTCCTCAGAAAATCACTGCTTTGGAGAAATTATTACGGAATCTATGTACAGAATTACCAGTGAACTCTTCCAAAACTTGGTAGGAGTCTGGGCTTGAAGATCTGCATGATGTTGCTGCAAATTCCTGATCCTCTGCATTCTCAATCTGTTTCAAGACTGTCGACAATGAGACTTTGGCTTTGTACATTACACTTATACGGTGTTCTCTCAATGATTTACACAATGCAAAGTGCGGAATATTTTGCTATAAGACAAATACTAATGATAAACTCCGAATTTGTCGTAGAACAATGAAATCATAAAGCAGCTTTTTGGCTGCATATTTACCATATTTGCAAGGTGTTTCTAGTGATGTAAAGGTTTTTATTCTCCTTGATCTGGCAATGGTTTTGTATTTGTGAGATCAACAGATTTCACAGAGTATTGGTATACTTGGTAGGCATTTTCAACGAATAGGCAATTCCTAACACTTTGAAGGATGTGTTAGTCAATGGTAAGAAATTGGAATGGGTAGAATAATTTTTGGATCTGGGAAGTGATTTAACTACCAATGGAAAGATGGAGGAAGAAATGTCAGAGAGTAAGGAAGAGCTCACATTTGTATCAGGAGATAAAGGAGGTAATGTGAAGGTGAAATACAGGCAAGGATGCCAAAATTTTGCTGAATAAAGTATATTACCAGCCCATACTAACTTATGGTACAGAAACATGGACTTGGACAAAAAGATATTAGAAGATTGCAGGTGGCAGAGATGAGGTTTATGAGAGGGATAGAAAATGTCACGAGGAAAGAAAATTAGAAATGAAAACATTAGGGAGAGACTACAAGTGGAAGCATCAGAAGAGATGTTAAGGAGGAAAATACTGCAGTGGTTGGGACGTGTTATGAGGATGGAGGAGAGGATGTTGAAAGTAGCACTGCTGAACAGCGGGAAGGGAAAAGATCTGTTGAAAGACCTCGGGCAAAATGGATGGACCAAGTGAAGGAAGATGTAGAGACTAAGGGAGACATTTGGAGGAAGAAGCTTGGAAAGACCGCCAGACTTAGAAGAGGATGTGCAGGATGACCTGAAAAAATGGAAACATCTAATGATTATGATGAGGCAATTTGAGGAAAAAAATTCATTATTTCTTTTATAGTGGAAATTTAATTTCTTATCACTGCTATTAACTAAGTTCAGTTTGTGACTAGCACAGTGAAATACAGTAATCTCATTTTTCTTGTAGTACCTTATGCACACTAACAGCTTTTTGTGCAAGAGTGGAACAACTATTGTAGCCTTGTCTCGATGCACTTTTCTAGATCAAGATCTGCGATTTCTTTAAAATTGTCAACTGCCGAGGCTAGAGATTTTGCGTCGATAGCTGTCAGTTTCACATAACCTAAGAATTCTAACTTAACCCTTTATAGGGAACTTGGTACAATAATGTACCACTTTTAAAAAAAAAAATACTCCTTCATAAGTTCTTGGTGCAAAAGAGTACCACTATGTCAGTGTATCAAGCCTTGAATACTGAAGCCTCCTACCATCTATGGGGAGCCTGGTAACTACAAGATCAGATGGAATCGTGCATGTATATCTAAATGGTACACATTGGTACCACTGCTCGTTTAGGGTGTTTGTTATTGGAGGGACATCGTGGAAGTGGAAAGTTGATCTAATAACGGAAGAAACCAAGAAGTCAGGAAGTAACTTGATGTAAGTATGAATTCATTATTATTTATAATTAATATTTAACTGCATGTTGTATTGTTTCATATAAATATATATGAATACTGTGCTTGTATATATGAAATCAGTTTCTAATCTCAAATTTGTTACAATGTTTGAAACTTTTTTTTTTCTGATGATATCTGCAATCTACTTTATTGTTGATACTACTGTATTATATTTAGAGAAATAGGGAATGTGATAACGTATAGTACATTACTCTTATATTTTACACTAAGATAATGCTGGATGAAGACAAAATGATGGTACAAAAATGATTTTTTTTTTCCTTCTACATTATGAAGGATCTGACTCCAAGAGAGATTGAAGAACTCCTGGAATCTATGTCGAATAACCAGGTTTATGATTCTGAAGATGGAGGTGATAAAAATGCAGAGGATGTTCTTCCAGTTCGTCCCAGGGGATCTCCATGTAAGAGACGTCCCAACGAAGAGGGTCTGATAACACCACCAAGGCAGGAACAAGTACAGATTATATTAGTAATGATGATAATATCTCATCTGACGATTCTGTAAATGATCCGAACTATGGAGCGGGTCAGCAGGACCATAGTGATGACATTGACTCCGATACTGAAAAACATTGGCAATCTGAAATCAAAGTGTGGATACAGAATGTTTTAGGGCTGACATGACGAAGGTGTGCTCACTGTAGCACAAAAGCTGTGCAGAAGCATACTACAATGTCTTGCAACACTTGCAATATTGGGCTATGCAAATCATGATTTCTTTCTTTCCATAAATCTAAGTAGTGTTACGATGGTAATGCCGCTGTTTTTATTTACTTGTTTTGTATGTTGTAATATTCTTTTGTATTTCATAATAAAATAGTATTTGTTATATTTCGATTTGAATGTGAATGTTACTGAGAAGTATGAGTAGCCTAAAACTTGTGTCTTACTTTGTGCATAAGAATTTAAAAAAATAAATTTGTATTTCCAGAATTTGAGAGTATTTTTGATACGGTACACATATGTACCAGTGATCATAATGAAATGTTGTTCGTACCAATAGGTCACTGGTACATATATGTACAACCCTTTTTTGAAAAACTAATTTAAAAAAAAGAAAAGATTTTTTAACATTTTTAATGGACTTTAGAGACTCTATAATGCACAAAAACAATAAAAAATAAACATTATTATCGTCTTTACTTTCTGCCCTATAAAGGGTTAAAACAAAAGAGCAGACATCTATTTTCAATGAAGATTTGATCGCCGAGAGCTAGTCATGGTGACAAAAGACAACGCTTTTAGTATCTGTGTTCAACACTCCAAAAATTGCTGTGAATTTAAGACAAGTTTTCTATAACTATACAGATAACTGCACAAGTGACTTGCTTCCATTAGACTGTAGTAAACTATTTTGCAATGTCTTAACTCCGATGAAAATTCACGAGTACGTATCCCCACCAACTAGTCAGAGTACACATCCACTCCAACCGTGACCTACTGTACTGTATGTCAATTTCAAAAAGTAGATTAAACATTAAAAGTTGGAATTTGTTTACATACATTTTTCATTACATGACGGAGGGAGAGAGCCATGGGTGGGCACTTGCCCCATCCTGACTACACCCAACACTACACCACTTCAACAACACAGTGAGCGTAGCCATATGATGGAGACTGGCACACCACACAAATTTAGTTCTAAAACATCTTTCACGTGCCACATTACACCTCGCTAAACCTATCAACCACCCCAAACCCTCAAAAACCCACCAAATTTGGTTCAATTGCAACTTTCGCTTGCCACATCACAACCTGCTTTACATATCAACCACCCCAAACCCCATTTTAAAAAATTGTTGCCACCCTCCATCATCTATTGTTGAAGAAATATAAACCCAAAAATTTCAGCGCTCTATGTGTGTATCCGCGTTTTGACACCATGGCAACCTTCAGCATTGATAAGAATGAGTTTTTCTCCTATCCAATTACAGGAAGCTTTGTTTCCTATATATATACTAAACAATGATATGAAAGGCACAACGTAGTGAAAAGTAATTAGAAATTAGGATAGGTAAATGAGCCACCAATTACCTTTAGATGATGGATGTGGGGGCGAGAACACACATAAAAGACAAAAAACACATCGGATATATCCCTTTATCAACAGGAAAACATTTATTTGGGGGGGGGGGGGGGGATGTTGTTGTAAACTGGCTCACAGAAAAACTATTGGCCAGGCAAAATGCACACACATAGTGCTCAACCAAAAAACATGAAGCACCCAGAAAAGGGGTAGGATATGAAATCAAACCTCAGGGGTTGATAGGGTATGTGATATTTCAATCATCACAAAATTCAGTCAAATTTAAAAAGAACTTTGCAGTATGAGCCCACTTGTCAGTGTAATGTTTCACCGCCTCTGACGTCGATGCATACAGAGATTTGGAAAGGAAGTGTCTCATAAGGCCATTGTATCCTCTCCTGAAGCTAGCTGGCCCACAACTAATGTAACTGGGTCTTGATAACTTTTTTTTTTTGCTTTACAACTTTACGCCTTGTTGACGGCTAAGGTCATTAGAGGCGCAATGGGACTGGGGACAAGGAATGGGAAGGAATTTGGCCATGGCCTTTTTGAAGGAAACATCCCAGCATTCGGCTGGAGTGATTTGGGGAAACCATGGAAAACCCAAATCTGGATGCCCAGACGGGGATTCGAACCCACATCCTCCCTAATGCAAGGCCAGAATGTTAACCGTTCACCCACCACGCTTGATTTCTTGATACCCTGGGTCCTGGAACTGAGTTGACACCTGAATTGGTCCCACACGTTCTATCAGGGACAGATCAAGGGCTCTTGCTGGACACAGGAATACCTCAACATCATGCAGACAGTATATAAACACACATGCTGAAGTGTGGATGTACATTGTCCTGTAGAAAAATGGAATAACAATACTGTTAATTTACAGGTAACATGAGGACACGGGTTGTCCATGATGTATAGCTGTGTGGTCAGAGTTCCCTCAATAATTACCAGCGATAACCTCAAGTTAACCCGATGGTTCCTCATCCTATACCAGGAGTAACACTATTGCGCTTCACCAAAACATTTTTTCCCAAGACACTGCTATACTTGCTGAAAATGGTCATCTGAGATATAGCAGAACGGCAATTCATCGCTGAATACAATGTGATGGCATTCATTAGCCGCCCATGCTTCCAGGTCATGGTACAACTCCAAACACAAATCTGGATATTTTACGATTCTATCAGCTCATCAAATGGGGACTCACATTGTGGCTCCTTTCAAACTCTGTCAGGTTTTGATAATACTGTGCAACATATCAGTGTCCTTCACAGTGATCACTCAATATCCAAAGCTGTTCACACCCCTTATATACCCTACCAGGCCTGACTAATGCACTCTAGTGACTATTCTACCAATCAGAGAGAATTGCAACTATAATCATTTACATACCCATCGATGGTGTACATGTGTACGAAGTTAGCGACATCTGACAATGTCTTCAGAGTGCTTCAATTTTTTTGTTGGAAGACAAAAGGAAAAAGTATGCCAAAAATTACACAAATAAAATTACCATGCTTCTTTGGAAGATCAACCGTAAACTTGTGTAAAACTTCCCGTGTATTCCCTTGCAATGTTCCAAACAATGCACCATTACCATCCATGACAATAAAACCAAATTTGTTGTCATCTGCAAGCAAAGCAGTCAAGGCCTCAGTGTGGAACTGAAATGGAAATAAGTTGTGAGTAATGGATCTGTATTTGTAAAGAAACAATTAGAAAATACAAGATACATATGCATGAATTTTCCTTGCATGATACATGCCAGCTTAACAAAAAAGTAATTTCACTTCAAACTGAAGTATGCTTCTGTGTAAATCTTTTCCACTGGGTAAAGTTACTTCACATAAATACCCAAACAAACATATGAGAATACAGAACAAACATATAGCAAATTAAATTTTATATAAGCATTTTTAGTTTAATACAATTTCAGAGAAGTCTTTATCAGGCTCTGTGGGATTATTCTAGTGCTGAACACATAGGAGAGGTAGAAGAATTTTCCATTTATGATTTCATTTCATACATTAATATGGAATAATAAACAGAAAACTGCTGTTCCATACAAAAATCCACATGTAAATTAAATTTTTACACTTTCATACTAAAGACATTAATAATTTGGCTATTCAAGATTATGGTAGATTCTATAGAAATAAATAGTTTTTTCAAAAATAAGGATTGTGAAGGTGGTCTAACATCACATGCAACAATATTATGTTAATGAGATCCAGCCTAGTAAGTAGATGACAAATATGGTCGATAAGATGTTATCACACAGAATAGGGGACTAAGGTGACAAACCAAGGTGGGCAGGGTGGTAGTGAAGATGGGAGAGTAGTGTGAGGGGGGGGGGGGAGCAGAAGGAAGAGAATACCAAATCAAATTGATAATAGAAATTTACAGAGAAATATTGTTGGAAGTGGGGAAACATAGTAAAACTAAGGAACATAAGATTATGTAAATAAGAACAGAAAATGAAAATTCATAAATCAATATGAAAATGAAAGAAAAAGTACACCCATCACTCACCAAAGTTGAAGGGAGGTGGGCAGCAGCAACACAACACTCCTCAAACAGAAAATATACGATACTTTGGACGATGCGCTTACTCATGAAAACAGAAATGAGTAACTGATCTTGTATAGGCATCTGCCGTCAACACAGCCAAATGAATGGAGGTTTTCACCATTGTGATCAGAGTAGAGGTGATGGGATGTAAAACAACAACAGTGGCAATAATAACTACAGGAAACAAATTAATCAAAATAAAATAAATAAAGGGACACATATAAGTGGTGAAAAATTATTTAAAAATGAACAACAGATTAAAACAAAATATAAAAAATTGAAATATATATACCTTACACAAGGTCTTTCAAAAAGAATAAACTGATTTCACTAAGCAATATTTTCATAACAGACAGCAGTACAAAATTGCAACGAAGTCACTTGTATTTGACGGAAATAGAAGTTTCTCCTACAAACATTCAATATGACCACCACTCGCAGCATGGACTACATCAAGGCAACAGGGGAATTCAATCCCCCAAATCCAAACAACAGACACTGCCAATGGTGTAGAAGTTTATTTCGTTACTAAAAACGGTATAATCATCACTTTCCACATCCAGCATTGCCGCACAGAATGCCATCTGTTAGCCCTTGTGACCATGTTCAGTGCCTATGCAGCTGCAGTCTATAAGCATTTGTGTGAGAACACGCCAGATAGTGGAACCTCTCATCTGAAGCTCACATCTAGCTTAAGATATGGGCTCCACTGAAATGCCTCTTGGATTCTTCCCATGATTCTTTCTGAAGTTCGCGGTCGGGCAGGGCTTTTTTCCTCACAGAAACAGCCAATGTCTGAACTGTTGGCACCATCTTCGAATGTTCTTGGTACAGCACCCATACTGCGACCACAGAATTGGTTCTCGTGAACTCAAGAACACACAATGATTTTGTTGTGGTATTGCAATCATAAGCCTTACACCCCAACTGCAATCTAGTATAAAGTTGTAAGCAGCAGGTCAGGTTGGGAAGGAAAGGGGGGACAACATAATGTTCTACCAACAATTATTAGAAACTTGAAAATATGCTCTTTATAAAAGGCATGCGACTTTTTCCACTCATTAGTTTGTATACTGTAAAATAATGTGATTGCTAAGGCAATGCGATTAATGCCATAGATTGAAGCACAAGGGTTGATGCATTCAGTATGTGTAGACGTATGTATGTTAGGGTGTCCCGTCTATATAGGAAGAAGGGAAGAAAAAAAAAAAAAAACAAGCTACATTATCGCAAGAGGTATCAAAATTTGCGTAATTTAACACAGATCACGAAAAAGGTAAAAAAAAACTATAAATGCATGTCATCTTGAGGGCTCTACCATTCTTTGAAGTTTTGTAAATTTTACGTTTTTAAAGTCTTAAACCGTATGCCTAAAATAATACAAAAATCAAGTTTAAATGGTATTTTATTATTGAAATTAATGAAACAAAACACAAGAAAGCAAAATAAATAAAATAGAGCTTATAATTAATGACAAAAACTTAGAATTTAAACTTATTTTTATGTCCAAAATTTGGCATTTCTGCTCGATATTGCAACCTGGTTCTAATAAAACCATCTCTTTAAGTAGCGTCAGTTACACTTTGTGAGGCCTCTGTCACCAGTATCACACATCTTTCCACCTGTTGTGTGTGACAAGGAAAGTCAACAGTTTCCAAGCTCTTATCTTTTGCCAAGATTTGAAGGTCCTCATTAGAAATATTTTGAAGAACTGGCGGCGCTGTAACCTGACATTCGTGCCACACAATAATTTCGGTGTAATCTTCAGCAGAGAAGTTAATTTTTGGTGGTTTAAATACCCTGCGTTTAAGGCTACTTTCAATTTCTCTCGCTTTTATTATTCTTCGCAATGCCAGCTTCCAAATATGGTCTCTATCATCAAACAACATAGTGACAAAGCATTTCTTTTGATAACAGAATCCACAACACATATAAGATTTTCGGGTAAAAATCGAGAGTACATAATCAATTGAAAAAGATGTTTGGCTCCGCCTTTAAAAGACATCTTTTGCTTGATTAAGAACCAAATCGGAACGTATACTTTAACCACATCTTATATATATATAAAAATAGACGTGTTTTTTACTATATTTCACTTTTCAGCCACCACTACCTAGCACAGATCACTGATGTTTGTGGGTGGAAGTAGCATGGAGTTTCCTGTCGTGCACAACGTTGGCCGAATGCCGATAGCTGCGGGGATGTGGGAGATATAATGATTAAAGTTGGTCAGTGCAGGGCGTTTTCATATTTCAACCAAAAACTCGTATCTCCGTATACTTCTCTTTCCAGTCACAACTACATAACATATACCTTTGGTGTTTGTGTGAGGTAGTATAATCGTCTTTCCTGTCGTGCACTATGGTTGTTATATGTCGGTAGCTATGGGGATGTGGGAGATATGGGGGTTGAAAGTGGTCGACCTGTGGCAATTTCATACTTCTGCCAAAGACAAAAGTGTCATGGTGTATCTCTTTTCAGCGAAAACTATAGATCACAGATAACTGGCGTTTGTGTGTAGTAGTAGCACAGAGTCACCTTTCCATCACAACAGCGGCCGAATTTCAGAAACTGTGGTACTGTGGTAGATATGGTGGTTGTAAGTGGCCGACCAAGGATATTTTGGTATTTCGACTGTCTCCGCATATGTCACTTTTCTGCCACAACTACATAGCATAGAACATTGGTGTTTGTGTTTGGTAGTAGAATCGTATCTCATGTAGTGCACTATGGTTGTTAGATGTCGGTAGCTATGGGGGTGTGGGAGAAATGGGGGTTGAAAGTGGTCGTCCTGTGGCAATATCATATTTCTGCCAAAGACAAAAGTGTCATGGTGTATCACTTTTCAGCAAAAACTATAGATCACAGATAACTGGCGTTTGTTTGTAGTAGTAGCAGAGAGTCACCTTTCGATCACAACAGTGGCCGAATTTCAGAAACTGTGGTACTGTGGTAGATATGGTGGTTGTAAGTGGCTGACCAAGGATATTTTGGTATTTCGACTGTCTCCGCATATGTCACTTTTCTGCCACAACTACATAGCATAGAGCATTGGTGTTTGTGTTTGGTAGTAGAATCGTATCTCATGTAGTGCACTATGGTTGTTAGATGTCGGTAGCTATGGGGGTGTGGGAGAAATGGGGGTTGAAAGTGGTCGTCCTGTGGCAATATCATATTTCTGCCAAAGACAAAAGTGTCATGGTGTATCACTTTTCAGCGAAAACTATAGATCACAGATCTCTGGTGTTTGTGTGTGGTAGTAACACAGAGTCACCTTTCGATCACAACAGCGGCCTGAATTTCAGAAACTGTAGTTGTGTGGGAGATATGGTGGTTGTAAGTGGCCGACCAAGGATATTTTCGTATTTCGACGAAAGGCATGTATCTCCGCAGATTTCACTTTTCTGCCACGACTACATAGCATAGAGCATTGGTGTTTATGTGTGGTAGTATAATCGTGTCTGTTGTCGTGCACTATGGTTGTTAGATGTCTGTAGCTATGGGGGTGTGGAAGATATGGGGGATGAAAATGGTCGACCTGCGGCAATTTCATATTTCTGCCAAAGACGCATGTGTCACAGTGTATCACTTTTAAGTGAAAACTATCAAACGCAGATCACTGGCGTTTGTGTGTGGTAGTAACACAGAGTCTCCCATCGATCACAACGTTGGTCGAAATTCGGTAACTGTGGGAGTGTGTGAGATATGGTGTTTGAAATTGGTCGATCACGAATAGTTTAGTATTTCATCCAAAGACTTGTGTGTATCCGTAAATTTTACTTTGCTGCCGGAACTACATAGCGCAGAAGACTGGTATTTGTGTGTGGTAATAGTATCGAGTCTCCCATCGTGCACTATGGTGGTTAGATGTCTGTAGCTGTCAATATGAATTCTTTACAATCACGAACGAAGTCGTGGGTACCAGCTATTTGATAATAATTTTCGTTTAGGTAAAAACGTATTATTTATTATAGATGCCGATTTTCTCTGTCCTATTATTTTGTCTGCTTAAATGTTTCTGGCACCAGTTTATTTTGCCTTCTTTTTTTGACATGCCTTTGCTGGTGTAAACTGGCCTAAGTTGTACCTCTAGCAAAACACGAGCTGCTAAAGTTATTAGAACCCAAGAATCGGATAGCCATGCTGAAGAAAGAAGAAAAGACCAAGCTGAAATAAAGCTGCCCTTAGTTAACACCCCCTTCGTCACATCCCCTCACCTTCGTTTGTTTTTCTGTTTTTTAGTATGTTGGAAATTGACTCACTTCAAGAGACAGGTTCGATGGTAGAATGATATAGTGATGGCTTTCCGGTCATATTATGCCGACTCGGTGTTGTTGTGTCAAATCCTTTGCTGCCACAACTTTCTATATTCAATTCTGGCAAAGAAATTCTTAATCCAAGCGTACGAAGTCGCGGGTATCAGCTAGTAGTTGAATAACATTTACAAATTTTCTGATGGATTAAGGGTAATTACGTAAAATCTGAGTATACGATTGGCAGAAGTAAGCCATCTCGAGTGCGCCATTTTTCCTGGTTGACGGTTTGCTAGCTCAGGACTACAGGAACCAGTTGATACAGCTTGACATATATCATAAAGATATTTTGATCGGTACTTAGTTCATCGATCACATTTCTCAGCAAGTCAGGCAAATTACCAGCCACCGCACTAAAAGACACTGTGGTTTTATTTTCGCAACCAACTAATTGTTTTCCAATAGGTCTGGAAAATTCTCTAGGACCCGAAGTGCAGCCATCTAAGGTTAAGAATAAATGACAAAGAGGTAACTCATTGGTATGAAGCATACAAACACATCATTGTAGCGGTCTCTCCAAATACTCCTCTAAATATTGAATCACGCGGCCCTTCCAACCGGTGTTAGTTGCAGTTCCATCACATCCAATGCAAATCACGTCATCTAAATTCCAACCTTGATCCTCTAATAAAGTTGTGATCGAAATAAGAATTCCCTTTGTAGTGCCACTACTTGGCGTTGTGTGTCACAAATAATTGATCTAGGTTCTGCTAAAATTGACACGTGCTCTTCTAAAACTTCTTTCCGATTGTAACTATCCCCAGTTTCTCATTTCTCAGTCTTGTCTTTGGTCCATCAAAGTAAATGTTTTTTTATAATACCTCCAATATCTTTTGAAGCTTCTGTCCGGGCTTTAGATACAGCTCTGTGGAGATTGTTTTTTATCAATAACCAGAGTTAAATCTTCGGTAGAGACCATGCTGACGTCAGCCAAAACTGCAGAAGCAACAGCAGCAGCAGATCGCATCAATAAGCCGTATCTATCACAGACCTTAGCAACTGTTGACAATGGCAAAAGTATTCCGATTCGCCGTTGAAGTCGATGGTGTCCCAGTCGAGGGCGTATTTGTCGGGGATGCCTCTGTATCGGATACGTTTCTGGGGAAGATTCACGTACCGAATCTTCATCCCAATTTGCTAAGCCAGAATCGGTTTCTTGAGTAGAACATAACTTTTTGCTACCCTTATTGACTCTTCAATTCGTCTCTGCTGCTGTTCATTAATACAGCCGTTTCTTTCTTATCAACACCGCTTATAACCATTTTTCCTGTCTTTTCTTTGATCCAACAAAAAACTTCTCTCATTGATGGGCACTTTATTAGGTTTCAAAGAGGAACAAGATTCAAATGAAGTGCATTTACAAGCAGCAACATTGAAAAGTTTCTCAGGTGACTCTAAAAAACACTTCAGTTTGTTTTCAAACTATAATTTCGTTTGCTTTTGGGGTATCTTTTCAAATTTAAGTACTTTTTGAAATAGGATTTCAGTAATTGAATAACTCGTTCCTTAGTTACGATTGGAATCAAAGCTTGGTCCAAATATTGGTGATCTGTTCAGAAACAATAGCATATATACCTGAATTGGATGGATCCTTTCCATTACACTCCAATTTCAGGTCGTTCTTTCAAAAATAAAATAAATTTAATGACGTCCTTTATAGTTGGTAGCTGCCGATCATCAAGTTCTTTGTATGGTTCCAAAATAGCACAAGTAGTCTCACTATGCTTCGAAACTCATTCTTTAAAAAATCACAAAATCCACTTTGTAACACCTCTAAAGATCACAACTGTACGTAAAACTATAAAAAATGCCTTAAAAATTACTTTGGCTTCTGAAGAAGAAAACACTCGCAAGTCAAGTCAACTATGTCCTCAATACAAATTAAAACTGACGGTACTTGCAGGTTGAAACCTAACAAATTTCAAAGTCACCGGCAACATGTAAATCGAAACGTCGTCTATGTATTACACCAAATAGAACATAAAGTAAATATTTTTTTGTTTATATTTAGTTCCAGGAAGCCGAAATTAAGGATAGCGAAATACCACGATAAAAACATCAATTTTCAAAATTTTGAAGATCGGTAGAACCCGAATGACATAGTTTTATTTTATTTCAAAACATTTTGGTAATATGACTTCAAGTTTAAGATGTCTTGCATTACGGAAAACATAAAAAAATATTTTTGGTACACCCTTATGTACGTGTTATTTAATAACAGTTCTACTTAGTTAGCATCCGTGAAGAAATGAAATGTCAAGAACAATGAAAGGAAAGTAGGCATTTTGTTTAAATTGGCATAGTAGTTATTAGCGGCTTATATTTATTTAATATTTGTTCGATGTAGAATTTTTCGTTAAATTCTTTGCCCATAGATAAGTAGGACAAGAGCTTTAATTTTCGGTGAGCAAGGTTTGCAAAATTTATGATTAGATAACTATTTAGTCTGGGTCAGAATTGCAACTGGTATTTGATGTTGCAGCAGAGAGGATGTGTAATTTATTTAATAATTTAAATTGTTTTCACGAGCGTCCTGTTACAGAAATCATTATTTCGTTTGAACAAAAGCAGTTCCACAATGATCGAGATCTATGCAGCCTAAATTACAATTAAAACTAATATTATATGGCATAATGTAGGTTGTTAAGATTCATTTTTAATTTCCTTTGTTTACACTGATGCCATATAACTGGGATCATTATTTCAGCAACATGTAAATATGCCATTCTAATGTTGTAATAAAAGTCTGAATCGTGGATATCAAAAATGAAAGAACCTGTGAAGATTATATCGTGACGTATTATTACCACTAACATGTGGAAATCAGCGCGTGTTTGAAGTTCTAATTTTCCAGTGGCAATTTTAGTGGAGTTTGTGGTTAGGTTGAACTGCAATCTGAACCAGGATGACAAACTTTTTGTTACAGTGTAAGGCATGAGCAATTGTATTGCCCTTATTTTATGAAAATTCTTTGTAGTGAAACAACTACAGAGACATGGCTTGACAGACCACTCTGTACATCCCGTCATTTTAGATGGGTTTGACGCTAGTCTTTTAAATAAAAGTTCACACTGAAGCCTACAGTTGTCTTTTAAATAAAAGTTCACACTAAAACCTACAGTACTTATCCACACACATACAAAGGATTATCAGAGCTAATAATGGTTTTAGAATAATAAGAGGAACTATGGATAAATCTTAGCTTCAGATGGCTGCTTCATGGAAATAGATATCTTTGTACCATTCTAGTGGTATTGTGATCTCAAGTAATGTTGAGAAGCTTTGCAATTTCATTAGTTTCACAAGTTCTATCACTCTCGATGGTCAATGTTGTTGCACAATATTTACAGTTGTACAATAATGTCAAATGTGTTAAAAGGGTGTGCGATATGGTCTGATCAAAATAATTTGAAAAAAAGGTAGGGAAAGTAAACCCTCTTATACCGGAGATATAAGATAACAGCAACAAACACAATTTTTTTGTGTAACACTGTATTTATGCAGAGCCATTTGCCAAGAGAGGCATGTTCACATCACGAACTAACGTATAGCTGGAAAGGTAATGGAGAAAATGGTGAAAGTATAAGTACTGGGTTGGGAAAGCTGAATATTGAGTACAGTATCAGTAACTATGGAAAAACAATATCACCAGCGGAGGCAGAAATACAAAGAATAATAAAACAATAAATGATGGGTTTATTGGAAGGGTCTCATTGGAGGTAGAGGTCAGGTGGATGCTTGGTTTTCAGAATGGCCAAGTATCCTAATTCCCATCTACAAAGTTCAACAGCATAGTAGTGTTACAGGAAAATATAAATAAAACATTTGTCAACATTAAGAGTTGTGTGAACTGGCATGGGCTGTTTTTGGTTTGGGTTGCCATTATAAACCATTTGCCTGATTGAAAGTTGGTTGGTGGCGAGGTCTAGGTACATACTAGTGCAGTGGAGGCAGCTAAGTTAGATTATGAGGTTCATTGCGGAGCATATAGTTTGTTCAATAATGGGAAAGATTTCCCCAATGGTTTGTTTGTAAGAGTTCGTAATTGCCAGGTATATGTATGAAATATATGAGCACTCTGTCATCTGTGGATAAGATTGTGCATCCGCCAGTGAGGCTCAGTATGGTGAGGCACCCACTACAGGACTGGGGAAGTAATATGGGACTGAGCACGAGACCAGCCCTGCATGTACCAGCCATCATGAATGCAGTTTTCCATAGCCGTTAAAGCAAATGCTAGGATTATTCCCATCTCCGCCTCAAACTACACATTTCACAAACAAAAAATACACTTATCACACACAGAACATAGTTACATATTCCTCAAACACATGTCAACACTTCAATCATTAGCAGTAAATATAAATGCCAGTGGCGTAGTTAGGTCAACAAGGGCCACGGTGCAAAAAAATTATTTTGGGCCCTCAGGCCAGATGGGCGACCTTTCTTTGCTTTGTGTTACTGATAAGGGCCCCCTGAGCTGAGGATGGGGCCCTTGAGTTGTGCTTAGGGGCCCCCCGAGCAGTGAGAGGGCCCTTAGTGAGGGTCCCGTGTCTCCAGGGGCCCCCTTAGACGACTGTAGAGCTAAAAAAAAAATAAGTCGCCAGTTTGCCACGAAGGCTCGTGGGCCTCTGAACTGCGCTTGGGAGCCCGCAGAGGTGGCTTTGGGGCCCCCAGAGGGATGCTTGGGGCCCCCTGAGCTTAGTGGCCCCGGTGCACTGCACCGCTTAGCCCCTTAGTAGCTACGCCCCTGATAAATGCTAGGCGTGAGTGAGGGCATCAGCCCATAAAACCAAAAGCTCCAAATCTCCCAATGAGTAAAAACTCGTCAAAGGCAGCTGAATCCAAAATACTGGGAAAAGGTGGGGTAGAAGAGGAAAAGGATCTGCGAGTAATGTTGCAAAATATCACATCAGCTGATCACAATTCTACATTTCATTTTATATAACCTTTTTCTATGATTTTCAGTTAACATGTGTTGAAACATAACAGCAAGTGAAGAAAGCACATTTATTACATATTGCATGGGGAAACTGAGCACTATTGCTGATACTACACTGCCTGTACGTCTTATAGAGCTATAGCTTTTAAATAGAATAAACTGCATACTTCAAAGTTAAGTTATATTTTTTCTTTACCCTATACAGAAAAATTGCAAGTAAAATTTTGTAAACTTATATTCAGGAGTGTTCTACAGGCATCAAACAAAATATTTCTTTTCCTACCGCAGTGGGTGGGTATAAATATTTATAGCTCTTCTAGCAGAGTAAAATATTTTTGTTTGGCAATTTTTCCTCTGCAGCCATGAGTGGCCATCAAAGTTGTCAATTTCAAACTAATTTTTTTAACACGTTTATCTCAAACACTATTGCCCATGAACTTGAACTTGTCCCCAATATTCACTATATCCTGTGTTTTAATGGCACATATTAGAAACATATCTTGTATATATATATATATATAAAACAAGATATGGATTTTATTTTGAGGTTAACTTGCATTGCAATCTTATACATTCACACAGTGATGCAGCGTCACCTGGACAGCCAAGAGACCATATTAACATTGAAAATGACCTTAATTCAAGAGTGCACTGCATACCAAAGTATTTGTAAAAAATTAGACTGAAACCAAACGATTGCAAATAGTGCAAACTGCAGTGAAATATGCTTCCTAGCCTGAAAGTGTGTCAGGCACTGATTCTTGTGACTGATATGTGACATACCACATACAAGATGTGTGTTTAAAGTATGGAATCTGAATTGCACAAGGCATGATACATGTCTTCCCAGCAGAGCAGTTATCAACCCTACAACATCTTGACTGTCACAACATTTCTTACTGCTAAATAATATTTCAAACTTCATTGATATATCTAGGGCTTTACACCAAATTATTTTACAATAATATTGACAATCTAGAGGCCAATTTATGGATATTCAGAAACAATCTATCTTGTGGAATAGGTCTGGATCATTTCTACAAAGGCGGACTGTAGTCCGGAGGCAATACTATACTAGAAAAGACAACATATAAGACTGCACTTGCTCGCCAGATACTGCCACAACTACCAGTGGTATATTTGAAATTAATTGTGAAAAAAATAATTTACATAATCAAAACTAGC
>CM061919.1:27884990-27925188 GCA_031002005.1 Vandiemenella viatica | reverse complement strand
AATTCTCTGAGTGAGAGAGAATTAATTTGCGAATGGAAAGTCGCTTCATGTTGATAGCTGAGATACAGTAAGTGTTATAGTCAGACAGGAATACGCAAATACGGCAGTTCTACGTCTAGCGCTTCGCAAAGTAACGTCTAATAAATGTACCGTGGATATAAGAAAATATGATGCTTATCTAGTGCAGTAATTGCATGCTAGCTAACTAATTTTCCTTTTCTTGTGAGATCAAGTTTCACATCTAACAATATATTGCAAAGACTGAAAACGATTTCTTAAAGATTTAGAAATGATAGTCATTTTATCTTATTTGCATTCACGTTAATTGGTTACTGAAATAGCGTTGAACTGTTTTGGCAGCGTTGTTAAAAGGAATAAGCAAAATCATCTAATTTTGTAGAATAAGTGCATGTTTAGAATAGGTAAGAACTTAACTATGTGTTTTATTTAAGTAGATTTAGATCTATAGCAATATTGTGGTATGAATGTGTGACAAACCTGAGCTAATGACAGACGATTCACCCCGCTAGATGAATAAACACTAGTATCATGTTCGGGAATGTTTAGATTCGCATTGTAGTATTTTTTTAAGAGGAATATTTTAATAATGAATCAAGAACTTTCAAAAATTGATAAAGCAATTTTTGAAAAACCGGGAACGTGGGTAAATGAGATGTCCCATTCTGTAGATCTCATTATTTATCAGTAACAAGAAATGTTGTTGTTAGATCCAGTAGTGTTATTACCATAATGTATTTAATTTACATAAGTTCATATCATTTGATTTGAGGGCGGTTCTCGACCGACAAGGTTATCATGAGGAATGTTTAATATTATTACTTGTCATAGAAAGGATAATGGTTGTAACCTAGTGGACAGGCTAGTGAGTAATAAAGAATGTACTTTATTGAGGTCTGGTTGACGTTCAAAATAACAGACTTCCCTTGTGTTACCGAGTGTTTTGGGGCATTAATTTACTGAAGTGATGGAGAGCTTCTCGGATATAGTAGAGGTTTGTTTAAAACAATGGACACAGTGTTACATTGTGAGCTCCCCTGTGTGGATGTTCGACGAATGAAAGGTTTCTTTGAGAGCCCCAATCATAAAATGTTCCAGCAGAGCTGTCAGACATTTCGCAGACGTCGCTGGCGAAGAAACATTCTTTAACAATAAACTGTTTGTTCTTAAGAAGTGCAGCCCACAGAGACTATGGTTATATGGAGGGGGATGACCAACCAAGAAAATGACGCTGGTGGTGGGGTTATCCCAGCCAATGGAATTCATTCTCGCTGGTTGCTGATATTTTTGTTTTTTTTATTATATATTCGACCAATCGGGAGAGAGAAGAGGAACGAACTCCGCCCAAGGCGAGTCTACGAGGAAGGCAGAATTGACGGAGGAGGGACACTTGATGTCGGACCGGCGGAGACTGGACGAGAGGGACTCTGGTTCGACGCGAGCAGACAGCAGCGGGCGATCTGCGCTACTGAGGACATTGCTGAGGTCCCCCGGGGTCGAGGACGAGCTGCCGGCTGTCGCGGAGGAGAGACTCCAGACGCCACTCCACCCTTCGCTCAGCGGGTCGACTACCTGGCCTGCCGAAACACGACGCAGCTCTGCAAGCCCCGTCGCGGGTCACCGACACGACTCTTCTCATTGCGCTGCTCAACATTACGGTAACGCAATCGTCTACAGAGACCACAACGAGCTCCAACAAAATTAAAGAACTGTAAATTCCAGTACCAAAGAGGGAACAACCATTTACCCATTCAAGTAATTGTTTCTCCGAAATAACTTTGCTTTCTATGTATAAAATCAATAAAATCAATATGTTTCTCATTAATAATTCATGTTTCACTTGTATTAATGTGAAGGACCACCTCGGAAGAGAACCCCACCAACAATCATTTATTTTGTATTAATCAGTAACTGTTTATAAAGTAGTTAATCCCAGAGACATACAGAGCGGGACACTACAGTATGTTAGGGTGTCCCGTCTATATAGGAAGAAGGGAAGAAAAAAAAAAAAAAAAACAAGCTACATTATCGCAAGAGGTATCAAAATTTGCGTAATTTAACACAGATCACGAAAAAGGTAAAAAAAACAACTATAAATGCATGTCATCTTGAGGGCTCTACCATTCTTTGAAGTTTTGTAAATTTTACGTTTTTAAAGTCTTAAACCGTATGCCTAAAATAATACAAAAATCAAGTTTAAATGGTATTTTATTATTGAAATTAATGAAACAAAACACAAGAAAGCAAAATAAATAAAATAGAGCTTATAATTAATGACAAAAACTTAGAATTTAAACTTATTTTTATGTCCAAAATTTGGCATTTCTGCTCGATATTGCAACCTGGTTCTAATAAAACCATCTCTTTAAGTAGCGTCAGTTACACTTTGTGAGGCCTCTGTCACCAGTAACACACATCTTTCCACCTGTTGTGTGTGACAAGGAAAGTCAACAGTTTCCAAGCTCTTATCTTTTGCCAAGATTTGAAGGTCCTCATTAGAAATATTTTGAAGAACTGGCGGCGCTGTAACCTGACATTCGTGCCACACAATAATTTCGGTGTAATCTTCAGCAGAGAAGTTAATTTTTGGTGGTTTAAATACCCTGCGTTTAAGGCTACTTTCAATTTCTCTCGCTTTTATTATTCTTCGCAATGCCAGCTTCCAAATATGGTCTCTATCATCAAACAACATAGTGACAAAGCATTTCTTTTGATAACAGAATCCACAACACATATAAGATTTTCGGGTAAAAATCGAGAGTACATAATCAATTGAAAAAGATGTTTGGCTCCGCCTTTAAAAGACATCTTTTGCTTGATTAAGAACCAAATAGGAACGTATACTTTAACCACATCTTATATATATATAAAAATAGACGTGTTTTTTACTATATTTCACTTTTCAGCCACCACTACCTAGCACAGATCACTGATGTTTGTGGGTGGAAGTAGCATGGAGTTTCCTGTCGTGCACAACGTTGGCCGAATGCCGATAGCTGCGGGGATGTGGGAGATATAATGATTAAAGTTGGTCAGTGCAGGGCGTTTTCATATTTCGACCAAAAACTCGTATCTCCGTATACTTCTCTTTCCAGTCACAACTACATAACATAGACCTTTGGTGTTTGTGTGAGGTAGTATAATCGTCTTTCCTGTCGTGCACTATGGTTGTTATATGTCGGTAGCTATGGGGATGTGGGAGATATGGGGGTTGAAAGTGGTCGACCTGTGGCAATTTCATACTTCTGCCAAAGACAAAAGTGTCATGGTGTATCTCTTTTCAGCGAAAACTATAGATCACAGATAACTGGCGTTTGTGTGTAGTAGTAGCACAGAGTCACCTTTCCATCACAACAGCGGCCGAATTTCAGAAACTGTGGTACTGTGGTAGATATGGTGGTTGTAAGTGGCCGACCAAGGATATTTTGGTATTTCGACTGTCTCCGCATATGTCACTTTTCTGCCACAACTACATAGCATAGAGCATTGGTGTTTGTGTTTGGTAGTAGAATCGTATCTCATGTAGTGCACTATGGTTGTTAGATGTCGGTAGCTATGGGGGTGTGGGAGAAATGGGGGTTGAAAGTGGTCGTCCTGTGGCAATATCATATTTCTGCCAAAGACAAAAGTGTCATGGTGTATCACTTTTCAGCAAAAACTATAGATCACAGATAACTGGTGTTTGTGTGTGGTAGTAACACAGAGTCACCTTTCGATCACAACAGCGGCTGAATTTCAGAAACTGTAGTTGTGTGGGAGATATGGTGGTTGTAAGTGGCCGACCAAGGATATTTTCGTATTTCGACGAAAGGCATGTATCTCCGCAGATTTCACTTTTCTGCCACGACTACATAGCATAGAGCATTGGTGTTTATGTGTGGTAGTATAATCGTGTCTGTTGTCGTGCACTATGGTTGTTAGATGTCTGTAGCTATGGGGGTGTGGAAGATATGGGGGATGAAAATGGTCGACCTGTGGCAATTTCATATTTCTGCCAAAGACGCATGTGTCACGGTGTATCACTTTTAAGTGAAAACTATCAAACGCAGATCACTGGCGTTTGTGTGTGGTAGTAACACAGAGTCTCCCATCGATCACAACGTTGGTCGAAATTCGGTAACTGTGGGAGTGTGTGAGATATGGTGTTTGAAATTGGTCGATCACGAATATTTTAGTATTTCATCCAAAGACTTGTGTGTATCCGTAAATTTTACTTTGCTGCCGGAACTACATAGCGCAGAAGACTGGTATTTGTGTGTGGTAATAGTATCGAGTCTCCCATCGTGCACTATGGTGGTTAGATGTCTGTAGCTGTCAATATGAATTCTTTACAATCACGAACGAAGTCGTGGGTACCAGCTATTTGATAATAATTTTCGTTTAGGTAAAAAACGTATTATTTATTATAGATGCCGATTTTCTGTCCTATTATTTTGTCTGCTTAAATGTTTCTGGCACCAGTTTATTTTGCCTTCTTTTTTTGACATGCCTTTGCTGGTGTAAACTGGCCTAAGTTGTACCTCTAGCAAAACACGAGCTGCTAAAGTTATTAGAACCCAAGAATCGGATAGCCATGCTGAAGAAAGAAGAAAAGACCAAGCTGAAATAAAGCTGCCCTTAGTTAACACCCCCTTCGTCACATCCCCTCACCTTCGTTTGTTTTTCTGTTTTTTAGTATGTTGGAAATTGACTCACTTCAAGAGACAGGTTCGATGGTAGAATGATATAGTGATGGCTTTCCGGTCATATTATGCCGACTCGGTGTTGTTTGTGGCAAATCCTTTGCTGCCACAACTTTCTATATTCAATTCTGGCAAAGAAATTCTTAATCCAAGCATACGAAGTCGCGGGTATCAGCTAGTAGTTGAATAACATTTACAAATTTTCTGATGGATTAAGGGTAATTACGTAAAATCTGAGTATACGATTGGCAGAAGTAAGCCATCTCGAGTGCGCCATTTTTCCTGGTTGACGGTTTGCTAGCTCAGGACTACAGGAACCAGTTGATACAGCTTGACATATATCATAAAGATATTTTTGATCGGTACTTAGTTCATCGATCACATTTCTCAGCAAGTCAGGCAAATTACCAGCCACCGCACTAAAAGACACTGTGGTTTTATTTTCGCAACCAACTAATTGTTTTCCAATAGGTCTGGAAAATTCTCTAGGACCCGAAGTGCAGCCATCTAAGGTTAAGAATAAATGACAAAGAGGTAACTCATTGGTATGAAGCATACAAACACATCATTGTAGCGGTCTCTCCAAATACTCCTCTAAATATTGAATCACGCGGCCCTTCCAACCGGTGTTAGTTGCAGTTCCATCACATCCAATGCAAATCACGTCATCTAAATTCCAACCTTGATCCTCTAATAAAGTTGTGATCGAAATAAGAATTCCCTTTGTAGTGCCACTACTTGGCGTTGTGTGTCACAAATAAATTGATCTAGGTTCTGCTAAAATTGACACGTGCTCTTCTAAAACTTCTTTCCGATTGTAACTACCCCCAGTTTCTCATTTCTCAGTCTTGTCTTTTGGTCCATCAAAGTAAATGTTTTTTTATAATACCTCCAATATCTTTTGAAGCTTCTGTCCGGGCTTTAGATACAGCTCTGTGGAGATTGTTTTTATCAATAACCAGAGTTAAATCTTCGGTAGAGACCATGCTGACGTCAGCCAAAACTGCAGAAGCAACAGCAGCAGCAGATCACATCAATAAGCCGTATCTATCACAGACCTTAGCAACTGTTGACAATGGCAAAGTATTCCGATTCGCCGTTGAAGTCGATGGTGTCCCAGTCGAGGGCGTATTTGTCGGGGATGCCTCTGTTATCGGATACGTTTCTGGGGAAGATTCACGTACCGAATCTTCATCACAATTTGCTAAGCCAGAATCGGTTTCTTGAGTAGAACATAACTTTTTTGCTACCCTTATTGACTCTTCAATTCGTCTCTGCTGCTGTTTCATTAATACAGCCGTTTCTTTCTTATCAACACCGCTTATAACCATTTTCCTGTCTTTTCTTTGATCCAACAAAAAACTTCTCTCATTGATGGGCACTTTATTAGGTTTCAAAGAGGAACAAGATTCAAATGAAGTGCATTTACAAGCAGCAACATTGAAAAGTTTCTCAGGTGACTCTAAAAAACACTTCAGTTTGTTTTCAAAACTATAATTTCGTTTGCTTTTGGGGTATCTTTTCAAATTTAAGTACTTTTTGAAATAGGATTTCAGTAATTGAATAACTCGTTCCTTAGTTACGATTGGAATCAAAGCTTTGGTCCAAATATTGGTGATCTGTTCAGAAACAATAGCATATATACCTGAATTGGATGGATCCTTTCCATTACACTCCAATTTCAGGTCGTTCTTCAAAAATAAAATAAATTTAATGACGTCCTTTATAGTTGGTAGCTGCCGATCATCAAGTTCTTTGTATGGTTCCAAAATAGCACAAGTAGTCTCACTATGCTTCGAACTCATTCTTTAAAAATCACAAAATCCACTTGTAACACTCTAAAGATCACAACTGTACGTAAAACTATAAAAATGCATTAAAATTACTTTGGCTTCGAAGAAGAAAACACTCGCAAGTCAAGTCAACTATGTCCTCAATACAAATTAAAACTTGACGGTACTTGCAGGTTGAAACCTAACAAATTCAAAGTCACCGGCAACATGTAAATCGAAACGTCGTCTATGTATTACACCAAAATAGAACAATAAAGTAAATATTTTTTGTTTATATTTAGTCCAGGAGCCGAAATTAAGGATAGCGAAATACCACGATAAAAACATCAATTTTTCAAAATTTTGAGATCGGTAGAACCCTAATGACATAGTTTTATTTTATTTTCAAAAACATTTTGGTAATATAACTCAAGTTTTAAGATGTCTTGCATTACGGAAAACATAAAAAAATATTTTTGGTACACCCTTATGTACGTGTTATTTAATAACAGTTCTACTTAGTTAGCATCCGTGAAGAAATGAAATGTCAAGAACAATGAAAGGAAAGTAGGCATTTTGTTTAAATTGGCATAGTAGTTATTAGCGGCTTATATTTATTTAATATTTGTTCGATGTAGAATTTTTCGTTAAATTCTTTGCCCATAGATAAGTAGGACAAGAGCTTTAATTTTCGGTGAGCAAGGTTTGCAAAATTTATGATTAGATAACTATTTAGTCTGGGTCAGAATTGCAACTGGTATTTGATGTTGCAGCAGAGAGGATGTGTAATTTATTTAATAATTTAAATTGTTTTCACGAGCGTCCTGTTACAGAAATCATTATTTCGTTTGAACAAAAGCAGTTCCACAATGATCGAGATCTATGCAGCCTAAATTACAATTAAAACTAATATTATATGGCATAATGTAGGTTGTTAAGATTCATTTTTAATTTCCTTTGTTTACACTGATGCCATATAACTGGGATCATTATTTCAGCAACATGTAAATATGCCATTCTAATGTTGTAATAAAAGTCTGAATCGTGGATATCAAAAATGAAAGAACCTGTGAAGATTATATCGTGACGTATTATTACCACTAACATGTGGAAATCAGCGCGTGTTTGAAGTTCTAATTTTCCAGTGGCAATTTTAGTGGAGTTTGTGGTTAGGTTGAACTGCAATCTGAACCAGGATGACAAACTTTTTGTTACAGTGTAAGGCATGAGCAATTGTATTGCCCTTATTTTATGAAAATTCTTTGTAGTGAAACAACTACAGAGACATGGCTTGACAGACCACTCTGTACATCCCGTCATTTTAGATGGGTTTGACGCTAGTCTTTTAAATAAAAGTTCACACTGAAGCCTACAGTTGTCTTTTAAATAAAAGTTCACACTAAAACCTACAGTACTTATCCACACACATACAAAGGATTATCAGAGCTAATAATGGTTTTAGAATAATAAGAGGAACTATGGATAAATCTTAGCTTCAGATGGCTGCTTCATGGAAATAGATATCTTTGTACCATTCTAGTGGTATTGTGATCTCAAGTAATGTTGAGAAGCTTTACAATTTCATTAGTTTCACAAGTTCTATCACTCTCGATGGTCAATGTTGTTGCACAATATTTACAGTTGTACAATAATGTCAAATGTGTTAAAAGGGTGTGCGATATGGTCTGATCAAAATAATTTGAAAAAAAGGTAGGGAAAGTAAACCCTCTTATACCGGAGATATAAGATAACAGCAACAAACACAATTTTTTTGTGTAACACTGTATTTATGCAGAGCCATTTGCCAAGAGAGGCATGTTCACATCACGAACTAACGTATAGCTGGAAAGGTAATGGAGAAAATGGTGAAAGTATAAGTACTGGGTTGGGAAAGCTGAATATTGAGTACAGTATCAGTAACTATGGAAAAACAATATCACCAGCGGAGGCAGAAATACAAAGAATAATAAAACAATAAATGATGGGTTTATTGGAAGGGTCTCATTGGAGGTAGAGGTCAGGTGGATGCTTGGTTTTCAGAATGGCCAAGTATCCTAATTCCCATCTACAAAGTTCAACAGCGATAGTAGTGTTACAGGAAAATATAAATAAAACATTTGTCAACATTAAGAGTTGTGTGAACTGGCATGGGCTGTTTTTGGTTTGGGTTGCCATTATAAACCATTTGCCTGATTGAAAGTTGGTTGGTGGCGAGGTCTAGGTACATACTAGTGCAGTGGAGGCAGCTAAGTTAGATTATGAGGTTCATTTCGGAGCATATAGTTTGTTCAATAATGGGAAAGATTTCCCCAATGGTTTGTTTGTAAGAGTTCGTAATTGCCAGGTATATGTATGAAATATATGAGCACTCTGTCATCTGTGGATAAGATTGTGCATCCGCCAGTGAGGCTCAGTATGGTGAGGCACCCACTACAGGACTGGGGAAGTAATATGGGACTGAGCACGAGACCAGCCCTGCATGTACCAGCCATCATGAATGCAGTTTTCCATAGCCGTTAAAGCAAATGCTAGGATTATTCCCATCTCCGCCTCAAACTACACATTTCACAAACAAAAAATACACTTATCACACACAGAACATAGTTACATATTCCTCAAACACATGTCAACACTTCAATCATTAGCAGTAAATATAAATGCCAGTGGCGTAGTTAGGTCAACAAGGGCCACGGTGCAAAAAAATTATTTTGGGCCCTCAGGCCAGATGGGCGACCTTTCTTTGCTTTGTGTTACTGATAAGGGCCCCCTGAGCTGAGGATGGGGCCCTTGAGTTGTGCTTAGGGGCCCCCGAGCAGTGAGAGGGCCCTTAGTGAGGGTCCCGTGTCTCCAGGGGCCCCCTTAGACGACTGTAGAGCTAAAAAAAAAAATAAGTCGCCAGTTTGCCACGAAGGCTCGTGGGCCTCTGAACTGCGCTTGGGAGCCCGCAGAGGTGGCTTTGGGGCCCCCAGAGGGATGCTTGGGGCCCCCTGAGCTTAGTGGCCCCGGTGCACTGCACCGCTTAGCCCCTTAGTAGCTACGCCCCTGATAAATGCTAGGCGTAAGTGAGGGCATCAGCCCATAAAACCAAAAGCTCCAAATCTCCCAATGAGTAAAAACTCGTCAAAGGCAGCTGAATCCAAAATACTGGGAAAAGGTGGGGTAGAAGAGGAAAAGGATCTGCAAGTAATGTTGCAAAATATCACATCAGCTGATCACAATTCTACATTTCATTTTTATAACCTTTTTCTATGATTTTCAGTTAACATGTGTTGAAACATAACAGCAAGTGAAGAAAGCACATTTATTACATATTGCATGGGGAAACTGAGCACTATTGCTGATACTACACTGCCTGTACGTCTTATAGAGCTATAGCTTTTAAATAGAATAAACTGCATACTTCAAAGTTAAGTTATATTTTTTCTTTACCCTATACAGAAAAATTGCAAGTAAAATTTTGTAAACTTATATTCAGGAGTGTTCTACAGGCATCAAACAAAATATTTCTTTTCCTACCGCAGTGGGTGGGGTATAAATATTTATAGCTCTTCTAGCAGAGTAAAATATTTTTGTTTGGCAATTTTTCCTCTGCAGCCATGAGTGGCCATCAAAGTTGTCAATTTCAAACTAATTTTTTTAACACGTTTATCTCAAAACACTATTGCCCATGAACTTGAACTTGTCCCCAATATTCACTATATCCTGTGTTTTAATGGCACATATTAGAAACATATCTTGTATATATATATATATATATAACAAGATATGGATTTTATTTTGAGGTTAACTTGCATTGCAATCTTATACATTCACACAGTGATGCAGCGTCACCTGGACAGCCAAGAGACCATATTAACATTGAAAATGACCTTAATTCAAGAGTGCACTGCATACCAAAGTATTTGTAAAAAATTAGACTGAAACCAAACGATTGCAAATAGTGCAAACTGCAGTGAAATATGCTTCCTAGCCTGAAAGTGTGTCAGGCACTGATTCTTGTGACTGATATGTGACATACCACATACAAGATGTGTGTTTAAAGTATGGAATCTGAATTGCACAAGGCATGATACATGTCTTCCCAGCAGAGCAGTTATCAACCCTACAACATCTTGACTGTCACAACATTTCTTACTGCTAAATAATATTTCAAACTTCATTGATATATCTAGGGCTTTACACCAAATTATTTTACAATAATATTGACAATCTAGAGGCCAATTTATGGATATTCAGAAACAATCTATCTTGTGGAATAGGTCTGGATCATTTCTACAAAGGCGGACTGTAGTCCGGAGGCAATACTATACTAGAAAAGACAACATATAAGACTGCACTTGCTCGCCAGATACTGCCACAACTACCAGTGGTATATTTGAAATTAATTGTGAAAAAAATAATTTACATAATCAAAACTAGCTCCATATAAATTATTTTTAGTACCAATAATTCATATATGCATGATATGACCTTATAGTTAAACACAAGATGGTTATAGAAACCATATGTTTCTGTTTTTGATGCGGCCCAGACCAGAGTAATAGCGAAACTATTGCTCTACAGGACTGTACGAGTCTAGCACTCTCAACTGCTTGGATGGCTATGTATTACAGTTTAATTTTAAAATCACAAAAAAGTGTTAGCCTCCTCCCATAAATGTCTAACTTTACACATGATTTTATAATAAAATACATAATTGATTGTTCTATCCTTTATTAAAATAAATTGTAATAGTTAAAGGCCATTATTCAAGGAGAATTACATTCCAGTGGTCATGGCCACCTAAATAGTGAGCAAGTATACTATTGTCCCTGAAGCACAGCCCACATGTATGATAAAAATGGTATGGACCTATTCTGCAAGATTTCAATTTAATCTCTTACTATGTATTTATAGCAACTGAGCATACAATGGCGTATTCAATTTTACTTTCACCACATTTTAAATCTTATGTATGTGTAGTGGTATAGCAAGTAAATGCAACTGCATCACAAATTGATGCTTTATTCAAGAAAACAAAAGGTGATCACATAATGGCAACAATTTCATATCTTTTCTTTCAATGTTTCTGCTTATGGTTTTACGACTCATCAATATTGAGGTAATTATGAAGCAGGAAAGGACCAGAGGCACGGAACTTGAAGCAATTCAGCAACGTTCTTTTGAAGGAACCATCCCAGCATTTCTCCTGGAGTGAATTTAGGGAACCATGAAAAACTGAAATCTGGCTGGCTGAGTGTGGATTTGAACCAGTGTCCTCCCAAATGTAATGCCAGAGTGTTATACTCCCATTAGGCTCAATCTCTCTTTTTTAAGTGACTTCCCTCAATTTTTTAAAAAAACATCCAGTTAAATTGTTTTGAAAATTTCTTTGAAATTAAAACATTATGAAGGATATTGAGATGGGTGTACAACTTGATTTTTAAGTTTTTTTGTGACAGTGCTGAGTATAAACAAAATTTTCTTGGGGTACTATCGAAGTTGAGTCCACTGATCATATTGTTTGTAAATAATACTTAACAGCAATACAAACAATTAACTTACCTTATTGTCACATAGGTACAATGATGTATTGATAGGTTTGAAAGGTTCAAAATCAATGTTAACTTTTTTCTCTTTGCCTTCATCTGTTACTATAGTTCCACAGTATATTACAAGTCCATTAGGTGGCACTGTAAAACAAAAAGTTAAGCTTAATGTCTCATTAGTATAATTATCACCCATTCTTGCTAATTTAATTCAATCAGCTCCCCTTACTAACATCTAAAACTTTCACTCACTCTTATGATGATGCAAATAGTTAATCCATAAACTTGTCCCACTTCTGTGTTCACTAACCAAATGGGCTTACGCCATTCCCACTCTTAATCCAACTCATGTCTACCAATGACTTCTAATCCAAATCCTTCAGCAAATTACACAGAAAAAAACAGCTATTCTTTTTTTTTAGCACCACACATGCTCAGTATTTGAGATTATTTCATACATACTACTTACATGTAGCTGAGGTATTGATGAAGTAATATTGCTGCAACAGTAGCAACACAATGCAAACCACACGAGAAGGAATTATCCCATTAATCTGAAAATTTGTACAAATGTTCCTAGGGTCATATTATTGAAGAATGTGTGTACATCATAGCTATGTGTATACTTACTGAGGAAAATTGAAATATAGGCAGTCTCATGCAAAAAAGTGTGCATCATTAGTTGTTGATATTTACCCCAGATGTTTCTTAGGCTTTATACTTTAAGAAAAAAAATGTATTACAGGTAAATATAGCATGTAGGTAGGTAGTGTGGCATATGTAACATTCAATAACAGCACAGAATGACATAGCAGATGTGTATTGTATCAGACACAAATTGTCAAACTTGCTACAACATTAATTACCTGAGCATTTTGCATGGCAGCCAACCGCAAAAGTAGACACGAGTCAGGTTTTATTCCAGTCCATGCTGAATTTCAACCCAACCACAACCTCCGCTAATATTGTCATGTCATGTCATAAAAGGTTGGCTATCATGAGAAATATGTTAGATTATTAACATCTTTGGCATTACAACAATTTATATCTGGTACAACAAATGTGTGCTATATGCTGCTCAGTGTTTTGTTACTGTGTTTATATGCAGTTACTGCTTCCCTTCAAGCCATATGGTTACAGAACACATTCCCCCCATCCCTCGAGGAATGAAGCCCAATAAACATTAGCATTAAACACTAATAGGTAATGGTACATATTTCTTGCATCATAACTTGGGTAGGGCTGGCCATATTTTTTACTTTAATTAATTAATGCAATGTACATCTGGTGTCCAATGTGCACATATTCTCAAATAAAGTGGGCGTGTACAAATTTTCAGATCAAAAAAGACAACTCCTACTAATGTGATTCTCACTGCAAAGACCCCACTGCAAAAAATTTGTGCATTTTAATATGTCTACATAAAGCTACCTTCACATTTTGATACTTGTGCCAGAACTTGTATCAGGATTTGTATATTTGTCAAGACGTGGCACTTTACCTCAAACGGCTCATACATTCGGTAAATACCGGAGTATCTCATTCAAGTCACTGATACATTATTTATGCTCATTTCACCTTTGACTTTATTTCTAATACACACACACTAGTGCAATAGCCAAACTTGACATGACCGAAAACTAAAATTTGGAAATTAGTGATATAAACCATAAGCATGTTTCCATTGTATGTTTGTTGTTTCCCAAATTTAGTTCTTTCATCAGCATGGCATAAGCACCTCGCATAACATTTCTAAATATATCTATTAGTATAATAGACAAGATTTAGCGGTGTCGCACCTACGTCATGTCACGCGGTGACGTCAAGCTATGACGTCACGCTTTACGATATTATTTGTGGGAGTGCGCGTTATTTAATATCATTTCCAAGCAACAGTGAATAAATTAACTCACAGAACACTGAAATAAAAATATTTATTGCGTTAAAATCGATATATCAATCATTAGATGCTTATATTTACGTAATATTCTTTTGATATATTGAAGTATTCCTTAAATTCTTTGTCTATAGATATTGTAAGATAAAAGATTTGTATTTCGAGCATCAGTGCTGCTAAATGTTTGGTTAGAGTATAACTAGCATGGATTAGAATTACAAGTTTCATTTGACGTTAACGCAGAGGGCATGAATAATTTAGTTTTTTTTTCAAAATTTAAACTGTGTCCTATTACTGAAATTATTTGTGTTTAAATTGGCATATTAATTATCAGTTTTTTTACTGAAACATTACATGGTTCAAATGAAAGAAGTTGCAAATTGTTCGCGATATATACGGCCTAAACAACAATGAAATATTACTTGGCATAGCTTAAGTTGTTATAGCATCCTTCGTTATTGCTGGAGTCATTATTTCAGCAGATGTAAGCTTTCTTAGCCGTTAAAATATCGATCTTCATCATAGGTAGCTATTAAGAAAGAAATGTGTCAGAACCTGTGAAGATTTGGGATCAAATTTATATCGCGATGCATGGAATGTATTAAATTGCGTGTGATTGAAGCTTTGCTTTTCTATCAGAAATTTTAGCGGATATTATGGTTAAGCTGAAATGCAACCTGGACCAAGATGACAACTGAAACTTTTTGCTACAGCACAATGAACGATAAATTACAATGAGCTTTATTTTGTAACAATTCTGATTAGTTAAGCAACTGCAGAGAAATATCCACGTTATTTAATAACATTTCTAGGCATCCACGAATAAATTAACTGACTGAACATACTTATTAGTTGCTTAGATTTATTTAATATTAGTTTATGTAGAAGTATTCGTTGATATCACATGTATGTAAGTTAATTTTCGCAATGTTAGCGGCAGTTTTGATAGATTGTTATTAGAATTGGCACTTGAAGTTACAGCAGAGGGCATGCGGTTTTTGTTTTGTTTTTTTTTCTGTTACTTAATTCATTACTTTGTTCTAACGTAAGTATTGCTAACATTTTTCGGTTGCGGAGCGTCTTACATTTCAGAATTTTTAGTTTAATTCATGGCGATGTTTAGGAAAAAAGGAAGACTGCAAATGTAAAGAAGATGCCATTATAACGAAGCAATTGATACAAATTTCAACAGGGCAGTACCAGTTTCCGGCCAGTGGAAAATATCACCTTCCACCCATTAAAACTAATATTACGTTGGAATGACGTAAGCTGTTAAGATTTATTTTTAATTTACTTTGGTTTTACTGATGCCTTATTTCAGCCGCATGTAACTGTGTCAGCTATTCAAATGTGTTAGTATAATTCTGAATAACGAATATAAAAAATTAAGATTGAAGAACCCTTATAGATTTTTTATTTGGTTTATTTCGCGATGCAATGTGACCATTGAAATGTGATAAGTATATGTATTAATATGCGTGTAAAGTAAGTATTGTTTCTCTGGCGGCATGTTTAGCACATGGAGGAAGGAAATATTTCCTCCATGGTTTAGCGTAGTACTGTACGTGGTTATGGGATTCTACGATAAGCGTGAAGCCGCAATTTGTTGATGGATTCTTATGTAACTCGACGAAAAAAACTGAAAGTAGAGAATAAAATGTTTTGATATCTTACTTAATTCTCGAGATATTGTATCTCAAAATTGACGTGGTTAGGTTGAAATGCGGCCTGGAACGGAAGAAAAATTTCGACATTGCCAAATTTGATGATGATATCGTATGTAACTCGAAGAGACAAATCGAAAACAAATAATACATTTTCTTTCCATATCTCGCTTAGTTCTCAAGATATTGTATCTCAAAATGTAGGTGGTTTGGGTGAAATCTGGCCTGGACCAGAAAAACAAATTACCAAAACCGCTATATATACACGGTAGAAATGCACTATATGTGTTTTATTTTCTTCCTGGTGGTTGTTGTTAGGTTGAAATACGTCCTGGACCAGAGGAAACTTCACCAAAACCATAGTTATAATTGATTTTCAACATGCTATATCTCGAAAACCAAGAAAGATATCAAAAAATTTTATTCTTTATTTTCGATTTATTTCGTCGAGTTCTACAAGAATGCATCATCAGATTGTGGCACCACGGTAATGATTAAACTGCCTGTTGTAAGATTGAAATGCAACCTGGACCAGGATAGCAACAGAAACATTTTGTTATTGCGCAAGGCAATAGGAATTATATTATGATTTATTTTTGTGTTTATTTAAGCGATTGCTAAGAAATGATTTGCCAGAAGTTGTTATGATTTAATTTAGTATCCTTCGTTTTCACTGTGGTCATTATTTCAACTGTAGGCTATGTAATTTATGTCATCCGTTAACACATCGATCTTCATCGCATTATTAGCGAAGATTGTGGTTTGACTGAAATGCGACCTGCATCAAGTTGACAACTGAAACGTTTTGCTACATCACAAGGGATGACAAATTACAGCACATTGAGCTTTATTTCAAAACAATTCTGTTTAGGTAAGCAACTAAAAAGAAATTAATTGCCAGAATACTCCAAACCCGTCAATTTTGACGGGCTTTGTGGCTAGTTATTAGTATAATACGCTAGATGTAGCATGTCACGGCTTGATGTCAATCTATGACGTTGCGCTAGGACCGTCACGCTTAACAATGATATTCTTGGGAATGCGCGTTATTTAATAATATTTACAAGCCTCAGTGAATAAATTAACTTACAGAACACTGAATAAAAGTACGTATTGCGTTAAAATCGACATATCAATCATTGGATGCTTATATTTATGTAATATTCTTTTTATATATATATAAGTATTCCTTAAATTCTTTGTCCATAGATACGTAAGATAAAAGTTTTGTATTTCGAGCATCAGTGTTAAGAAAAGTTTGGTTAGAATATTACTTAGGCTGGATCAGAATTACAACTGGCATTTGATGCTACGGCAGAGGGCATGAATAATTTAGCTTTTTTTTTTTTCAAAAATAATTTAAACTGTGCCCTATTATTAAAATTATTAATACGTTTGAACGGAAGTAGTTGCCCACTGATCTCTGATGTGCATCATGTACTACAATTAATAATATAAGTTTATCAGATTAATTTTAATCTTCTTTGCTTTCACTGAAAAATATTACAGAGGTTTTTATTTTCGCAGTGTGTAACTATGTCAGCTATTCAAACACTGTAATATCGGTCTGAATCACGTTGGAGATTTTGGTTTTTTACCTAACTTCTTTATTGAAGGTTTTTGATCAAATTTAGGTTGTTGCGTAATCACTGTGTCTCATCAATGAATTGTAGTTTTGGTCGGAAAGCTGTTGCACACGTTCGTTTTGTGATATGATAAAATAAGAACGAGGTCCAAAGAATTGTGCTATTCATTTGAAATTTACCACATACGTTCCTATGGTCATACCTTTTAAGAAAAGTGTACATGAAAGCAAAATGCAACTTACGTTAGACGTGAAGCAACATGAAAATTACGAATTAACACACACAAAACTGCCAATTCACTTCAAATTGTCATGTCAAAGATAGCATCTGTACAGCAACAACTGTAAAAATGCTGGCAATGTTTCTTGATAGGATATGAATATACTCCTGCGTTGTATAATTCACTTCTTACAACAACTTATTTTATACTTATGTTGCGATACATGACATCGCCACCAATGCGCGTGCGATTGAAGCTTTGATTTTGTAGCAGTAGTATTAGCCAAGCTTGTGGTTAGATAAAAAAAAAATCAGCCTGGACCAAAATAAATAATGAACCTGATCACAGCAAAAGCATGTTGAATTTAGCTATTATCAGTTATTTAAGCAGGTTTCATAAGCATTATGTCATGAATCACGATGTAAACTACTCCTGTATGTGGTTAATTTTAAAATGTAACCTGGACCAGGTTACAGCGCCAGGCAATAGGAATTTTCTTTATTTTATAATTCAATTTATTTTAACAAGTGCTAAGAAATGAATTTTGTTTAAATTGTCATACTGATTATTAGTTGCTTTTTTTTAGTGATATCTAGGGTTCGGATCTTTAGGAAAAGTCATATTTTTTTCCTGCCTTCTTTTTGACCTGAAATGCAGAAATAAACACTGATTCGACGTTTCTGATTTTATTTAAATGTATTTTATATAGCCTATAGATGCATATTTGGGCCATTTTCCTAATTATGGTCATATGGTCATATTTTGAGAAAAAAACTGGTAATTTTTGATAGAAGTTGTAGATGAAAAGAAATTAAGATAATTATTCAGAGAAATATATTCCTGTTATACATTGGAGAAAGAAACGAAACTAATTGTAACTAAATTGTTCAGAATTCACCAGCCAAGAATTAAAGTTATAAATTATTCTCACTCTCCGCCCGCTTTTTAAATTCGACTATGCAGCAGCAGCATGCCTGTGTCGAGCCGCGTCAATCAATGTCTCACTTCCGACGGTATCGCGAGAATTGAGTCCACTGCAGTGACCCACCGATGAGTTGAGAGGAATCAATTGTCTTCCTATGATTCAGTACGGCGAAACTGCTGCTTAACGGGAAACCCGTCCCTACCTGGGTCAGGTATTCCCCACATACCAGACTCTCCGCGTCGAAACAAACACAAAGCCTTCAGCCATTCACGCACTGTCACCAATGCTTTTGAAAATAATCCTGAACCAGTGTTAAATCTGCAGTGGATCAGTGAGTACCGCCATGCCGAAAACAAAACTTTCTGAAAGTGTAAAGTTATGGAGTTACGTAAAGGAATTTGGAGAGGAGTATTTTAGCACAGATGAAAGAGTTCTTTTCTGTAAATTATGTGAAACTAAAGTGAATGCAACAAAGCGATTTCATGTGCAGCAGCACTGCAATACATCAAGACACAAGAAAAACGTAATACGACATTCAACTCGGCAAAGCAAACAGCGACTTTTCTTGGATACATCTACAGCTTCGTCGTCTTCCAAATTATCATTTTTTTTCTAAAGAACTCTGTGAAATGATGGTATCAACCAACATCCCACTTAATAAAGTGAACAATGAGCATTTCAAATCGTTCTTGGAGAAATACAACACAGACGATTCCAACCGAATCAACATTGAGGAAGAACTATTTACCGTCTTGTTATGAAAATGTATTGCAGGCAATCAGAACTAAGATAGGCACCAATAAGATCTGGGTATCAATGGATGAAAGTACTGATGCTTGTGGGAGATACGTTGTAAATGTTATCGTTGGAACCCTACTTTCTGACAGACCGGGTGATATATTTTTACTGGACTGTGAAGCTCTTGAATCAGTAAACCATTCAACAATTGCCATCCGTTTCGACAACGCTATGAAACTGTTATGGAGCGGTGAAGTTAAGCGAGAACATGTCTTACTATTTGTGACCGACGCTGCGCCGTACATGGTAAAGGCTGGGAAATGTCTGAAGATGTTGTATCCTTCGATGGTGCATTTAACCTGTCTCGCTCATGGATTACATAGAGTTGCCGAGGAAGTAAGACTAAATTTCCCTGATGTTGATAGGTTAATATCAAATGTAAAAAAGATTTTTGTTAAAGCTCCAATGAGAGTGGCAAAATTTCCATCCCTCTTCCACCACAACCAGTACTTACTCGTTGGGGCACATGGCTCGATGAAGTTAGCTATTACTGTGAATATTATGAAAACATACGGAAAATAGTTTCTAATTTTGATAGCAGTGAAGCATCTTCCATAAAAATTGTCCAAGAACTCTTTTCCAGTAATTTGTTCAGAAATTTGGCGTACATAAAGTCAAGTTTTTCAGGTATCACAACTGCGATTTACCGTCTTGAAAAAATTGGTCTAGAACTGAATGAAAGTTTGGCGGTCGTTAAAAGTGTGGAAACCGAAATAGGCCAAGCAGGGGGCAGTGTGGCTAGCTTGCTGAAAAACAAATTCGATAAAGTGTTGTGTGGGAATAAAGGATATAAAACAATTTGTAAAATTAGTGAAATTTTACATGGTGGCGAATCTGTTTTGACTGAAGACGACCCACAATTAAATTGCAGTGACCTGACTCTGTTTAAGTACACTCCCGTCACATCTTGCGATGTCGAACGAAGCTTCTCACACTACACGACAGTTTTAAGTGACAACCGGAGAAAATTCCTCTTCGAGAACTTGAAGATGCATGTGGTGATATACTGCAATGCTGGCATCAAACAAGAATAAAAAATGGTATGTACACTAATTCGCAACAAATTTATAGTAAATTTCCATTTTTAAAAGTAAAATTCTAGTAATCCATTCTTTTACAGGAACAAGAAAATAACTTTCAATAAAATTAATTTGCCAATCGTACAGTGAGTGCATAGAAGCAAATTATGCTGTCTACTTGAAAGCGACACAGCTACATAAAATAAATTATGTACATTTGAGCATTTTTAATGAATAAAAAATTTAATGTTTGGTCATATTTTGTCTCTTTTAGGTCATATTTACCCATTTTTAAGGTCATATTTGCCTGCATATTTCGCAATTTTTTGGGTCCTAAAGATCCGAACCCTAGTGATATCATTAATTGGTTTTAATGAAAGAAGTTCCAAATTGTTCGCGATCTATGCAACCTAAACCACAAATAAAACTAATATTACGTGACATAACGTAAGGTTGTTAAGAATTATTTTTAGCATCCTTCGTTTTCACTGGGGTCATTATTTCAGCCGGAAGTAAGCTGTGCCAGGCGTTAAAACATCGATCTTCATTATAACCAATAAGAAAGTTGAAATAAACTGTGAAGATTTTGGATCAAGTTTGTATTTCATGATGCATGATCGGTATCAATGCATGATGACACTGACATGCAATACAGGGAATGTATAAATTCGCGTGTGAATGAAGCTTTGATTTTCTACTGGCTATATTGGCGAAGATTGTAGTAAGGCTGAAACACCGTTAAACCAGTCATTTTTGACGGGCTTTGTGGCTAGTATATGTATAAAAGGGATAGCAAAATGAACCACCACTTACCTTAGATATATCATGGGGTGAACACACAAACACAAAACAGGAAAAACAATGAATGTTTCGAGACTTGTCAACAGGAGAAAATGAAGGAGGGAGGGTGGTGTGGGAGACCGTTTCACAGAATGACCATTAGTCAGGAACATGGTGAGGGTAAATTCAAACAGAGGGCAGGGAGAGGGGGACAGTGAATTGGAGCTAGTACCTGAGAATGCCAAATGTTAAAAAAAAAGTTCGGAAAAATATATTCAAATGTTCATAACATAAATTTGAGAAAGTAAAACTAAACAGGTAAACAAAATAAAACTGAAAAAATATAATAATGATAATAAAAGAATCTACGTAGTTAAACGTCACCTCTGGCATGTGGTGGATCAATATACTGTAGACAGTGGGCATGGAGGCAAGTAGAGGATAGAGGGAAGGAGAAGTACTAACTGGGTATTATCTCAAATTGAGACCAGGAGGTTGCCTTGTGCCTAGTTTGTATTGGTAGACAAGTTTTATTGCCTTAAAGCATTTTCTTGCTCATTGTTATTATTATTATATATATATATATACACACAGAAGACCAAAATTTACAATTAAAACAAAGCAGATAAATAACATAGCAACACAATACAAACTCCCTCATCCAACCAGGGAAACTCAAAATTTTGACAGACAAAATGGATCAGCAAGGGATACTGATAGCTGGGATCCAGGAAATGAGAAATACTAATCAGGAACCGATGGAATCACAAGGGTATAGAATTTACAAGGGAATACCAGGAAAAAGAGTAATGAAGCAATGTCCACAATTCCGAACAGGATTCATAGTCAACCTCAAAATAATTGAGTCAATAGTACATTTCCAAACACAAGCTCCTAAGCTCTCAATGCTAACTGTAAAAGCTGCCAATAGAATATACATAATAATAAATGCCCATGCCCCAACTAATTATAAAAACACCAGAAAAGAACATAGAGAAGAGGTGGATGAATTTTGGGAACTTCTGGATCAAACAGCAACAACTATAAACAAAACTAGCATCAAAATTGTAATTGGAGATTTTAATGCCCAATTAGGAAGGGAAAAAAGATAGAGATGTAATAGGGAAATGGCCAGCACAAAGAAGAACGAACATGAATGTCCTAAGACTGGTGGAATTCTGCAGAAACCATGATATGATCTCAAAATCAAAATACTTCATGAGAAGACCAAATAAACTCAAAACCTGGAAACACCCAGACAGGAAAAAAGGAGGATGGCAGCTGGATCATGTTTGTATGGATAAGAATTACCACACAGAAATCTACAATGTAAAAGTACTGCGAGGAACAGACGTTGGATCAGATCATTACTTGGTAGAAATAAAAATCAAGTTCACTCCATTGAAAAAGAAAAGATGCCACCCCAAAAAGAAAAGAGCCTATGATCCACATAAACTGATAAATACCACAGAATATGGAAAAAGAACTGGGAGTATAAAATTAACAGATGATCTGGAGGAAATAATTCCCCAACTGAAACAAATAGCCGAACAAGTAGCCCCAATAAATCCCAGGAAAAAACACCAATGGTGGAATGACGAATGTGATAAAACAGTAGAAGACACGAAGCTTGGGTAAAATATTAGTCAGAAAACCAAACAATCACACTTGGAACTCATGAAGCAAAGAAAGCTAACCCAAAAAGTAATATGGAGAGTTTAACGCCAATACCAAAAAGATATTCTTTTAATGATAGAAACAAACAGCAAGAAAACAAACTTACGAGATGACTACAAAATATTTAGCAGGCAACTCCAAAGATATGATCCTCCAACACTAATGCTAAAGGATAAAAATAATAAGATGGCCCACAGCAATAAAGAAAATATGGACATCCTAGCAGAAGCATTTAACAGACTACCGAATTGCGAGAATCCTCCAGAACATCTTCAAATAAACACAGAAACTATAATAAAAACACTAAAAGAAAATATAAACCCACCAACAACACATGAAGAGATCTCAGGGACTACAAAGCAAGAGGAGAAGATCAAACATTTGTGGAGCTCTGGAAATATGCTGCAGACTCAAAGATATCATTTTGAAAATATGGAAAAGAGAAGAGCTACCAGATAATTGGTCTACAGCTGTAATACATGCATTATATATAAATAAAAAATAGAAAAATCAAACCCAGAAAATTACAGAGGTATTACCTGCTTGGATTGCCTATATAAAGTCTTGTCGAGAATACTGTACAATCGCTGCAAAGGTCAACTTGAACAGGAGCTAGGAGAATATCAAGGAGGATTTAGATCATGGAGAAACTGCCCAGAACAGATAATCACCTTAAAACTAATAATGGATGCCTACAAAAGAAGACAAAAACAACTAGTAATAACCTTTGTAGACTTCAAGAAAGCCTATGATTGTATCCACAGAGATTCAATGCTGGACATATTAAGAAATTTTAGACTCCATTCCAAATTAATAAAAATGATCAAATTAACCCTCACAAATACAAAATCTACAGTAAGTTTTAGGGGAAAGCTATCTGAACCATTTATGATTAAAACAGGGCTAAGCTGGGTGATGGTCTTTCACCACTGCTCTTCAACTGTGCGCTTGAATACGTGATGAGAGAATGGTACAAGGAAAATCCTAAAAACATAAAAAAATGGCACCAAGAAGGGTCAAATAAAGCTAAATTGTTTGGGATTCACAGATGACTTAACATTACTAGCTTATTATTAATATTATCATCATATGCCAAGTACAGCAAAAGACATGTACAATCAAATAACTATATCTATAGATTCAAGCCATCTTCTGGCAGCTGGTCCAGCTTTATGCAGTGTGAGGAGGCCTCCAAATAATCTTCTTGATGGACAGTCCATCACAATGTGGTCAGCAGTTTGTATACCACCACAATCACACAACACGTCTTCACAGAGACCCCATTTATGCAATGTTGCATTGCACACTCCGTGACCTGTGCAAAATCTGTTCAATTGACACCAAAGACTCCTAGGTTGTCGGATCTTTTATAAGCTCACAAATGTGTGGATTGTTGGCTTCCCACTCCTTTCTCCACTCTTCATACAAGTTAAAGTAGTTATTTCTGAGATTGGCTGCTACCATGTAGGCAGATCTCCTCGATTTTAAACATGTGCGAGGCAGGTAAAGGAGGTCATCATGAGAGGAATCATGTTTTCCTCCACTCCTTCCAATTCTCTAAGCAATATCGATTTTCTCTTCAAATGTGGTGGAGGAATGTTGGAAAGTACAGACAGCCAGGACAATGGGGTAGACCTAATGACACCACTCACTGTTCTCATAGTAGCGTTAAGCTGGGTGTCAACTTTGGCAATACGAGCACTACCAAGAGATGTATAGCAACAGTATCCTGCTGGGGAGAATGCCAAACCAAGGACTGGTCCTCGAAGAACTTGAGTGCCGGCACCCCATGACGTACCAGCCAGTTTCTTTACAAGGTTCATACGGGTCTTCACTTTCTCTGCAGTGTTAGATAAACTCTGATGAAAAGTGAGGGCTCGATCCAAGGTAGCTCCCAGATATTTGGGGTGGTCTTTGTGTTCTACTATTCCAAGGGGTCTGAAGGTTGGTCTTATTCTGATGTAGGTGAGCTGGTTTGAAAGGTGGAACCAACAATACTCTGTCTTTGTCAGATTTGGTTTTAGTCTCCACTTAGAGAAGAATGCGTAGAGCTGGTTAAGACTCTCAGAGAAGCTTTCTTCACAAATCTGGAAGTTTCTATCCTGGAAAGTAATTGCCAGGTTATCAACATACTGAAATTTCCTGCAATTTAGTTGAGGTATGTACGCAATATATAAATTAAAACGCACACGCGCCAGCACCGAACCTTGAGGCAGTCCATTGTTGAGAACACGCTAGCGACTCTTTTGGACACCGCAGTGGACCTGGATTTTGTAATTACTCAGCATGTTGTTCAAGAGTTCAAATTTTTTTTTTTTTTTTTTTTTTGCACGGTACAGTATTTAGAAATTTGAGGAGACCCTCAAGCCAGGAAGTATCATAGGTTGCTGATAGGTCGACGAACACAACTCCAGTTTTAAGTTTCATTTGAAATCCAGTCTCAATGTGGGTCACGGGAGTCAGAACCTGTTCGGCTACGGTTTGGCCTGAACCCAGCTTGCTCTGGGGGAATGACTTTATTAATGACGTTGTGAATCCGAGCCAGAATCATTCTTTCAAGCAGCTTATATGCTGTGCTAAGGAGAGAAATTGGTCTATAGTGTTCTGGTGCAGTTCCTTCTTTAACCGGTTTCACAATGGCTATCACCTTAGATTTTCTAAAGGCAGGAGGCAACTTTGAAGTCTGTAATGTTTCATTTAAAAGTGTGAGCAACCATTTTCTTGCAATAGGGCCTGTATTAACGAGAAATTCTGGGTATAGGCCATCATGTCCAGCGGCTTTGCGGAATCTAGTATACTTCAATGCAGCATCCAGTTCAGACAAAGTGAACGGGTTTGAAAATTCTGTATTTTGTTTAATGAGCTTCTTGACTTCATTACTACCTAATAACATACAAGAAGCCAGGAGTCAAATAATTAGTTTACAAAATATAACACAGAAGTTAGGACTCGAAATATCTTCTGAAAAGACTGAAATTATGGTAACAGAGCCTCTAGTAACAAACCACGTAACTGTAGATAACAGGAAAATAAAAATAGTAGTACAATTTAAATACCTGGGCAAAATTATAACGTACAACTTGAATGAAAAACCTGCCTGGCAAAAGAGAACTAACAAAATGATAAAATCTTGAGCATAGCTGAGTGTCAGCAACACCTTTTAGTTTAAAAAATACAGTTGCAGGGTAACATTCTCTACTCATAACAGTATATAGAAAAACATTAGACATGCCATTAAAACGACGAATGACCCCTTTTCCAATTCAGGAGTTTATAAAATTACATTTAAAAATTGACCTCATTACTACATAGGGCAAACAGGCAGGCAAATAAAAATCAGATATAAAGAACATATACAAAAAAAAACAGCAACATTCCTAATTCCACATTTGGCGAACATCTGTTAAAGGCAAACCACTCGGCGAGAGGTTTAGAAAGTACGATAATTCTACACAGAGAAAAGAAAGAATTAGAAGAATTTGAAATCTTTAATCACTTAACGAAAAATGATGGTAATATGCTTAATGACCAGTGGGAATTAGTTAACAAACAATTCTTAGAAGCTTTCAAGCCAATAATTTCAACTGAATAACATATGTATTAAAATATGTCTATAATGTTCGATTCTCCTCAAAAATTCTATTAGTTAAGTAATTGTTTACATATGAAGTAGATTTTAACCAATTTTTAAATATTATGTTACAATTTTTATCATATTACATTTAAGCACTTCTTTTAAATAATCTGAGTCACAATAACATTTTAGGAATAGTGGAAACTTGCACCTCAGCCCATCATTCCATAATGCAATCTTTACACAGTAAACTAAACTTGCTTTTTAAGGAGCCATAATATGTAATATTCCCCGTAGCACCATCTAACAAATTTACAAAGTTCGTTGATTCACATATAACTGGTCAGTTGGCGGAAGTCGCCCACCTCGTACAGATGTTGTCTAGTAGACGGAAGGAAGAATCGTGACGATGCGCAACTTCGCACGAAAGTGACTGAATTGCGATAATGCTTCCGCCTATGTAATTTTAACGTATGTATTAATATCATATTCTAAAGATAAAAAATGTATGTATATATTTTATCCTAGTGCAATTTTAACATGAATTTTTGTTTAGGTGTCATACTTCTGAAGAAGACAAACATGTATTTTTCGAAACTGCAGTAAAGTTTTAAAGAATAAAAACTTTTAAGCAACTGGTGGCTAACATAAAAAAAAATGATAAAAGCTCAAAAAATAATGCGGTCCACATACAACAAAAAATGTCAATCAATCAAAACAAAATTAAAACACTACAAGACGGCGGCTCAGCCAGAAGTTACATACAGAAGCGAAAATATTTAAAGTCACCAGAAAAAGAGAATTGAAAAAATTTTAAAAGTGGAGAGAAGAATAGCAAGAACATGTCTAAATAAAAAATATCAGAAAGAGGGACAATGGAGGATAGTGCCAAAAGAGGTGGTGTACAGGGAATTGCAGTCCATCACTGATGCTATACGCAAGAAGAGAATTTCTTTCCTTGGTCACATCATGAGGACACCAGAATACAGATTAAAAATAATAGAAAAACTTTGGAAGCCGAAGCAACAGGCAGGTTGGATTAAGAAAGTTAGAGAAGATTAGGAAGAATTAGAAATAACCCTGGATGATCTACGAAACAAAACAGAAAAACTCAAAAAATTGAAAGACGAAAAAATAAGATTTGAACCAAAAATAGACAAACGACAATAGACAGATCCGGACAGACAAAGAAGATCACAACGAATGAAAACATACTGGGAAATTCGGAAGGCATGCACATGCCTAAGAAGACAACCAGAAAAAGACTACAGTATCCAATGAGGCTGTAAAAGCCTAATAATTTATATATACATATTATTAGGTGGTCTTTCTGTGAGACAGTCTCCAGCTGCGCCCACCTCTCATAATGTTCTCCTATTGGCGAAGGGTTTATCCCAAATATTATTATTTGTGTTTGTGTCTTTTCTGTGTGTTCGCACCCACATCCATCATCTAAAAGTAAGTGGTGGCTCATTTCCCTATCATAATTTGATTTCTTTCCACTACTTAGCATCTTGATTTCATTGTTAACACACACACACACACACACACACACACACACTAGCCATCAGAATGAATGGACACAGACAATCGGTTTTCACCCAGAACCCTGACCACCCCGTATCTTATCATGCCACCAACAAGCTTAACACATATTCTGCGGTCCGTGTCATCAGAGTCCTCTCGGACGGAAGCAGCATTTCGGAACTCAGAAGGTAGGAACTGGCGTATCAGTACCAACTGGGCACCAGACAACCACCAGGACTAAATTTAAGATAGCAACAATTTTCCTCCCACCCATCCCCCTCACCTCCTACCTTTTCCCACAGAACCATCGTTGAGCAGAGCCTATATTTTTGTAATTTGTAACTTCAAATTTAGTTTAAATTTAATTTTTTTAAATTGATTTTCGTATATTCCCAGTTTTACTCAGTACGCAATTTAGGACAATCAGTTGTCTACCGCGCTTCCGCGACAAAAACCTTTTTTTTTTTTTTTTTTTTTTGCTGTCATCAGTCTTTAGACTGGTTTGATGCAATCCTCCATCCCTTCCTATACTGTGCTAACCTCTTCATTTCTACATACCCTTACAAGCCACATCCTCAATTATCTGCATCATATATTCTAATCTGTCTTCCTCTACAGTTCTTACCTTCGACTGTTCCATCCACTAACAAATTAACCAATCCAGCATGTCTCAAAATATGACCTACCAGCCTGTCTCTTCTTCCTGTAAGCTTCTTCCATAAACTTCTTTTCTCACCCATCATTTCCAAAACTCGTTCATTTCTTACTTTGTCTGTCCACCTAATTTTCAGCATTCTTCTGTAGCACCACATTTCAAATGCTGCAAGTTTCTTTCCTCCCGGTATTCCTAAAGTCCATGTTCCGCTACCGTAAAGGGCTGTGCTCCACACAGAGTTTTAAAAAGTTCTTTCTAATTCCTAGATCAATATTTGAAACTAAAAGGTTTCTCGTTTTCATGAAGGCTCTTTTTGATAGTGCTATTCTGCTATTAACATCATTCCTGCTTCGGCCATCGGTTGTAATTTTGCTTCCCAAGTAACAGAACTCACTCACTTCTCCTATTGCATCCGATCCTATTTTTATATTCAATCTGCTAGTATTGGTATCATTTCTGCTACATTTCATCACTTTTGTCATACTTTGATTTATATTCAGTCCAAAATCTTCCTTCAGTATTTTGTTCATCTCATTCAATAACTTCTCAATATCCTCAGCACTCTGCTAACAAGACTATGTCATAAGCAAATCGTAGCATACTGATTTTTTCTTCCTGAAAACTTATGCCACATGGAAATTTTTCTTTGACTATCTTCATTGCTTCTTCTACATACAAGTTGAATGTTAAGGGGGATAGTCTACAACCTTGTCTCACACCCTTTTTAACTGATGCATGTCTCTCGTGATTCTCTGCTTTTATTACAGCCACTTGATTCTTATATAGTTTATAGAGTATTCTTCTATCTTGATACTTTAGACCTGACTTCTTTAAAATTTTGAACATCTTGTCCCACCTAACATTATCAAAAGCTTTTTCTAAATCAACAAATGCCATAAAAGTATCTGTTTTTCTTGATCCGCCCTTCAAATATTGATCTTGAAGACAGAATTGCTTCCCTTGTAGCTTGTACGAGAACCTACAGACAGGTTTATTACCTATTTATTAGTATTTTCTAGCTTATGCCCCTCCAACCTCCCACCCTTTTCCAACCATATGCTACTGGCCTCCAACATGCAGCCATCTCACTACTACTGAAGAAGAACCATAGGCTCGAAAATTTTATTCTGTGTGTGTACGTGTTGTCCCCCCCCAAAGAATGGGAATTATTGGCATAGTTTGTTTTAACAAAAAAAAAGGAATTAAATAAATCTGTTTTTATTATATAGTGAACATACGATGTAGCAATTTTATAGCAGTTATTTAGAGATTTATAAAAGCAACTTACAAATTTGGTATTTAGCTAATAATGACATACGTCGCTGGAAGCAAAGATGTGTACATAACTACTGAATAAATATGGCAGGGATGAGGTAGCCTAGACTTCAATTTAATGAAGTTGATGTGAACGTACAGGACTCGATAGGGGGCAAAATGAAGTGGCCACCTTACATAAGAGAATTCATTTGGCCCAGTCAGCTTAAATATAAGGATAGAATTCCAATCACAATGTTTTTTTAACGGCCACCCAAGAGATTTATTCATTGAATTCATCTGCTTGTACCATCCTGATATCGTCAAGTGACAAACTGAAACAGTATGATCTCATTTAGAAATGGCTAGAATTATATGCTGATGAAAGAAGAATGGACATACTGAGAAAATGTACTAATTGTAGAAGGGAGAGTAAGGAATTTGTGCCCTGAGTAATGAAATACAAAGGTACACAAACTCTGTTCAAAACTGAAAAGCTATTTTTAGTGGCAAAGAGCCAAAAATTATCCACAGAAAGCAAATTAATAGTCATTCTAAAATTATTACGCTAAACGTTTAGATTGTAATGTAGCCTGGAAAACACTAATATGAAAAAATAAGAAGTTAAAATCAACATAATAACAGCAACAGATTGGACATCCACGTATTGTATGTATAGAGTTAGGTTGAAATGTGATTCAGGGTTCATTATCCACACAAGATAGTTCACATTTTAATATTATATAAAAAAAAAGAAGCTGTTTTAGCAAATTGATCAGATGTCAGGATTGATTGGAAAAGTGTTTATTATATCTTTCAATTTATGAAGTTTGGACCATAACAACAGCGACATCCTCGTATCGTGTGTATGTGCAGCTAGACTGTACTGTGATCCAGGGCTCATTCCATGATGGTTGAAATTCCTGTTTTATCTTACTTTCTCTCTCTCTCTCTCTCTCTTTTTTTTTGCAATGGTTTGCCATCAACGGTGTTAGTCTTGTATGAATCTATATATTAATACGCTAAGCGAAAACTTAAGATCCCTTTTTAAGAATATTGCACACACGGAGAAGTGTGAGATTTGGCATAGTTAAAGTTTATATGGAGAAGAAGTGCAGAAAGCTAAAATCTATATATAATAATGTCACGTAGTACACCACAATCAGAGCCCTTGGGCGTAGCGGGGTCGTTGATGAACACACACACTTTAACACAATGAAGCTTTATTAAACAGTTCATACAGAACAGAAGCAGGGAGCGAGCTAACTACGGTAGAAGGAAGTATCGCTTATATAGTAATTAACAGTCTAGAACATTAACGCTGGTAACAACAACAACATTCCAGAACAGTTTAAGTAAAGTTAAGAAATTAAAATTTTATGGGACTTGTTGGATTCGAACCCAGTTTCTTAACATAACCACTACACTACAAAAGTCTTTCCTTCTTCATGGCCTGGTCCTCTTGATGTGCTACAAATACATTAAATTAAATGAAATAAAACACTCGCTCGCCTACGTAGTTCGCTCAGATGCCGCCAGTTATGGGCATTGCTTCACCTGACGGCTGGTAGATAGCGCAGCTAGCGGCCAGAATATTGGGCAAATGGAGGAACTTAGCTAAAATTATATATATCTTACAAACCTATATATTAATATTCAAAGCGAAAATTTTGGATCCATTTTTAAGAATAAGTACCGTGCACAAACGGAGAAACTTAAAGAAATACATCGCGCACAGGAAAGTTTAAGATTTGGCATATTTAATGTTTATATGGAGAAGAAGTGCAAAAAGCTAAAATCTGTGTATAATATGTGTTACAGATATATCAAATTAAACAAAAAATTCGTTGTTTACATTATTATTTTTTTAATGGTAAGCGATGTCTGTGATCTTAGTCAGCAGTAAAGAAAAAATATAATAAACATAGTTAATACATGTTACAAATAGATTATTCAAATAAAAAATTAATTTGCGAACGTGTGTGTGTGTGCGTGAAATGGGATCGGAGCCAACGTTCTTACGCGAGTTCCCCGCATTGAGACACTCTGTGGTCTTTGGTAAAATGAAAGACTCGGATAAAGTAGAGATTAATCTTTTAGTTATAAAAGGAATACTTCGAAAAGGAATGTAGCGATTCTGCCAGATACTATATGGTCATTTGATTATTTAAAATGTTAAACTTTGGTTAAGTGCCTTTTGATTTTTTAATTTCAGTAATTTCATTAGAGATAGACAAGAAATAAGGAATATTTATTTGTGTGAAATTCAAAATGATAATAGACCAAATTTAAATAGCGAACACACAAAATGATGAAATTATTTTGATAGATACATTTAAATGAACACTGAATGTCATACCACGAAATGTTTACAGTTTCGAATTTACAATGCAGGTTTCGCAATGAAAAACATTTCGATTCAGAAGTCACTTCAATTTTCATAAAGCCAAAGCAGTTTTCTGGCCTTAAGTCAAAATGAATATTTTAAATTCAAATGAACCATCGATAAATACATTTCATCATTTGCTATGGTTAGATTAGAAGCTCAAATTTAGCATACAGTTACGCATGGAGTGTATCGTTTTAATTTTATGGATAATGCAGAGAATTAAGCCAAACACATGCTAATAACGTATTGGTACACATTCACAGTTAAAGACGTCAGGGTATACAGTATATATCTATGCTCGCACCAAATGCAATAGAACAAATTTAAATAATGATTATTACTCTTTCATGAAAGAAACTAAACAACTTAATGAATTATGATCGAATTTTGACCGCTGGGCGATCACTAGTAGAACATTAAAACGTCAATTCATACTGCAGCAATATAGAATTAGATAAAGATATATTAACTTTACGGAGTTGAGAATTTTCTCCACAGCTTTGGTGAATATGGTTCCTCTGCATAATAATTTTTGTTTGCAGTTCTGCGGAACACTGGATAATGTCTACAGGTTGCAACTTCTATTCGCTTTTTTGAAAGAAATTTTGGCTCTTAATAGAATCATTTTATTTTGGGCTCTGAAAAGAGCAGTTTTTGTAGAAGCTTGCTGAATGGTGCAAAAAGTTGATGAAATACTGGTCCCAAAGTGGTTTCACCACATGAACTCTTCCAAATAAGTTGGAAAAAATGCTTCAGAGGTTCCATAATGAAACTTTATCTTTTGTTTAACTCTATACTAGACACTTTTGACCTCTTATGTATGCACTTCAGGATTGTCTGGATCCACAACAAAATCATCGGCATATACACTGCTGTCAAGGTTCAACAAATTTTTATATGACAGGAAACAATCCATCACTATCAACGAACAGGTAGAATACGCTTTCTTATGCAATAAAATGTTTTCTCCGTCCTGTCTGCCACTTCCACTACAAAACATTTCTTCGTACCTCTTTGAATTCCACCAAATACCCAGTGCCCTTTACCTTAAACCATGATTATATTTCCTGTGGAAGAAGTTTGTATCATCAATTTTGATCATTAGTTCTCATTAAAATCAATTTCAATTGGCTGGTTTTTTTACCCACTGTGCACATTAATGCCTGCAAAAATTGCTCTGGTCTACTTTACTGTGTGTAGCATGAGGAACCAAAGAGGCCTTGTGAGCAATGTTATTTTGTGGGATGTTTTCATACCAGCAGTACATGAACAGGATCATTTGTCTCAATCATAAATTACTTTTGGGAAAAAAACCTCCAATCTCTCTTACTTTACACACAACAATATAGTTTGTACCTCCACATGCAAGGAACCTTAAAATTTGGGCAAACGAATGAGTTCCATATCAATTTACGCCTAGCCAATATCTCTCAATATCTCTATATCATCCTGTCTAATATATAGGGTGATTCTAAAAATATTCCAAATCTCCTCAATTATCTGTTCCCTGTTTAGTATTTCATGAAAGAAAAGCTTCTTTCAACAACCAGTCTATTTTTAAATTTAAAATTCTGCTTTTAACCAGATTCGTTCAAAATTATCCGCAACATGATCGCATCTGGTTACATTCAAATATACCGCTATTGTTCGATAGTGGGTCATTCCTTGTTAATTTAACCAAGCCATGACGCCCACTGACTCGGATTTTGATGAAACTTGGTAAGTTTACTCATTCTATACGAAAAGTGTGCACATAAATTTTTTTCTTCTCAATCTGGTTTAGTTTTCATTTTACAGCCAATCAAAATTTTGAATGATTCATTCCCAATACTGAAGATTCTGCCCTTCAATTGAAAAGAATTTATATTTAATTTATTATTCAACCAATTTTTATGAAAATTTACATTAATATTAACGAAAGCATGAAGATTCTAGAAAAAAAAATATGAAAAAATTCCAAGTATAATATTTTTAAAAATAGAAAAAAAATTATTTTATGAATTTTTGCTGAAAGTGTGTAATACGTTGAAAGTTAATATCAACCCAAAAAAATTCTTTTTCTAATGATCTTAGAAGTATGTTCCGTCATTTAAAAACATAAAAATAACAGCTTTATCATTTCTTTGTGTATACTTTTAAAATTAAATATAATTTTTGAAAAATTTTCATTATCAATTTGTTTACATAACTATATATTATTTGCTGGAAAAAACAATTTTTAATGTATGTAAATGGAGACTTTCCCGGAGTATTGATTCAATGAAGGCTTCACGGGTGTCCAGCCGGATGGAGTCAAAGAATGACAACGTTTCAACAACCTGCTCGGTTGTCTTCATCAGGTCTATTAAGATAATTCCTTCTCAAAATCACCAACAGACGGGCTAAGCCGCCGCCGAAAATTCTAAGGTCGAATATCGAGGGTTGCCAGGACGCCCAATCAGCGCGCAGGACTTGAGGGTATCGATGTTACGGACTGCGTACGGAGCCATAACACGTCACCCATCCAGGTACTCACCACGCTGAATGTTGCTTAACTTGTAGCCATAAGTGCTGGCGAACTTAATCCACGGCGTCAGTTTGCATCCATTAGACTTTAAGAAGATTTCTGTTTAGCAAGACTTAGATCCCTAATAATCAGCCTCCAGGCTTCACTCAAGTAAAGTCCGCTATTCCTATTGATGTTATTGTTAAGCTGTATTTCCAATGCTTCCCGAATTATTGAGTCCCAGAATGAAGAGGCCCTGGCCAGCAGCACCCTTTCATCAAACACTATTTTATGCTATTCATCGAAAGCGTGTTCGGCTATTGTGGACTTTTCCACTTGCACCAGTCTCAAGTGTCGTTTGTGCTTGGTAATACGTTCTCCGATGGTTCTAATCGTCTGCCCAATATAAACTTTGCCGCATTCACAAGGTATGGAATAAATACCAGGAATTCTTTGGCCTAAATCAGCCTTCACCGAACGAAGCACATCACGAATCTTAGCGGGCAGCCGAAAAACGCTTTTTATGCCAGACCGCGCCAAGAGCCTTCCAATCTTTCTGGACATGTTGCCGGCATATGGCAGAAAGGCAAGAGTTTTAGGTGGTTCCATTAGTTCAGTCGGTGGTCTTGGTGGCTTCTGGATAAAAGCACACTATATCTGTCGCCGGGAGTACCCAACAAGGAGGTTATCTACACATCAATGAAATAGAAATAATTACTGCCAAACTCAACAATTTAATTGTTGCATCAGTTTACAAACCACCTCCTCCAACTGGTCAACTTCATCACTGTCCTCAGTACCGAAACCTTGCATATATGTAGGAGACTAACAGCCGACATACAACCTGGGGTTAACCAAATTCTGATGAAAACTGAGAGAAACGCACTGAGAGGTGCAAAAGTCAAGACCTGTATTTCAGCTATGATGCTAGAGAAAAGAAAACATTCCATTCTACTAGATCGCAATCTGACACCAATCCTGATCTGGTTTTTGTTTCCACAGATGAAAGAACCTTTAGACCACACAAGGAAAGTCCTTCAGCATTTTCCGAGAAGCCAACACAGACCCACACTAATCAGTGTTGGTATCACAACACCTATTATCAGATCGATTCATAAACGAAAGTGGAATTTAAAGAGGGCAAACTGGGACCATTATGGCTCCAAGATAGATAGTAACCTGCGTTGGATACCTCCAAAAGTGAAAACTACGAGAGATTTGTAGGTATTGTTATTGCTGCAGCTAGACGAAATATCCCTGGGGGTACAGGAAACAATACATTCCATGCTGGGACAAATCTATGCAAACTTTATATGAAAAAACTGGTGACCCTGAAACAGGAAAAAGAATATTAGAAAAACTGAATGAAGGGAGGAAACAGAAATGGAAAGAGCTAACTTCTCAAATGATCTTCACTTACTCCAGTAGAAATGCATGGACTCTCCTTAGAAAACTGGGCACAGCCTCAAACGCGTGCAAAGAGGAGCCAGGAATTACACCAGCTGAAATGGCATTGCACATCAAAACAAGAGCTGTCAAAGTCCCGATAGATCATGCCATGAAGAAACAGATGGAGAGAGAGATGACTGATATGGATAGCAACCTTAGAAATAATCTTACCCTTTCTAATCCATTTAGTCATGAAGAAGTTGAGAAAGCCATCAAAATGCTAAAACTGAGGAAGGCTGCAGGATTAGATGGCATTCTCCCAGAATTCATAAGATATCTCGGCAAGGAGGGAAGAACTTGGCTCAAGAACTTCAGCGATATCCTGGACACTGGCATAATCCTCTCAGAATTCAAGATGGCTCACACCTTGACGATTCTCAAACCAGGCAAACCAGCAGATGATGCTTCTAGCTATCAACCTATTGCTCTACTCAGTGTTTGCTATAAGCTTCTAGAACGCCCCATCCTTAACAAGGAATAATAAATATCATAACACCAACATATCAGGCAGGTTTCAGGCTAAAACGGAGCTGTTGTGAGCAAGTATTAGCACTGACATCATATATTGAAGCTGGATTTCAGAAGAAGTTAAAAAACATCAGTATCCTTTGTCAATCTAACAGCGGCATATGATACAGTTTGGCTGGATGGACTGCTACTTAAACTTAAAAAACATATACCCTGCAGGAAACAAACATCACTCCTGAAGAATATGCTGACCAGCCGATATTTTAAGGTCACCATCGGGCATAAGACAAATAAGACATTTAGAATAAAAAATGGATTACCTGAAGGGTCAGTACTAGCTCCATTGCTCTTCAACTTGTACACCAGTGACATGCCAGAAACAAAAGGCAATAAATTCTGCTATGCTGACAACTTGGCTATCGCCGTCCAAACTGGCACATTAGAGGAAGATGAGAGCATTCTCTCTAATGACTTAGAAACCTTGAATGCATATATTAGGAAGTGGAGACTTTGTCCGAACCCAATGAAAACAGAAGTATGTGTATTCCACTTGAGCAATAGAATAGCACATCAGCAGCTCAAAGTGAACTTCTGCCACTAGAGGGTCAAACATAATTTCTTTCCTAAGTATCTTGGCATCACTTTAGACCGCTCATTAACATTCAAAAAACACGTCGAAAACACAAGTCAGAAACTGAAAACACGAAACATCATGAAGAAGCTAGCTGGTACTTCGTGGGGAGCTGATGCGGACACACTACGAACAACTGCTCTCACCATGGTTTACCCTGTTGCTGAGTACTGTGCTTCAGTGTGGCAACATAGTGCTCATACTAGAAAAATTTATGTCCACCTGAATGAGTGTATGAGAGTAATAACTTGCACCCTAAAATCCACCCCAGTCCCCTGGTTACACCTAATCAGCAAAATACCACCTCCAGAGATAAGACGTCAAGAAGTGAGTGGATAAAACTACACCATCCTGATCATCCACAGGATCTCCCAATCCACGAGGTTCTAAATGACTTACCCTCCACTCATCTTAAATCCAGAAATCCGGTATGGGAAGATGTATTTGACTTTGATGTCACGGAAAAAATGGCAACAAAACTGGAGCTCTGCATCTGTAAAACATCCAGATATTAAAGATCCCACAACTGAACTTCCAGGATTCCATCTAGAGACCAGTGGGTCAAACTAAATCGCCTAAGGGTGAAAACATGCCGAGCAGGTCGCCGTGCAGGTGGCGGTGAAGGCTGATGTTGCGGTAGATGGGTAAAAACATACCGTGTAGCTCACGGTATAGGGGAAGGTAGATGTCGAGGTATAGCTTCTAGCGTTCACCAGTGTTTTGAAAACTCTTGTAGGAGCCACACGTTGTAAATCATTGATATTTTGTGTTTAACGCGAGAATCATTTACTTTAATTAACCTGCAATGATTGTGGAAGCGATAACGGTAGGGATGATGATGGTCTGTCAGTATCCACAAAGTGGTGGCTACTTTCTACGACTGGTATCGGAAGGTTCCGTTAACAGCAAATAAATGAACAAAGACAAACGCTTGGCGAACTTCACCATTTAAATCAAGAACTGAAAAATCATCCAGACTAATCTACGAAAGACACCACAAACTTTACAGTAAATGTTTGTAACAGTTACCACAACAATCCAATCCGTGGTGAGGGAAAACTGGTAATTATTTTAAATAAAGTAATGTACTGTTTAACAAAGCATTTTCAAGTCAAATCTAAAATTTTTCAACCCAAAATCAGAATTTCTGTTTAAAAATCAGAATTTTCCATTTCAAATTCAGTTAACAGTTTATTATAAATAATAATTGGCTCGAGAATTTTTGTTTTTACTTTCTTTAAATTTATAATGATTGTAGGACTGAATTGTTTGATGTTCCATTTCCGTTGGTATATGATGTGTAATAATTTCTGAATAGTCAATCAAGTCACTACAATAGATAATTATTTCAATTAGAGGAAATGTAGGTGGGTGCAGGAAAGGTGGAAAGATGTGTATGTATGGAATTTGCCATCGGAGCGTGCGCTGAATTGAATTTAATTACATATTATTATTACTATAAAATTTGTTGTAATTTATTTACCGCTGACTATCTAATTGCTTGAAACATTAACTTTTCGGTAGTTGTCCAATTTATAAAAATCTGTACTTGCTTCATCAATAATTTATTTAAAACAGAATGTAGCATTGTCAATGTCAGTACATTGTTAATTTATATCTGCAGTTGTATAAAACGAAATGACATCCATTAAATAAATCAATATTTAGAACAAGACAAAATTAAATAACACCACTCTGTATAATACGAAAGCCGAACTGCGTAATCAAGTGTAGCAGGTGGATCGCGTGGCCTGACATAGCTCAGCCAATCAGAGAAAAGCAGACATCCAGCGGCACGCTAGGCGGCGAGGTGAAAACAAAATAGTTTGTTCTCTCATCGACATAGCGGTGAGCGGCGACCAAAGCCGCGAGATGCGACCGCCTCGGCGTGCGGTGACTCATTATTTTCAATGCTTTTGTTTCACGTGGATGAAACATCTACCGCGACCGCCACCTGCACCTCGAGCTGCTCAGCATGTTTTCACCCTAAGAACAGGCCATGCGAAATGCAACGCCATGTTGTATAAGTGGGGTCTTCAGGATTCTCCTGCATGTGACTGCGGAGCTCCTTCCCAGTGTGTGGAGCATATCATCAGGGAATGCCGTCTAAGGAAGTATGATGGACCATTTGAAGATGTTTTTGGAGCTACAAGTTTCTTCATAGAATGACTGGAAGAACTGGACATCAACTTGTGAATGCTACCAACATTCTCGTCATTGTATATATTTATATGTATTGTATTAGTTGCTTAGGCATATGACAAATAAATAAAACGATGTTCAAGATTAGTATTTAGAAATAAAATAAAAATTGTCCTCACAAAAATAAAAAAACATTTCGCGTCATTATTTGTTTTTATAATGGTCTTAGGAGACTGTGGCGAGACAGTATAAAACCATGTGTAAAGCAATAAATCAGAACGAAGCATTGTCGAGAGAGAGACACGAAGTTGATTGTTGAAGTCAGTCTGCCGCAGTTGGGAGTTGGCCGCTACAGTCGTAATGTATTGTGTTAGCTACGCGCCCGGTATTAAGTTTGGCTGCGCGCTCCAGCAATACATTAGAGCAGACAAATAAGGCAACACAATGTATGTTGAAAATCACTAATTAGTCTGCAACGAACTGTAGAAGAGATGGGTTGCAAGTGGCAGGGCGCCCTGTAATAAGTTGGCAGCATGCCCGGTATTATTGTGTTGAGCAGCAGTAAAATGCTATTTGCACTTAGCTAAGTGATAGTGCTACATGAACATTAATACGCTGTTAGGAGTCGAAACAAAGTGTACAAACTGAGTTAATGATAGCGTAGGTCAGAGCCTGCAATGTGAAGAAAAGACGTGCCATATTGCCTTATCCATGGTCGAAGTCAAGAAGTTGAATTATTGGTGTGTGTGTAGAATAAATATGAAATGAATTTAAATGGCTAATAGTTATATGAATAATTACGCCTATGCAATTGAATATTTGTTTATTTCACCGAACGCGTTTCACTTCATGTCCTGAAGCATCTTCAGTGGTTCGTTCTGTGGGGTATTTTTACATGAAATTAGTTTCTTATATGCTAATTTGTACATGGGGCTTATGTTAATAAATATATACAATTCTACTTAAAATTTTCCATCAATTACAGTATTTGGCATAGATTATGCCGGTAATATCATTTTGCATCTTCATTTTTGCGAGTATCAAGTCACTTGCACTGA
>CM061919.1:27799991-27883990 GCA_031002005.1 Vandiemenella viatica | reverse complement strand
TATATAGCTATGTAAACAAATTGGATAATTAAATTTTTTCAAAAATTATATTTAATTTTAAAAGTATATACAAAGAAATGAAAAAGCCATTTTTTTTTTTTTAAATGACAGAACATTTCTAAGATCATTGGGAAAAAAGAATTTTTTGGGTTATTATATTCCCTTTGGTTGATATTGACAATCAACATATTACACACTTTCAGAAAAATTCACGAAAATTATTATTTTTTTTCTATTTTTAAAACATTACTTGGAATTTTTTCTGGAATCCTCATGCTTTCATTAATATTACTGTAAATTTTCATAAAAATTGGTTGAAAAATAAGTGAAATGTAAATTATTTGCAGTCAAAGAGCAGAATTGTAAGAATTTGGAAAATACCACACATTCAAAATTTTGATTGGCTGTAAAATGAAAACTAAACCAAATTGAGAACAAAAAATTTATGTGGATACTTTTCTATATAAGAGGACTAAATTTGCCTAGTTACATCAAAATCCGTGTCGGTGGGTGTCAAAGTGTCATTTTTTTTTTATTGAATTCACATGGAATGACCCTAGTAGTAGCAATCTGAGAAACTTTGGTAGAGAAAGCTGGGGTGTTCCTATGCTTTTGTCATCTGCATATTGGACAAATTTTGAGTACGTAACCCAAGGTAGATCATTTATAACCCTGAGGTTCTCCAGAGAAGTCTGGTAGTAATAAAATATAACAGTAATCCTATACAACTGACTTAAACCACTTTTTATAAAGTGGTTTGACTACAGCACACTTAAACCTTTCTGGAAAGGTACTCTCAAGTAAGTGCGTGTTAAACAAATAACCTAATATATTAATTCCTTGGGGCACAGTTTAATTAAACGGCTGGAAATCCCATCAACCATTCGAACATTTGGTCTTGAGAGAGACAACTTTTATTTACAGACCATGTCAAATTTGTCTGGGTAGGTTGTGTTGATAAAATCCATAGCACGTGTCACTGTGCAATTGGCAGTCAATTTATCAGCAACAGATACAGCAATTGACAAATTAGAGGCTGCTGGGCATAGCACAGCCAATAGGGGGGGAAAAAAACTTATTTTGGAGTGAAAATGTGATTAACGCAATCCTTAGGCATTAATATTCATGAAAAAGTTTACACAAAGTTGACAAAACAGGTAGGACAGAAGCAATACAATGCAAATCGTCAGGTTACATGCACCATTAGCCAATAAGTCGCAGTCATTATTACAGTAAATGTCCTCTTCCGCATGCAGTACAAATGTTTATTTTCAAGGAGCTGTATTAGTTAAGGATGTGGTTAGATTGAAATGTAGCCTGGAGCTGAATGAAGACTAATTATTTCACGGTGTGCTGTGGATTTTGAGTAAAGTAGACTGCTGCCATTCCAAATTCTGACTATAATGACGTCTATTGCCACAACTCGGTAATATGCTTAATCCTATTGTGTTTAGGTTGAATGGCTGCCTGGACCAGAAAGACTACTTCCATGGTGCTTAGTGAACTTCGAATGGAGAACATAGTGGCCACACCAAATTCCAACTATAATTATGTTGGCTATGTTGCACATACCACGACTACCACTTTTATAGACTGTACATACTGTGATTGCCGCTAGGTAGTATGACCATCGACTGAATCAAGCAAGCCGTGAGGGAGACATTATTTGCGTTTCGCTAGATCCATCGACTGGATCAAGCAAGCCGTGAGATTTACATTATTTGCGTGAGATATACATTATTTGCGTTAAATACAGTGCTGCCATTTCTACGGATTTATCCGTAGATCTACGGATTTTTATTAAAAGTTAGGATTTTCTGATTTTGTTCAAATATCTATGGATTTTTAACAGTTAAAACTATCAGCGCACTCATTATGCACGTTGACACGTTCGTTGGCACAACTTACAAAGCAGTGGTTTCTGAGAAGGCTCAACTGATACCCAAGAATCAAGGGGCTCGCAGTTTTTAACATTACCTGTTACAGAAGATATGCTAAATTTAATGTCAACAAAGAAAATGTATGGTCCGTAGGGAGGAAAAAAATATTAATAGGCATAGCAGAAGCAGCGATGAAAGTGACGATGTATAAAATACATATATTTAGTGATATTTCTTACTTTCAAGGTAGATTTTTTTTTTTTTTTGTAATTTTAAATACCTGGTAATAAAAAGTAATCTTAATTTTGATTCTACCTTAATTAATTATTGTTCAGTCTTTCAGTTAGCAAGTCTCCGGATTTTTGTACCAAATGTATGGAAATTTTAGCGGCTGTCTACGGATATACAAAGTCAAGTGGCCGGCAGCACTGCTTAAATATAATGTGATTATAAAGTTTTAAAAGAAGAATGTTAAATTTCAAGGTAAAATGTAATCATAGGAGATAGAGCCCAGGCAGTGTAGACTGCAATTTTACGAAGTTTATATGGGTATGAAATGAAGTGACCATACATAAGAATGTTTTTCCGTCATACAAAAACCTGGCCAACCTTGATGGCGGGATATATGCCCATGCTTTCGTGATACACAAAGAAAACTTTGTGGATCCAGACAGTCACGAAGTTCACACGCAAGGAGTTGAAAGTCTATGGTCAAAAATGAAACGGAAGTTAAAATTTCAGTATGGAATTTCTGAAGAACTGTTTCCTACATGTATGGAGGAGTTTATGTGGCGAAACCACTTTGGATCAAGGCATGCATTCCCAAATTTTATATCGCATCTTTGGGAGCAATACTCTTTCGTGAAATCATTTGCGTCAGCCGACCAAATCGTTCTTCACCAAATATCTGTTCCAGTTTAGTATTTCCCCCCAACCTTTTGCACCATTCAGCAAACATCTACAAAAACGGCTCTTTTCAGAGTCACAAATAACGAGTCTTTTCAGAGCCAAAATTAAAAACAGTTGGACAAAATTCGCAACCACTAGACGTCATTATGCAGAAGAACTATGTTCAGCAAAATAACAGAGAACAAGTTAAAATATCTGTGAGTATCTAATTCTATACTGTTGCAGTATGAATTGACGTTTTAATGTTCCAATCATACAATACTCAACCTCATTTCATACCCATATAAACTTCGTAAACATTCGGTCGATGGTTATACTACCTAGCGGCGATCACAGTAACTATGTTGGTGTACAGTCTGGGCGTTATAAAAGTGGTAGTCACGGCATGCGCAACATAGCCATTATGTCATAGGTGGCTCAACATGTCTATTAATGCAAAGCCAGTAATATGCATAACCAAATGTTTTGGCGCAGATTGCACCTTTGTTACATATTTTATGGCTTTCGGGTACACTTTTACTTCAAGAGTAAGTACCAAGGTAGCAGTATTTTCAACCCGAATTACCAGTTTTTTTCTACTGGCACTACTTTCCACAGTAACCAACCTACATATTTACTGATGCAAGTGATATAAACACCTTTTGAGGCAAAAACAAAATTAAAGCTGTACATAACTTACATAACGAACAAAATCAAGTACCGTACATACCTTTTGTGTAAAGTTTCAGTCTGTGTTGTACAGATGTAATAGCACCCAGTACTGACAACCTATTAACTCTGGATTTTATATTCGATGCAGTACCAAATTCATCGGCTAACATCTTGCTTACTCTAGATATCTGGTCCTTTGGTGGTATGATGAGGGAGATCATACTGGTGCCATTGCTATAAAAAATATATATATATATATACTACTTGTATTTTCAAATAATTAAAACTTTTAAACTAATCTGCGAATGTTGAGTCGATTGTCAACATTATTATTTAATTAAGAATTTGAATATTTTCCTTAAGGTTAATGGCCACGTACACGCTCCACATGTTTACTTACCCTCTTGCCATTTCCAGGCTTTTAATCAATTTCTTTATTTTCCATATTTCAACATTGCGATCAGAAGAGCTTTCTTCGGAATTGTTATAAGACGATGACATTTTGCGCCACTACGTGGTTAAAACAAAATGACAAACTAGTAATAAACCTGCTCCCTCCCCTTGACTTTTATGTCCAACTTTGCCAAAATGGCGCACATGCAAGACAGATGGCTTATTCTATAACAAGTAAGCACTCAATCAATATAAATCAGTTCTACACTATCAAAATTCAAGTAAAATAAGATTAAGTTTCGATGATTCATTAAATGCCAAAGATATAGCAACAGTCATTTAAATCTAAGCCACAATTTTGCAAACGCTATGCACGATGTACACTAATAAAATACCTATGAACCAGAGATAATGCCAGAGACAATATAATAACTATTGCAGCTATCCAAATAGCTTTAAGGAAAGATGTTTCATAGGATCTACTACTAAAAAATAATCAACTACAAAGTTTCTTTTACATTAAGGAATACATTGGTAAATCTAGTAAGAATGACAGAAAGCAACCAAATTGATTCGGTAATATGTAGAGATTTCAATGTGGACTATCTAACAAGCAACAAAAAATATAGACACGTTAATACAACTCCTCAATCATACGGTTTACACCACATAGTAATTAATCGAACAAGTGTCACAGAATTCAGACCTTAATCAAATTTTCATAAACAAAGATTCACAAATTTTCTTATGCCCAGGCTACACCATGGAGGAAGGAAATATATGGAGACGACGCAAGAGACCTTCACCACGCATTGAAGTGAAGCCGGGCGGAGGAGGACTGGGGGAGTTGGCCGAACCCATACAGATTCGGGGTATATGTACAAAAACCTCAAGGGGGCTCTAGGATAAACGTAACGCCGCAATCTGGTGATGGATTATTATGTAACTCGATGAGACAAATAAAAAATGAAAATAATTTTTTTTTGATATTCCGCTTAGTTTTCGAGATATTCTGTCTCAAAGGTGAAATGTTTTTGGTTGAAATTCAGAAGAAAAAATTGGTCAAAGTCATATTTGATGACGGATTCTTATTTAAAAAGACGAGACAAATAAAAAATAATGAATAAAAAATTTCGATATCTCACCTAGTTCTCGAGATATACTGTATCAAAAGTGAGGTGTCTTGAGTTGAAATGCAGAAGAAAAATTTCGCAAAAGTCAAATTTAATGATCGATTCTTATGTAACACGGCGAGACAAATTGAAAATAAAGAATAAAATTTTTCGATAACTTGCTTAGTTTTCGGGATATACTGCGATTGGGTTGATATGCGGCCTGAAATAAAAATTAATTCGCCAAAGCCACAATGAATTACATGGTGGACATGCAGAATGGATATTTCAGTTCTTTTACTACCACTTGTGGTTAGCTTTTAAATGCGGCCTAAGCCAGAATAAAAATAGTTATCTTGTAACCATACATCGTAAGCTTAATTGGGAATAGCTGGAAGAGGAAGTAGTTTCATGGGCGCCGGGAAGGGAGTGCACTTGCACCCCCCTGCTATGAAAGAAAATACACAGAAAAAGATTAAGAAACAAAAATTCTATTATTAAATTCACTGTTTGAATAATAACTAAGATGCCTAGGTTGTTGTCCCAATTTGTTCAACACCTTGTAAATAAATTAGGTATCCTTAGTTAATAAGTGCTAAACAATGTATCAACAAAAAAAAAAAAAAAAAAAAAAAAAAAGAAATGCACCCCCCTTAAAGTAATCCTAGCGGCGCCCGTGGTAGTTTCCATCGCGATACACGTTTTGTCACTAACTTGGTTGTCATGAAATTACTAACAGTAATAGATAAATTCTTTGTCCCTTATGGAACAACAAAACCATTCTGGTACAGACTGCATTTAGACCTAATCACAATCTCCATCAATTTGCCCTTACAGAATCAAACTATGTAGACACACCCACACACGCGTATTTGAATCGCAAACTGTATTTGCGGTAACAACATCGTTTGGTTCATCAAGATTCCTAGATTGCATAGCATAATTTAACACATTTAATTTCATCATACACTGTCAGTATAAACGTGACGAAAGAAAGCGCAATACTAAATTCACTGAATCGCGATGTAAAACACACCCCTTTAAATCTCATTTTCAACACTCGTTAAAAAGTAATGTTAGTCTATTATGCGCAAAATAGCAAGGTATGCAGATTTTCTACATTACACCAACAAAAATTTGAGAACAAAGTCATCCTATTGAGAGCTATGACTAAATATTTATAGACAGGCAACAAAGTTTGCAATTTCTACCGCCCACTTCAACAACGATAATTAGAATTCAACTTACTTATAAAATGAAATTCCAGGTTCTTTCATCTCTTGCCTATTTGTGTAACCGTATGCAACACAAGATGGCATTATAAAACACTTATACACATTACAAAATGAAATAATCACAGCATCTAACAGCATGTGAACATCGCATTTGTTTGGGAACGCAATATGGCCGCTGCCGCCACTGCGCATGCGCGAGAGTTTAGAGCCTGCTTCACAGATTTAACGTCACTTCTCCTCCATATATTTCCTTCCCCCATGGGCTACACGCTCCGTTTTGAGCTCCGTCTTACAGATGGAGCGTGTGGATGGCAACACTGTAGCGTGTGCAAACTCGAAAGTGCGGCTTGTGCAATCGTAGACTTGCTAAAGATTTGACTGCACAGTTTTTGGGTTTGCACAGTTTTTTCTACAGTGAAATGGGTGACGTACGAAAGTATTCAAGGGAATTCGTAATTCAATTTATAGAATTGTACATTGTGCATTGGGGAAAATTAAGTCGAAGGACATGAAAAAAAAAAAAAATAACTAAGCTTATCATTTAACGACTGAAAAATTAAGAGAGGTGTGTATACTATGTATAGTTAATTATGCATAAGTACCTTCATTAGAATTCAAATAAAACTATTTTTGAACGAGTAAGTACATGTAATTTAGATTTATAACAACGTTTACATTAAATGATTCTTAAGACTTCCGCGGCTGTCTTTGTACATACTTTATTGCTTTACGGGCTATGCCGCGTCGTTTATTTGATTACCTTAGCTTTCGGCCGCTATACCACAGCCTTCTTCAGAGATACTGTTTTTTTTATTTAGGTTGACGTAGCAACCGTCGCCAAGCATCACAGAGAAAGAGGCCGCTATCTTCGTTGATGTTGTTTGAATTCTTTAAGAGGCAGCAGAAATCTTAAAGAATTCAAACAACATCAACGAAGATAGCGGCCTCTTTTCTGTGATGCTTGGCGACGGTTGCTATGTTAACCAAAATAAAAACAGTATCTCTGAAGAAGGCTGTAGTATAGCATCCGAAAGCTAAGGTAATCAAATAAACGACGCGGCATAGCCCGTAAAGCAATAAAGTATGAACGTTTACATTGTTATGTAATATTTACATTATCATACTCAATACTTTTATCGTTTTACAAAAATGCTATATTTATTGCAATTCAGGCGAAAGGACATGGTGACAAAAAAATATTCCTTCAGAAGCTGTCGTCGGAAAGAAATGATCAAAGTTAAGAATTTTCTCAAGTCAGGTGTCGGTACAGACATTATGTTACTGTCTTGTTAGAAGTTTTAGATGACCAAGAAGCTGCTCGGACACCTATATCTAATTTTCAACAAGCCATGGAATCTAAGGGAAATAATTATTGTGTTTGTAACAGGATTTTAGTCCTGTAATAGGAGATGCTACTGCCACAGAGGTCATAATTCTTTATTTTTCTGTGGTTGTTTGAATTTAAAAATGACTTTACATATATCGAGAATAATTTGTGACAAATAAATCGCTGCTGAGAATGTAAGGTCCTTGTAAGTCCTGTGTCAGTTGCTAGAAACCTTAAAGTACAGGTTAGTCTTTCATGAGGAGATATAGATTGGCGCATAACAGTATCTTTTCTTTTAATTATCGGTGTCACCAACCGCAGTAACTCTTCATAGGCTGCTTCATCCATCCTAAGATAACCACGCCAGTCTTCAGGATCTTCTCTCAAATCTTCAGTTAAGTTGGCATGAGAATGTAGGTTTATCCCTAGAAAGAACTTTTTACTACACTTATTCCTACGGCGTCGGTTATGTGTCTGTTGTTTCATTATAAGCAAACAATAAAATAATGATCTCATAAAAAAAAACCTTCTGTTGGCCACATCGTCAAGACACAGCTGTCGACACACTCCATTTGCACAAGCTTACCTGTACCGTGTGGCTACTCTTCCGTGTTCCTTCTTTCTGTATAGTTTTTCACTCTGCAGTTTACCTTCACATGCAAGACGGAGCGAGTAGTGAGTGGTGAGAGAGTTTAACTCATAAATTGATTTACAGCCTATCACCTTAATCTTCAGTCATCTCACCGCAAAAATGGCTATTCTCTACGAATCACAAGGATATTGGAACATTATATTTTATTTTTGGAGCATGATCAGGGATATCAGGAACCTCACTAAGAATATCAATTCATATAGAACTTGGTCAACCAGGTCATTTAATTGAAAATGATCAAGTCTAGGCAATACTACGATATCCGAGGCACTGAAATTTTACGGATTTGATGGTTGATTCTTATAGATCTCGAAGAGACCAATCGAAAAGGAAGAATAAGTTTTTTTGGTATCTCGCTTAGTTTCCGAGATATTAGATGTTTAAAAAAGGAAAATATACACTTCACTACCACTTATTATCTAAGAAATATGTATTGTTACCTGTTTAAAATTAACGCAGATACACAACAGAGATCATTGTTTCATTAAAAAAAAGTATTTCGTGTATGTCTTCCGTGTACAAATCCAGAAACGACACTAAAAACATTCAGTAATAAATTACGTTCAGCCATGTCAAATTGTACCATAGATTGCTGTAACCCATACGATGCTAGTAATTTAAGTCAATGCGCAAGTCTGCCAACTTATTGGGAATTAGGCTATATGAATTTTTAGATTTTTTTTTTTTTGGAGTATTTAGTTTGATGTATTTTTATCATAATGAACAAAGAATCAAAATTAAGGTCGCCATTAAGAACTTGAAGACGCTTATCTATAAATACAAATTTATAGTGCCTTTATCTAGAAGTAACTACTTCAGTTATCAACAGTCACCATAAAAACATTCTTGTCAATATAGTAAAACTGATAGCGTATGTTCGCGGTGCTTCTTATTCCGAACTGCGTGAAAAACATCCACAGCTACATCCACTATTAGACGCATTCCAAACTAACCTCAAACGCCTTAGGCATGTGCATGAACCTCAAAGATGTGAATAAACGACTTTTCCTTTTGGTTCAAGCTGCATTCCAACCTAACCACAACCACCTTACGCAAGCAACTCACAGATGTGAATAGACGCCATTTGCCTTCTGGTCCAGGCCGCATTCCAACTTAACCTCAACCGCCTTAAGCACGAACCTCACAGATGAAAATAGACGACGTTTTCCTTCTGATCCAGGTCACATTCTAACCTAACCTCAACCGCCTTATGTACGAACCTCACAGATGTGAATAGGCATTTTCCTTCTGGTCCAGGTCGCATTCCAACCTAACCTTAACCGCCTTACGCACGAACCTCACAGATGTGAATAGACATTTTCCTTCTGGTCCAGGCCGCATTCCAACCTAACCTCAACCGCCTTACACACGAACCTCACAGGTGTGAATAGATGCATTTTCCTTCAGGTCCAATTCACATTCCAACCTAACCTCAACCGCCTTACGTACGAACCTCACAGATGTGAATAGGCGACATTTTCCTTCTGGTCCAGGCCGCATTCCAAACTAACCTCAACCCGCCCTACTAACGAACCTCACAGATGTGAATAGACGACATTTTCCTTCTGGTCCAGGTCGCATTCCAGCTTAACCGCAACCGACCTGCGCACGATCTTCACAGAAGTGAATAGACGATATTTTCCTTCTGATCCAGGTTGCATTCCAATCTAACAGCAACCGTCTTATACACGAAGTCACGGACCTCACAGAAGTGAATAGGTGACATTTTCCTTCTGGTCCAGGACGCATTCCAACCTCAACCGCCTTATGCCCGAATCTCACAGATGTGAATAGACGACATTTCCCTTATGGTCCAGGCCGTATTCCAACCTAACCTCATTCGCCTTACACACGGCCCACGGGCCTCACAGATATGAATACAACGCGGAAGTTGTCCAGGAAGAATTTGTCAGCGCTTGGGGTGACTTTTTCGTACTCATCTATTTAGTATGTAATAACTAGAAGATGGATGTTCATGATATACTTCCATGAGAAATATTAAATTTATCAATATTTTTTGTTTTGTATGTTAATATTAATTATTTTCGTTCTAACAAGTTTGCAGCCATGCCAGATATGTAAAATTAATAATATCCTAGGTAGTACAGCTATATCTGTGGTACAAAATCGTTGGAAGCTTACAATAAAGCAATATCTATAGTACATAATGGCAGCGCTGAGTGTAACTCATTACTGACTTTTTTGCAGAGATGTGACTTATCTAGATAAAAGTATTTGAAATACAGATACAAGATACAAAATACGTATCTTTATCTTGTATCTAAGATACTTTTCTTAATCTTTATCTTGTATCTTGTATTTAGATACTTTTTGTTTGTATCTTTGTATCTTGAAAATACTAAATACTATTTCCGCATTTTTACGTTACGGCATCATAAAAACAACGGAATACATTCGTAAAATTCATTAACGTATATCAAAAGACAAGGTTATAGGGTCTAGTTATCTTTGCCTTCCTTCATACCTGTGAACTGTGAAATCCATAAACGAAACCTGCCTGTCTATAGTATATTGTCTTTGGTCCGCGCCATATTTTACCGTGCCAAATCGTGTGTGGTATGTCGAAATCGAATTTTTAGTGAATCATAATCGAGGACAACGGCATCGAAATGTAAGTAAATAAATAAACGAATAATTTTAATTTTATTTAAGTAGGTATACACCGGATTAGATTTCACTTGGCAGCGACTACGTGATCGTTGGTTGCGTGTGTGAAGGTTCCTCACGCAACTCCGAGTATTTATATTATTACCTATGTTTTATAAACTAATTTTGTTTAAAAAATCTATAAATTTTAAACTAAATTCTTAGGATTATTGTTAGCGAGAAGAAGTATTTATATTTACCTGTAAAAATAAGTTTCAAATTCGTGCCATTGTTGTAAGCTAGTCTCTTTTCTTTATCACAAATTACAGTATCGCTTTACAAATAGCCGAAAGCTTTTATTAAAAATTCTAGTGTAGGGTAACATTGTGGTACAAGTTATTTAACAATTCTAATTTCTTAAATATGGCATGTAATTGAATCTGTTGCCTGAGTTCCGATTGTTTAGGTTGCTTAATTACCAAATTTAGTACGTTGTGTTCTGTTTAGAATATAACAACTTGTTATTTAATTGGTTCTGAAAAATAAAATAACAACTTGGAAGTAATAAACAGTAGTATAAAACCTGGTGCTAATATCATCGTACATGTATAAGAAGTAAAAGTTCATTGTAACTTGGTGTATTTTACGATTTGATGTTTCTTTTACGCTCTGGCGTACGAACGATACCATCTTTAGTGCATTCGTACAATAAATACGAACTTTTTCCAAGTTATCCTCGCCAACAAATGAAATTGTTAAAAAGTTAAATCACACTTCGGTAAGGCTCTTTTCGCTAGTTTGCCTTTAAAATCATTCCTGATTCGGCCGTTAGTTGCAATTTAATGTCCTTAATACAATTGCGGATCTAGGAATTATTATTATTATTAATTTAATTCCAATTGAGTTAACACTCCAGTGACAATCTTCCTTGTCATCCAGTTCTCCCCCCCCTTTTTTTTTAATCATCTTTTGTAATTGGAATATAAAATTCCTCCCCATTTAATTTTCCAATTTACAAATTAAAAATTCCTTAAGAATTTTTGGCAAATTAATCATTACTGCACCCGGCAATCTGTTCCAATCCCTGACACCCCTACCAACAAAATAAAACTTCCCCACTCCCTTATGCATGAAATCGAGAGCTAACTTGTGGTCATGGTCGTCCTTCCCCTTCCATTCACTATTCCTAATTCTTTGACCAATATCCCTCAAGCCCCGTCACCAGCATATGCCTTGCACATTCCCAGCATTCTCTTCATCCTTCTCCTTTCCTCGAATGACTCCCAATTAAGCTCCTTTATCATACCAGTTACCGACTGGGTCATGCGATAATTTGCATAAACAAATCTAGCTATCTGCCTCTGCACACCCTCCAGCTCCTGTATCTAATAGCCAAAATGTGGGTCCCAAACCGCACCAATGGTCTGACCAAAGTTTTGTAACCCAATTCCCTTCCTTCTCTGGTACATCCTTTCAGCACCTTCTCCAGTGGAATTTTCTGAGGGGGGCGGGGGCAAAAACTTCATATTGCCGCCACTATTGTTGCTATCCCGACTGTCAGCGCCCCGATTGTCAGTCACGCGCGCCCACCTGCATAATTGTAAGCGTCCGGAAGTCAGTAGAGCTAAAAAACGATTTCACAACATTCAAGACGAATGTTACGTTTTTAAAACACTATTGTTCTTTTGATTCTTTCTTGAAGAATATTGCGAATCGCAATTTGCGATATTCATTATCCGATAAAAGCTATGTCGCGATTAATAATTATTTTCAAGAATGATTCTAATATATTTTAACACTGAGAATAATGTTTCAAATCAGATTCGTCAGGTTCTGTCGGTAATAATATTACAGTAGAACGACTGGGCATAACCGGTTCTTCAAAACGACATTTTTGAGGTTTATTTGTTGATATTTTTTCTTTTCTTTTTAAAACGTAAAGGTCGGTTGGTTCACTGTCACCGCACTGACAGTTGGCCGTCGTCAGTCTTCGGTCTCCTTTAACGTTTTCAGGTAGCTGTTTCATGGAATCAATGTTCAAAAATTTCCATAAAAGTGAGTTGGGGATTGCAACAGGGATATCGCCCGTAATTTATGGAAGAGTGCTGTATTTTTCGTAGTCGTACTTTGTAATCTACAAAAATTATAAACTACGTTAAAATACTTTTATAAACCTGACTTAGGGTATAACCTCACTTGTTTATCTATTACATACAAAAATAGTATCCCAACGCACTCTTAACATTGTACTGGAATGAAAGATTCTCGTGTATCTCAACACAGTCCCAATGAAATGTAAGCGTCGCTCATTTCACACTTGAAGCGTTTGTTTTGTTCCAAATTCCTTTCGATTCACTCCATACTTTTTATTAATAAATATTCAGATTATTGTATGCTTTAAAGTAAATACACATTGCAAAGATAATTAATAATAATAATTTCATTTGATATCGTATCGGCTGTGCAGTGCACCACCATTAGTCGCCACCTAGCTCGAAAAAAATACCTACAACCTATGCCATAGGTGAATGTCGATTTTACAGCTGAGACCTGGTTTGAATCGGGGACCTTCAGTGCCCCAACGGTTCGGCGTAATCAACTGAGTCACCATATAAATCTAGAAGTATTGAAAAATAAATATTCAAACAAAATACGAACTCTTTTTATAAAGCATTTATTTTTGCAATCCCAAAATACGAATGTACTTTTATATTTTTGAATAAATATTTTTCTGTAGTTCTGTCTGGTGACACAGATGGTTATTACGTGCGATTTGGGTATGGACAGTCCTTGGTTGAAATCCGGGTCTCGGCTGTATTTTTACACGCCTTAAAAGCGACCTTCTCCTCTGGCAAAGCTTTGATTTATAAATGCAGGCAAGCTAGGACTCTTCTTACATTTTACCAACATCTGATGACTCTGATTCTTCTGTTGGTAGTGCCACTAGTGGCGACAGTACAGAATCTACTGGCAGCACTTAGAAACACTTCAATACCTTAATAATAAGGACATCTGCCTAAAAAGTTTAAATACTTATCCAACAATCAAGAAAATATTTTTTAAATATAACACTTGTTTGCCAAGTTCCGCCCCTGTGGAACTACTCTTCTCTTTCGGGGGGATAATAATGAGACCCCACCGAAGAAAAATGAGTGATGAGATGTTTGAAAAACTTATTATACTTAAGTCTCATTTAAAACCTTAAGCAACACTTGTACATTGTAGTAAAATATGTTTCTAAATAAAAATAATACATTTTGTAAAAAAGTATTTTACCTTAAAAAAGTATCTGGAAAATATGTATTTTGTATCTTGTATTTCAAATACCTTTTCCAAAAGTATCTTGTATCTGATATCTAAGATACATTATTTAAATGTATCTTGTATCTTGTATTCAAATACTTTTTTCTAGGTATCTTGCACATCTCTGCTTTTTTGTATCGTTTCTGGATTTGTACACGGAAGATATACACGAAATCCTTTTTTTTTTAATGGAACAATGGTCTCTCGTATGTATCTACGTTAATTTTAAACAGGTAACAATACATATTTATTAGATAATAATTAGTAGTTATGTGTGTATTTTCCTTTTTTAAACATCTGATATCTCGGAAACTAAGCGAGATACCAAAAACACTTATTCTTCCTTTTCGATTTGTCTCGTCGAGATCTATAAGAATCAACCATCAAATCTGCAAAATTTCAGTGCCTCGGATATCGTAGAATCCCCCAAGTCTACAATGTAATTATTACAGCACACGCTTTTGTAATAATCTTTTTTATAGTTTAACCATTATAATTGGGGGATTTGGAAACTGACTAGTACCTTTAATAATCGGAGCCGCAGATATAGCATTTCCACAAATAAATAATATAAGATTCTGACTATAACCACCATCTTTAACACTATTAATAATATCGAGAATAGTTGAAGGAGGAGTTGGCATGGGATGAACAGTGTATCCACCACTAGCTGGAGCAATTGCCCATAGTGGGGCCCAGTAGACCTAGCAATCTTCTCTGTACATTTATCATCTATTCTAGGAGCAGTAAACTATATTACTACAGCTATTAATATACGATCTGATCTCCTAACATAACTTTAGATCAAACACCACTTTTTGTTTGGTCAGTAGTTATTACAGCCATTCTTTTACTATTATCTCTCCCCGTTCTTGCAATTACAATGTTATTAACAGACCGAAACCTAAATACCTCATTCTTTGATCCCGCAGGTGGTAGAGACCCAATTTTATATCAACACTTATTCTGAGAACGAAGGCTTTCACGGCGTATCGATGATAAAAGTCTTCACGGTGAATCTCTGGTGCTCACTGTATAACATCAGACCTGAAGATGCCGGCAGAGCCAGCCACCAAAAGCTCATTGTTGTTTTTCTTCAACACCATACGGCGGAGAACTCGTAAAGACTTCATAACTCTTATTCTAATTTTTTGGACACCCAGAAGTTTATATTCTTATGTTACCAGGATTTTGTATAATTTCTTATTTTGTGTGTCAAGAAAGAGGAAAAATTGAAGTATTTGGAACATTAGGAATGATTTATGCTATGGCCACTATTGGAATTCTAGGATTTATTGTATGAGCACACCATATGTTTACAATAGGAATAGATGTAGATACACGAGCAAAATTTACATGAGCAACTACAATCTTTCCCGTACCAATAGATATTAAGGTATTTAGATGATTAGGAACATTATACAGAACAAAAATTAAATTTTCACCAGCTATCCTTTGAGCATTAGGATTTATTTTTCTATTTACAATTGGTGGATTAACAGGGTTAGTGCTAGAAAATTCATCTACTGACATTGTTTCACACGATACATATTACGTAGTTGCACACTTCTATTATGTTCTATCATAGGGGCCGTGTTTGCAATTATAAGAGGAATCATTCAATGATATCCCTTATTTACAGGTATAACAATAAATAAAAAATGATTAAAAATTCAATTTACAATCATATTTATTAGAGTAAACTTAACATTTTTCGCGAAACACTTTTTAGGATTAGCTGGTATACCACAACGATATTCAGACTATCCATTTGCATATAAGTCTTGAAATGTATTGTCTAGTGTAGTGTCAACTATTTCAATCATCAGAATTATTATATTTATTATAATTATATGAGAAAGAATACTCTCAAATCAAAAATTAATACATAACATTAACATAACAAGCTCAGATGAATGAATCCAAAATTATCCACCAGCAGAACATAGATATAACAGGTTACCAATCGTTTCTAGCTTCTAATATGGCAGACAAGTGCAGTAGATTTAAGCTTTACATATAAAGTTCAACCTTTTATTAGAAACAATTTGGCAACTTGATCAAATATCTGATTTCAAGACGGTTAATCACCAACAATAGAACAATTGTCATTTTTTCATGACCACGCATTAATTGTTCTAATTGTTATTACTACAGTAGTAGGAAATTTCATATTATATATATTAAATAATAAATTACTATATTGGTACATATTACATGGTCACTTAATTGAATATATTTTAACTTTGTTACCAGCAATAACTTTAATTTTTATTGCTCTACCTTCAATTCGAATACTTTACTCATTTGATGATACCAATGACGTTGTAATTACAAGTACCTGAGTGACCGGTCTTCGCACGGAATTTTTCGATTTCTGTTCAGTAAGCAAGATTTCATCAAAATCCTTAGAGAAGCTTGTGAGAAATTAATTTTATGTATTTACAAGAGTTGCTCATTAGAGAGATTAAGTATATAGACAGCATAAAAACCTAACCTGGAGGTTTGTTGGAGCCTCCAGAAGAAGGCGTACTAACCGATTGTATCAAAGGTAGGACGGCCAGTTCACTTCCTCTGGGACCTAAAATTTAACGTAGAATCCGAACCACAGAACGCCCCAGCGTAGTTCACATGATCAAATTAAAATCTTAAGAATTCTTGCCCCAACCGGGATTTGAAACTGGGATTGTAACCAGAATTGTTTGAGAGCTAGCGAAGTAAACACTTTTTTTCTACTAATTATATTTGAGCTGCCAGACCGCTCCATATTTGTTATGGATTCAATATATTTCTTTCCAACTTACTTAAGAACTAAAGTCGGTTAAATGAAATTCGAGAATAATATTTCAACATTTTATTTGAAATAATCAGCTATATTATGGTTTTTATTTATTCATTAATTATAGCTAAGTTTTTTTTTATCTTAACCTAATACTTCCTTCCATACAATGTTGCGGGTATGCTGAAGATTTTCGTTTGGGAGGAGTACTTTTAATGTGCTTGGGCGTATTACACGAGAAAAAGCCACATTCAACATGTCGTGCACATAAACTGGTGATCTTAAAGTCCACTCCAACAAATTCAAAAGTTTGGCTCTGAGCTTTATGTATGGTCATGGCAAGTGCAGATCTTACTGGATATTGGTGCCGCTGCATGGTACATGCGAGTTGACCTTTTGATGAATCAAGAGTGATTCTGGGTATATGTATTTCTTTGCCGGATTGTTCACCAGTAATGATTATGTTATTACACAGACTTGTCACAATGATCCTTACACCGTTACGTCCAAATTACGCAATAGCATTATAACAGCTGTTTTTTTTTTAATTTTCATTTCGTGTGGTGGCAAGTCTGAAACGCTGACAGTATTAAGAAACTCTGTTGTAAATTCCAGTGAGCCTTCACATAGATCTTTCATCGAATCATGACTATAGCAGATTTTTTACTCTCCTTGAAGTTTAGCATTCATGTCATCATTCATTCTGCCAACATCTTTACTGAGTGGCGCGAGTATTGTTCTGTGTTTCATTGCCTCATAATTTTCATTGGCAAAGCAGTTATCGAACATTTCTTTATCTATATTGTTGTTTGAAATGATATTTTGTGATAATTCGATTTGTTCCATTTTATTTAATGCCACTTCGCCGTTGCCTAACTTTAATAAATACTCAGCAAATTGCCGTTGCTTTATATGTGTTTCTTGTAGAGTAAACTTCTTTAAACAAGATACCATAAAGGGCATTGCTTAATACAACGATCTAATAAGCCAGTTTTATTTGCTCGTTGCTTTACAGGCAGACATTGGCGAAAATCTCCTGCAAGTACTATTATGCATTTCCAATGGATCGCAAAAGTTGATAAATGTTCTTCAATCCATATTTAGGAAGCATCAGAACTTCATCCATAAGAAAAACATCTATTTCTGCTAATTTTCTGGCTTTCGGAGAGTGCGGTGTTATGCAACAAGATGGAACCAATGCCCTTAAAAGCCATACATTTAACTTTTGCACTGTTTTCCAATGAGCATGTAGTACAACGTTTTATAGATGAAGGTCTTTCCAGTGCCCCCTGGACCATTGATGAAAAAGCATTTTGTTTCACCATTTCATTGAAATCACTTATAGTTTGAAGAATAGAATTAACAATTTCTGTCTCACAATTGCTTACTAAAACCAAAGATAAACTTCTACGAGATCTCAAGGCATTAATTTTTTTTTTTTTTTTTTTTTTTTTTTTTTTTTTTTTTTTTTTTTTTGTATAAGCTTGTATTTTATCAAGGATGTCACGTATGTTATTATTTTTTCCTTGGAGGTAGTTAAAAGTTTTTCTTCACTACTTCCTAGGCATTTATAGGCACTACCAGAAATTACGACGACAGCCGTTTCCTAATTTACAGTAGAGATGTTTTTTTAAAGAAAAAAGAAACAAAGAAATAAAGCCAGTATCTATTTTTTAATATTTACTTTATAAATGTTTTACAATTAAGGTGGTAGTATTTAATGATAACCACTTTTTACAATTCAATAACCGTCAAAAAGTACACGATAATTACGTTATAACTGGTAATGTTAGTTTAAAAGAATTTTCTGTAAAGTATCACTTCTGACAAAGCCAATGATAAATTTTTAATTATCTTCCTTTTTAAATGTTTTACAATTAAATATGCAGTGCCGGCATATCCACGGGTCAGCTAGTATACAAGAACTGTTCGTTTAAATTTTCATTAAAATCATAGAGAAACTGTTAGTAGACTTTCTGGTACCTGAATCGTCTACGAGATTCTGTTAGAGCTGTTTTCGAGATACCAAGTGCAAAAATTGTTCGTATTTTTTAAACTCGTGTTTTTGTAGGTAAGACAACTATTTAGGCAATCTTAAAAAAACAAAACGTTATCTAAATATGAAATTTCATCCAAATCGCTAGAGCCGTTTCCGCGATCCGAAATATCTATATATAAAGATGAATGTGTGTATATTTGTTTGTATGTTTGTTTGTTGTTGGTTGGTTGGTTTGTTTGTTCTTCATACAAATCCACTGTTTTCATCTGATTTCGATGAAAGTTTGCACATTTATCCTTTGAAACAAGAAGAAAAGTACTTTCTACATTTAGTTGTAAAATTTTCTGTATAAATAATACATGCTGTCTTATAATTTTGAAAAATTACTCAACTTTGATAGACAGACGCATAGGATGTGTATTCTCTCTACTGTCTTTTCATATCGTGGTCTGGTAGCTCAGTGCTTAAAGCGCTTGCTTACTGCTGTTTGGATCGTGGTCTCCGGTTCAAATCACCGTGCGGACAAAGGTTTTTAAAAATTGTTGTTGATCGTAAGAGTCTCGCCTAGACCGTCGGTTATTCGGATTGAATGTTAAACTGTAGATATCACAAATTTAGGGGTTCAATGTGAGGCAAATCGTAAGTAGTCTTGCAATCACTTCAGTATGTCAGAGACATGCACATTCCAAATCAAGTTATGATCAATATGCAAACTTAGAAATGACACACTATCTACCGCTTGAATGGATTGACCTGCAAATTTTATGTCTATGTATGGTGCTAATCTATATGATTTACTTAATTGCATACACTCAGTTTTATCAAAGATTAATGACAAGTGTCTTCGCCCTTTTTGGTGTTGTTCTGATCCATGGGCTTTAGTCAGGATGGTGGTGATGTGGGGTGGTGGATTTATTTGTGTGGCATGGTATCTTCCTCCTCGTTCACGCAGATGGTAGCGGTTGCCTGGTTAACACCGTCGTTATGCTTGCTAGAAACACACCGACACCACGCTCTTGGGCGAGCAAGCAGGAGAGGTGAAATCTATCTACTAAATAAATCCGTAGATGTGATACTTCAGGTTTATTGGTTGTAGAAGTCTGCGATACACAATGTACCTGTATATATGCTGGAAACCATAATCCACACTAGTTCCGAATTAATTAATACGTGCACTTAAGAGTCAGGGCGCAAGCGATTGGCTGATTCTGAGGCTCGTGGTAACAGCTCTGGTATCAAAGTGATCGAGTCTTACTTGATCACCTAAAAGGAAAGTTCAGTTGGCCTGTTTGACAAGGCAGCAATAACCTAGCGCACGTCGCACCCATATACGAGGATGAACCACATACATCAACAATAATCCGAGCGGCCGTTGGTATCACTGCCTCAGCGTTATGATGCGATACCTGGCTGGAGTAGCGTTAGTACAGATAAAGCATAAGACCAATTATTATGGGTGCTTCCAAGATGTCAGTTAGACTAATCGTAGTTACAATAATCGTGTGCCTAGTGTGTGTATGGATTAGTGTTTCCAAAGTTGCCAGGAAATGATAATATTTAATAGAAACTTGGGTCTGTTTTAAATGTTTAGTTATTTCAAGATTAAGTATATTCCGATCTGTTGTGTTTAACTCAACTGGCTTTTGACTATGCTCTTATTGATTTTTTGAAGATCATACCGTGGGGAATCTAAGATATGGCTCATAGAAAATTTATGCACGGGTGGAATAATAAAGCTTTAACCAATGAATTTAGAGTGTATAACATTTCCTATGACTCCAACAACTTTTAATCCTATATTATTAACATACGGATCCGTCTGGTCATCCCAGAGTTTTGGCATTGTGAAAATCCAATTATTGTCCATGGGGAGGAAATCGATCAAATCTTGAAGTTCCTGATTTAGGCCTAGACTGTTTGCAATGGTAGGCGTAATTTCATCGTTATAGGAAGATTTATTTTTGAATGCCTGCTCCAGAACTTCGAAAATACTTCCGAGTAGCGCGCTATGGTTCCTTAATTTTTGGAAGTAAAATTCCGCGACAATTGAAAATGAAAGTTCGTCATTACCACGCTGGCTTCTTTCACAAAGATAACTTCACTTTTCAGTGGAGTTATCTGAAAAGTGTGTGCTCACGCAATCACTAAACAATATCAAAAAGATTAAAGTTCGACTGAGTACATCCATGATAATTACGGGTTAGCTCCTTATCTAGATACGCCTTGCTGAAGGAATTACTACCTTTTTTCCTTACTACTAAAAAATCATATTACCTACTAAATTAGTCAAAATGACTACCTAACGATACTATCTTTCTTCCCCACATAGATACAATTAACCATAAAAAATTACTAGTCACCGCTAATCTCTATTTGCTTCTTACTGACTTATATTCTATGATTTACATTGATACTTGGTGAGTATTTAGTTCTGCAGTAGCAACTCGTACGTTGGACGCCCTGACGCTTTATCAACGCTCCTGTTTCTGCCGCTTCAGGCGGCTTGACTGTCTGCCTTGACTGTGCGCACTCCTGCAACCCTGTTACTAAGTCAAGGACTACTTTTACAATGTATAGAGTACTACCATAACCCATCCTATAGAAGAGACGTCAACCTGATGCATTATGAAAAGTATCCATGTTATAGATAATGATACAGATGCTAGAAAATACTACAGGTATGGTCCATAATGGGCCTCTCTCCTAAGTTCTACCGCTCTTATCCCGGGCAGTGCGACTTTTCTGCAAATTATGGAAGTATAAAAGTTATAACGTAGAAACCACTTCTTCTTTTCTACAAAGGTCCTCCAGTCTTACAGTCTATCTCTTAGGTTATATGCGTGCCTAGCTACATTTTTAGTCACTCTGGAAGTTTTACTACTTTGTGAACCACACGCCGTCTGCCCGGTAGGGCTGTTGTCGACCAGCGGCTATCCTGACCTATCTTACCTCTCAGGTTAAACATACACTTACCAGAGTCTGCTGCCAGCGGAGGTGGCGCCGCCGGTATCACCATCCCAGCTACCCGATTCGAGTTCCGCTCGTGATTTCCCGATGTAAGGGACGCATTTTAACTATGTTAAATTCTTTGCCAAGACTTAGCGAAGGCTTACATGCGATAAAACGATGGATTCAACTAACGGAAACACTGCCGTTAGGGATTGTGCATATACTACGTAGCTCGGTCTAGGGGGGGGGGGTAGAGGTTGGCTGGAAAACTACGTTGGGCTACGTGGGGGAAGGGGGTTTTCGGAGCCAGACCACGTAGGTTTTTTTTTTTTTTTAACTGTTTAACGTCTCTTTAACAGCGAGTTCTTTAGAGACGGGAAAGGATGGGGGGGGGGCAAGGAATGGGAAGGAATTCGGCTATGGCCTTTTGAAGGAAGCATCCCGGCATTCACCTGGAGTGATTTGGGGAAACCATGGAAAACCCAAATCTGGATGCCCGGACGGAGATTCGAATTGCCGTCCTCCCGAATGGGAGGCCAGAACGCTAACCGTTACACCACCACGCTCGGTACGTAGCTTCTCTTTCATATTATTTTTCACAGTTAAAATGAGATATAGAACACATAGAAGCATGTAAATATTTATTTCCGTCATTTAATTATCCCCGGATGTAATTTACGATAGTCTGACAAGAGAAAACAGTACAAAATGTCTTCTGGAATCAATATGGAAAAAATCTAAACAAAAGACACGTTGGGCTACGTGGAGGGCGGAGGGGTTCACAGGAAGCCAAAATGGAGCTACGTGGTTTATGCACGCTTTCTTAGCTCAGCAGAAATCTTCCGCACGTGTCAGAATCGCGCGCGTAGCTAAGGTCACTTTACAGCAAACAACTTGTAACTATTCCCATTCGTGTCTGAACTGTGAGAGCGACAAGTCCGGCCTCGGATCGACTATCGATCGGGCCGCGAGTATCCGTCAAAATTCTCGTTCATCTACGTGTCGCAGAATAATTGCTACAACACACCCTAGCTTTGCTGTTATTACGTCGCGTGGAATTCGCGGATGTATTACTCTTGTGACAGAATTACTAAAAAATGTTGCAATAAACATCAAGTATAGCGACTTCAGTATTTTATTTGACTAGTATAAAGCCCGTATGATTCTCCGTTCCCATTGAAGCCCACAAACAATTTATCTAGGTGTCAGACAAGTACAGAAGAATATCAGTATGGCAGAAAAAGAATACGTCGCAAGTCTTAGCAAACATGAAGAGACTAATTTAGCGAAGTACAGACTATATATAACGGCCATCCAACAAAACAGTTATTACAAATATAATAATCGTAGATTAGTACTCTCGCTCTTTACAGCGGCACTTCCTGCCGACAAGCTACCAACCGTATCATTAAATCATTTACCGCGTTTTGAACTGTTACCGGACTCTTCTTTTCCATTATACTACAAATAAATATTCTAGAGATAAAATAGTTCCCCAATCGAATCTCTGGTTGGGGACTGATCAGGGAGGGGTCACCAGAATCGATAGAACATTCAACTGGTAGGGCCGTGGATTGTTGGAATTTTGAATAAGGCAGGTAGATAAGAAAGCTTTAAAAGGGAGATGTAAAAAGTTAGATCTCTTGGGATTAATGAGATTAAGTGGATGAAAGTACAGGATTTCTGGACGGTGAAACACAGGATAATTAGCACACAGTGTACTGCATAGGATTTATTATGAAGAAGAGAGTAGGGAATTGTGTGAGTTATTATGAACAATTTATCAACAGGATTATTTTGATGAGGGTAGAAATTAACGCCGCTCCAACCACGTTAGTACAAATGTATATGCCAGCGTCACAGGTCGATGATGAAACTATAGAGAAGGATATGATGAAATTGAAGAATGAATCCTATATGTGAAGGTGGATGAAAATATCATAATCACGGGTGATCGGAATGTGATAATCGGAGAAGGAAAAGAGGGAAATACTGTATGAAGTATTGGCCTAGTAGAAAGAAATGAATGAGGAAGCAGATTAGAATTTTCTAAATCATATAAACTAGTCGTGGCCAACACACAATTTAAGAACTATGCACGACGAATATTCACCTGGAAACGTCCAAAGGGATACAGGTAGATACGGGGGTTAGACAAAATAGTATGAACACCTTACATTTACATACTACTGATTTATTAATATAGTGTTGAGCCACTTTTTTCCTGCAGAACAGCTGCAATTCTTCGCGGAATAAATTTGCAGAGTATCTGAACAGTTTTCCAACGGAATGTTGTCACATTCTTGTACCAAAACATTCGTCAATTGCTTCAATGATGTTGGAGGTGGAAATCTGCTGTTTATTCTCTGCTCCAAAACTCCCCATAACTGTTCACAATTATATTGAGGTCTGGTGATTGTGCTGTCCAGGGAAGATGTTTGATGATATTCTGATGTCACTCGAACCAGGACAGAACCGTTTTGGGTTTGTGTATGGGTGCATTATCATCTTGGAAGATGGCAGTGTTTGGCAGCAGTATTCTAGTCATAGTAAGAATTTCATCACTGAGGATGTCGAGATATTCATTCGCAGTCATCCCCCAAGTGATATGAATGAGAGAACCAGCTGAATACCACAATATAGCCACCCAAATCATAACGGAACTTCCCCCCTGCTTTACTGTAGGATGCAGACAGTCCGGATCGTAGGCTTCTTTTGGTGTTCTCCATACATAAACCCGGCCGTTAGTAGGAAACAATGTGAACGATGATTCATCGGACTATTCATTCTTCCAAACATCAAATGTCCAGTTTTTATGATCGTGGCACCACTTGTTTCGCAGCTTAGCGTTGGTAGCCGTCATAAGGGGAATTGCAATTTGCAGCCCTTCCATGAATGTTAGCTTTGTGGAGCTCCCGCCATGGTGTTTTTGTCGAAACAGTATTCCTCAGGTGTGTGTTGTGTGCTGCTGTTACTTTTGATGCGGTAGTTTTGTGTTGTCTGCCACAATCCTTTTTAATGTTCGTCGGTCTCTGTCGGTTAACTTTGGTTTTCGTCCACTATTCCTCTTCGCCGTCAATATTTTACCATGTTTTGTGTATGCTATCATTACTGTGCATACTGTCGCTCGCGAGACGTTAAACAGTTCAGTTGTTTTTGTCACAGACACTCCCGCTAACCGAGCTCCAATGATTTGACCACTTTCGAAGTCTGAGAGATCACGCATTTCACCGATCGCTTGTTATAACAATCACAGAACAAACATAACATGCAAGACCTGCCACGTCAACTATGCAGTACATGCGCATCGTAGTATTCACACGGAAGTAGTGGTGCCAACATGCAACAAACTGTCCTCTGTCGCATGGTGTTCATATTATTTTGTCCAACCTCTGTATCAGCTAGATTATTTCATAGCTAAGCAAAGATTAAGGAATCAAGTTATAGACTGTAAAACATACCCAGAAGCTGACATAGACTATGATCACAATCCGATAGTTATGAAGTGAGGGTTAAAATTCAAGAGGATAAAAGGAGCAATACAACCAGGACAGGCTGGAAGTGAACAAATTGAAACAATCTAACAAACAAGAAGAATTAGCATAAATGGTAGATATGGATCTAAGAAATAACTCTGAAACGAGTTCAAATGAGGATGAATGGAATGCTTTGAAAAGAGAAATAATCAAAGATGGTGAAAAAAACATTATGCTTTTGGAAACAAATAACCCGAAAACCTTTTATCACAGAAGAAATTTTGGAGCTGACAAATCAAAAGAGAAGGAACAAAAATGCTCAGGATTAAGCAGGAGGAGAGCAGTGCAAATATTTTAGAAATCAAATAAGCAAGAAATGCAAAAAAGCAATAAAAACAGTGGCTTCAAGGTAAGTGCAAAGAAATAGAAAAGGAAATGGTTGTAGGTAAAGTAAATGTGGCCTATAGAAAGTTCAAACAAGATTTTGGAGAAATGAAGAAGATATGTATAAACGTTAAACCTGCTGATGGGAAACCTCTTTTAAACTCAGAAGACAGAGTGAACCGATGGAAGGAATAGATAGAAAAAGTTTTATGGGGATGATTTGAACAACACTGTACAGGAAAAAGAAAATGATGACTTAAGAGATTTTGTTTTATGAACAGGCTTTGCCAGAACTTTGAAAGATTTGAAATCAAATAAGGCAGTTGTAATTGATGAGATTCCTGCAGAACTTCTGAAATCCGTAGGAGAAGAAGTAATCAAAAGATTAGTCAAACTGATATCAAATGTTATAAAACAGGAGAGATTCTTACTGATTTTAATAAAAATATCATCGTCACACTTCCGAAGAAAACACAAGCCGACAAATGTGAGAATTGTCGTAAGTCTAACATCTTATTCCTCAAAATTACTGACCAGAATTACTGAGAAGAATAGAAAGGATAGTAGAATAGATAGCAGGTGAATATTAGTTTTGGTTTGGGAAACACTGTGTTAAAAGGAAAGCTATTCTGAGTTTAAGATTAATACCTGAAGGGCAGATTTAAAGAAAGATTCTGATATAGCGTTTGTTGATTTAGAAAAAGCCTTTGATAATGTTACGTGGGACAAGATGTTCAAAATTTTAAATAAGCCAGGTGTAAAGTATCGACCTAGAAGATTATAATCTATATAAGAATCACGTGGCTATAATAAAAATAGAGCATCATGAGAGACAAGCGTCAGTAAAAAATGGTGTGAACGAGGTTACAATCTATCAGTTTTAATATCCGATATGTATCTAGAGCAAGCAATAAAGGAAGAAAAAGAAAATCTGAAAGTGTCATAACTGTTCAGGGAAAAGAAAATCAGTATGCTATGATTTGTTGATGACATTGTCCAATTACCATACAGACTAAAAATATTGAGAAGCTACTGAATGTCATGAATAAAATACTGAAGGAAGAGTTTGGACTAAATGTAAATGAAAGCACGACAAAAGTGATGTAATGTAGTAGGTACGATAGCAGTAATAGTGGATTAAATCTAAAAATATTGTCAGATAACGGGTAATTAAGCCACAAAAGAAGATGTGATGCACTTAACACTAGCGATAACTGAGTTTCCTCACAGTTACCACAACTATCATCAGCGAAGATGTTGTGGCCAAAATATGAGATAAAGGAAAATGGGGAATTATCGGAATATAGCATAGAGAAAGCAGATATTGTGAATGATTAACACCATCTGGAAAGAAGAAAAAGCCCAATCTTATTGGCCAATATAGTGCCAATATTTAAAAATGGTAGCTGAAGAAAGTGTGACAATTACACAGTGTGACAATTTTCTATTCCATGGCCTCAAGCTAATGGAAAAATTATAGAAGGTAAGCTGAAATCATCGAACTGCAGCTTGATGAAGAGCAGTATGGATTTAGATCTAACATATCAACAGCAGATCTCATCTTCAGTGCTCAGATGATCATGCAAAAACATTGGGAGAGGGGAAGAGGCGTCATCTATATTTTCTTAGATATTGGAAAGGCCTATGATAACATACCTAGATATAAGCTCTGGGAAAATCTGTCCAAACGAAAGGTACCAACAAACTTTATCACCAAAGTCAGAATGCCAAAGCTACATCCAGATTGGAGACTGCTATTCAGACTGTTGTTCATCATTGTAAGGGACGAAATTATGAAGAGAGTAAAACAGCAACTCGACCCTGCCGACTTTAAAACATTTTCATTTGCAGATGATGTTGTGATTTTGCGATATACAAAAGAAAAAGTACAACAGAAACTAAATATCTGGAATAAGCATTTTAAGGAATTTGGTATTAAAACAAGCCGCACAAAAACAGTGGTAATAGCTGTCAGCAGACAAAATATGACGCCTTTTATTTATCGACATCTGACAGTCAATCCCAGAACGAAATTACCAATAGGGTACAAAAAGTAGCCCAGTTCTATCATCAAGCTAGGCACCTTCTGTGGGACAAGCATATTCCAATTAAAGCAAAAATGTCACTGTATAATTCATACTTCTTACCCATTACAATGTACAGCCTGGAAGTATGTACCATTACCAGCAAATATAAAGGAAAGATTCCAGGTGGACAATATAAAGTTCCTGAAATCAATGGTACAAACAGATCCCAGTCAATGAAACCCTTCACGAAAAATTTCCATAGCAAGACTGTGATGGCTGGGACATGTCAAGCGGATGGACCCAACAAGAACAGCGAGGATATGGCTGGAAAAAGAACTGAAGTGTTAAAGGTGACAGGCCGTCCGAGAAGGAGATGGATTGATCTCGTGAAACTGGACCTACAGGAGAGAGGTGCATCGTGGTCTAGAATCCAAGAAGAGGAAACATAGTTGAAAAATAAAGGTGGCGAGCGCTCTTACACCACATCCGGGAAACTGGGGACTGGTAAAGTGATGATGATATTTAATAAAGTTTTCACAACAGGAAACTTACCGACAAAATTATGAATTATTCGATTCTTGACGTCGAAAGAATAGCGAAACTGCTTAGGAACATAAAAACCAAATATGCTGATGGGCTGGATGGTATTCCTTCTTGATTCTACTCCAGGTGCGCAAACGAAATTGCGCCGTTTTTGATTAAATTATGTACCGCCTCCTTGGATCAAGGAAATATACCAGCTGACAGGAAGATCGCCATGGTAAGTCCAGTATTTAAAGGTATTCAAAATTATAAACCGATCTCGCTAACTTCAATATTATCCGGGATTTTTGAACGTATCATTTATTCAAATGTCATGGAGTTTCTGATGAAGGGGAGCTTTTAAACCCAAATCAACATGGATTCAGAAAAGGCCGATGCCGCGAGCCTCAAAATGCTCTTTTAGTTCACGACTTGTGCTGTGATATAGATAAGCAATCCCAGGTTGACTTAGTACTACTAGATTTTAAAAAAGCTTTCACTGTGCTCACACTACATTACTTACGAAACTACGTTGTTATGGCATATCTAGATAAATATTAGACTGGGTTGCTGACTTACTGAGGGGTAGAACGGTGAGCGTTCATCACTGACTGAAGTGAGGCTCATATACATTAATGATTTGTGCGACGTAATAAGGGAAAAAGACTATTTGCCGATGATGCTACTATTCATCGTGAAATAACAGCCCACGGCGACTTCGCTTTGTTAGAAGCCGATGTCATGAAAATAATCGCATGGTGCAAAGACTGGAGTTAAACGCTAAAAAATGCCAAGTCACGCATATAAGTAAAAATATGACACATTTTAACTCTGAATATACAATTAATGGCTCTGTCCTTAGAACGGTAGATTCCGCTAAATACAAAAGTGTAAAAATTCGTAATATTTTGTTGTGGAATGAACATACTGAGAAGGTAATAGGGAAAGCAAATTATATGCTCCGATTTCTAGGTCGTTATTTAAAACAATGTACGCCGGAATTTAAATCGATGCCATACAAAACTCAGGTGTGCCCCCAATTCGAATATTTTTGTTCTGTATGGGGGCCCCATCTAAAGGGGTTAGAAAAGAAAAGCTGCCTGATTCGTGACAGGTGTATACAGCTGGAGGAAAAGTGAAAGTGTGATGTTGAAGGAGTTAGGTTGGGAGATCTGTAACATCGAAGGCGTTGCTCTCGTCAGAAGCTAATTGAAAAATTCACGAGTGACCTATTTCAGGATGAGAGTAAACACATATTACTGCCAGCAAAGTTCATATCTAGGAATGACCGAGAAAATAAGATAATTCAGGGCCAAAACCGAATCCTATCTGTACTCATTTTTTACACGAGCGATTTGGGTATGGAATTTGAAGGATTTATCTAGCGAAAAAACTTAGGATCCGGTAGTAGTAGCTCTCAATAAATCGCTCCGGCCATCTTGGTATGAGTTTTCCCAGATCACTACAGGTGAATGGTGGGATAGTTACGCAAAATAGCCCATAGGCGCCTGCTGCCATATCCCGTGTATCCCTTCCTATGCAAACGGTTACACATTATGATAGGTGCAATGCAGCCTCCACCATCCACTTTTAGGAATAGCGGAGTAATAATAATAGTAGTAATAGTAAACCCGTTTTGTGTTGTAGCATTATATTGAGCTTATGCATTTGGCGGTAATTTCCTAGTGCGGCTGCTGCTAGACTCTGACCAGTGACGTGGGATGACATACAATATTGTAGGAAGTCCATTATTTGTTGTTAGAAGGCAGGCGCAGATGTGAAGGGGCCATGCAAGAGATCTTCCCTTGTGGTGGTCAGACGTGGTCGGCCGGAAGTTCGATGACGAGTATCCCTTACCTTTAAGATACCATGCAATCAAACATAGGGCCACTGTTCCATCAGAATGCCACACAGATCTGGATATTGAACATTTCGATCAGCCAGCAAAATGAAAATCCACAATGAAGTCACTTTCAAACTCTGTCAGGTTCTGATAACGTCGTACGCTTCATTTCTGTGACCTTCACAGTGATCAGTTAACATCAGCTGCTGTTCAGACACCTATATATCCTACCAATCCTGGCAACCCAAATATACTTTCTGGTCGTTCTATCCGACAACGAGATTTGCAACTCAAATCTTTTACACACCCGCTAATGGAGTGCATGTATACGAAGTGATATTGACATCCGACCATATCTTCTGTTTGCATCATTGTTTTGTCGACAAGTGTATAATATTTTATAATTATTTCTCTTACGTGAGATTATTTCAATTGGTTTACTTGAAGTCTGTTTTGCTTGTGTTGTTTCTTTACCATCTTGAATTACGGTTAAATTTCGGTTATAGTGTTTTTCAGCCTATATGCTATAATAGTGATGAGAGAGGACTTCAGAGGTTGGTAAGAGGGGAACGAAGTGTAAGGGTTTGGGAAAGACTATACTAGCCTATTACAACCAAATGTCAACCACTCCTTCACATGGTGCACCCTGTTTGCACGGACCAGGCTCTGGTGACTGAAAGATTCCCAGTATAAGGAGTCACCCACTGCTTGAGTTATTATGAACAGTTTAGTGACAGAATTATTTTGATGAGGTTAGAAACTAAGCCCGCCCCAACCACGTTACTAAGATGACGACGAAATAAAGAAAATATACGTCGAAATTGAAGAATTAATCCAATATGTGAAGGAAGAGGAAAATCTGATAATCATGGGTGATCGGAATGCGATAGTGGGAGAAGGAATACAGGGGAATACTGTAGGAAGTTTTAGTCTAGGGGAAATAAATAAGCGAGGATGCAGGTTGCTAGAATTTTGTGAAAGATGTGACATACATGTCACGTAGCCAACCCACCCAGATCTATAGTATTTGCTAATCAGTAATTTATTTCAAAATTAATTGTAACTGTTCTGTTTCCTACATTTAAAAAAAGTCAGGATAATAATGAAGCCTCATTTCGGAACTTATAGAATCCATTGTTTATCGATAGGCTCACCAGCTAGCTTGCCGCGCAGAACAGTACACTTTTGGCAAAAAAATTGACTGTGGGCGCCTGAGACTAAGTCTAATATTTTGCACAATGTGGCATCACTGGAGAGTTCGTCTTCCCAGGAAACTTTAGCGCATCTGCTAGCTCCACCCATCAAACTATCCAATTGGCGGGTATTCAATTCAGCGCCATGCTTAATTCATAACAGGAAGACTCCGCCCACGGTGATTCTTATTGGCAGCGTAGTTCATCAATCTTCCCCTACATTTCAGTAAAAGGCGACTGCCCAATCGTGAGATAGATAATGCATTTTCCTGTCAAGGGATTGGCTCTCATATTCGGACAGATATGGCCGACCACTCATCAGTCCGACCAAATTCCAATCCAGTTACACTTTTCTTAATTTCAGATCGTGAAACATATCATTAAAGTTGTAATTAACAAGATTTCAATAAACCGCGGCAAACATAAATCTCATTGATACATTTTATTCCAAGTGATTAGCGTAAAACTATAACGATATTTATTTATATATTGATTTGGCTAATTCCTTCCAGTAATACTACACATAATGAGGGGTGTGAGCCCAGCAGTGGGTGGAAATGTTCAAATATCCAGAATTTTTAGTTCTATAAAACTAAAGAAAAGATTCTAAAGAGATTATTTCGGAAAATTGTCTAAGACCAGTTGAATGTAACTAACTTCCGAGCAGGATAAGGTTGTTTACACACTCCACAAGCAGCCTGTTAATATTACCACCGTGGCCTCGTGGCTAACACTCTAGTCTAGTAAACGCGCGGACCTCAGTTTAAGTCTAGGCACTCAATTTTTTTTCTTAAACGAGTCGAACCTACAAATGGCTTATGCGTAAAATACAACGTCGACTCTTACCTACTTGCGTCAGAGAATGCCATATTTAAGGAAAGACTCAAAACTGAGTGCTTTTTAACAAACTGCACACCTAACTATGAAAGCACTCACCGAGGAAACACTGAAAGAAACCTACTCGGGCTTCAACCTCGTCGAAATCGCATCGTCTGGCGACGTTAGGTGCACTATAACGAGTTCTCACCGTCGTTAAAGAAAAGAAAAACTAAATATTATTAATGAAGTAATTTCTTTTGATGCTTCTGGCTTTACGACTAGTCAACTTCGAAGTCATGAAAGGTGAGAAGTGAATGGAGACAAGGAACGGAAAGGAATGTGGACTATGGATTTTCGAAGAAATAATCCCGCCATGCACCTGAAGTGACTTGGAGAAACGAAGGAAAACCCAAATCTGGATAGCCGGATGGCGATTCAAACCCGCGTCCTCCCGAATGTCGAGTTCACTCGTTACCGCTCACCCATTACTTTCACTTTTTCATCATTGCCGTATTTTTTCTATTACAACATTCATAAAATTATTTGAAGATCTACATAAAACAAAGTTAATAATCGTAAATGGTAACATATCTGTAGAAGTGAAATGATTTGATGAGAGAGTGGGTTTCAAAATAATCTCTGAAATCAGAAACGCAATTCAGTTTTAATTTACTTTCTCTCTCTCACTCTCTCTTTCTCTTCTTTTCGCCCCTCTCTCCCTTGTTTCTATTTTTAGCAGCTATCAAATACAAATTAAATATAAGCCACCTCTTATCTGGGAGATAATCCCATTGTTTAATAAAGTTGTATTTAACCAAAAATAACGAGCAAATCTGATAAGTTTCCTAGTAACCAGACAGGTAATATTTCAACCTTTTCGTAGAAATGTTTTAAAAAAAAATTGTGTTTCACATTCTACTTGAGCAAAGAGCTCATATCTGTTTCTAAACTACAGAAATTTGCCGTATCAATAAAATATGGTAAAATAAGACATTTCAATATGGATATGAACTAATTCTCTATAATGTTTTCACATTTTATCAAGTATGTCTTACATTAAAGATTAAGAGTTAGTTGAAATGGAATTATCACGCAGAGCAATAACACTGCTAATTGCTAAAAAAAAAAAAAATTATAAATCGGCCCTCATACTCTTTGCAGCTCGAACGTATTTCTCAAATATCGTCCTAGGCGGAAACATGATGTATACAAAACATTTATTACTGACTAGATGACCCGGTGAACTTCGTTTCACCTACATCATATATGTATTGTGATGGCAACACCGATCAAAAACTCTTTATTGTCATGACTGTACAATAGTGTCTCTTTTGTGTACGTCACGGTTTAAGCAGTTGTTCTACTACAGACACTTGTGTCAACCAATAAGGTGCCTACAATTTTTTTTTCTGTGTCTAATATAATATGTATTGCCCGTTTTGAAAAAAGTGGATCGAACGGCAGGACAACCGATGTTCATGTCGTAGTTGTTATAACATTTTGTTACGTTGTGACGAATGTAAAACAATAATAATTTTAATTTTGACGGCTATGTTTTAGTAACAACACCACATATACAGTACATTTCACATACACCCACACGCACACCCTCACACAAATTCAGTATACTATATCTCACACTGTTTTAATTTCGATCGGCCACTAAACGAAATTTGCAAACAATTCAAATGAGTACAAAATTTTTGTCTACATTAAATGCAACACAGTTATACACTTAATCAATTTAAAGCTTTCTGATGACCTATATTTTTTGCGGTGTGTAAATATATAAAGTTGATGGTTTTCCGACGCGCTAGCACGCGACGTATAATTGTCCATGTGCGAAACAGGGAAACTCCAAGTTGATTCCAAAAACTTGCAATGACTGACCTTGCGATTTATTTATGGTCATCGCAAAGGCCAGACGCACGGGAAATTGTAGACGCTTAAAATCGAATGGCAAATCCGTTGGAATCATCGGTATACGCGGGATCAAGACATCCTCTCTTTTGTATTTTCCCTTGATGATCTTGGTCTCGATCACATTATTCATTAGCTTTTTCACAGCCAGTCTCATTCCATTGCACAGTCGAGGTTGTTTAATGTTCGTAGTATAATCACAACTGATCCTACTTTTAATTGTAAATTGTGAGGTGGTAGTCCAGGCAATTCCAGTGAATTCAAAAACTCTGTGGGGTAGTTTACTAAATCATCCTGGTTTGTAACTGTATCAACTGATTTGTAAGAAAACAACTCTCCTGGGTCGCATTGAGATCATTGAAATCTTTGTTTTTGGCCGCGAGTATTGCTAGTTCACTCAGCCAATTATGGTTACTGAACTGTTGTTCTACGTCCGTAAAAACACGCTGAATAAGCTCCTCTTTTGAGTCTGTGAAGTGACAGAAATACGTGGGTAGTGTAATTAATCCGGTCGAGGTGTCAACTTCGACTTTACCATTTGCAATATCTAATAAGTGCTTCGAAAACACAAAGGCAGTTTGATCTTGTTGCAAAACCCTCGCGTGTTAGTTGTTAATTGGAGTGTCTTTACATTTCGCCACAAATTAGTTGATTTTAGGCATGCTTTTAGTTCGTCAGTTGATCGGGGAATAATTGGAAGAGTCTGACAAAAATCACCTGACAACAGAATCATGGCTCCACCAAAAATATTTTGGTAGTCACGAAGATCTTTTAACGTTCCGTCCAGTGCCTCCAGTGATCTCTTGTGGGCCATCGTACATTCATCCCAAATGATCAGTTTGCATATCTGTAGAATATTCGCCATTGCGCTGTCTTTGGTGATGTTGCAAACTGGTGCTTCGTTGAATTGCATGTTTAATAGTAATTTCAAGGCAGAATGTGCAGTTCGTCCACCTTCTAACAATGTTGCAGCTATTCCAGATGAAGCCAACGCTAGGGCTACTTCATTTTGCGATCTGACCTTTGGCAACAGCAATGAAATTAGGAACGTTTTCCCAGTCCCTCCGGGAGCATCAAGGAAGTAAATTCCACCAGATCCACTGTTCACAGGTTTAATCAAAGTATCGTACACAATTCGTTGTTGGTCATTCAATTGCGGAACATTTGAACGAACTGTTTCGGTCAATACTTCAGTATCGTACTGTTGTTCACTTTGTATCTCATGGTTAAATGCATCGCGCATAGGACGATTGGGTGATGTCATGCCCAAACACGACAATATTTTATTTTCCAGCAATAAACACATATCTCCTATCATGATTAATGTCTCATTCTAAATTTCTGTAGTATAGGATTCAAAGTTTGACAACGCACATGATGCAACACATCCTCAGACATGTCATCCCTATATTTCATCCACAAATCTTTCGGATTCGAGGCGAAACATGTCGATATTATAATCGCAAACAACGGGACAAATTTGATGAGGCGATGAGGATATGACGGATTCCTTGAGCATATTATCCCAATGCGAATCGTTCTCGAGCAATTGTAGTAGTTAACATGACTCACGGTATGTCGCACACAGATGTCCATTAGTGTTGCCCAAAATCGGTCTTGGTCTTGCAGTCTTGGTCTTGGTCTTGCATTTTTGCAAGACCAAGACCAAGACCAGGTGTATTGATGCAAGACCAAGACCAAGACTGGCCAAGTCTCGTCTTGTTCTTGCATTTGGGCAACACTAGTGTTGCCCAAAATCGGTCTTGGTCTTGCAGTCTTGGTCTTGGTCTTGCATTTTTGCAAGACCAAGACCAAGACCAGGTGTATTGATGCAAGACCAAGACCAAGACTGGCCAAGTCTCGTCTTGTTCTTGCATTTGGGTAACACTAATGTCCATCAACTGTTCTCAGTTGTTGAACAGATGTCGGAGTATGAACATTCACCAACAACAATTAAAGATAATAACATTCATCGTTAATTGAATGAACTGTGTAGATGCGTCATAAAGAGCATCTGAGGCAAATACATTTGGGTGTCCTTCAACTGGTGTTCCTTGTTTCCGATGCTGAAACGATTTCGATGATGCGTTCCAAGTGTAATAGCGTGGCATATCAGCATACAGCAAAGTGCGTGCGAAAACATCTGTTTGACAAACTGAGAAGAAACTTGTTAATGTGGTCGATGGTGGACGTGGCGCCCTATCTGCCGCGTTCTCATGATTGAAATACACTCGTTGTCCATTTTCTAGATGAACTGCCAAATGGACTACTGTAGGGTGTCTTTCGTGGATCACAAATGAAAATATACGCCAAATAGCTTCGTTGCTTCTTATATAGCGACCCATCTGATACTGAGATACTCCATCATTTGCATTTGTTACAGCGAAGATGCCCATGTCGTTACCTTTGTTAACATATTTACAGGGGCGGTTCCAGGATTTTAGTTTGGGAGGGGCTTCAGCGGACTTTGGTTTGGGGGGAGGGGGCTGGGTTTGAGTGAATTTTGGTTTTGGGGGGCTTGCCTTCAGGGGGTGGCTTGAGTCGGGCAAAGGGTAGTATTTACAGTCTCCTCGGGCGTTGAATCCGTAGAGCTAAAAAGAAGGTCTCCAAAATCACATTGTGTGTGCGTGTGGGGGGGGGGGCGCTTGAGCCACCGTGCACCCTGCGCCCTTCCCCTCCCCCCACCCCCCGGTTCCATCCTGCATATTTACATATGTACTTTACCGACTTGACGGAGTTACAATACTACTCATTGATGTGAGCTTCAAAAGCTTTTAACAATAATGGCGAGTACGGCACAATCCAACGATAGTCTACTTCAAAATGTTTTCCTTTTACCTTCACAACTACCGATCGCCCACCGTCCGCAACTAATCGTCAACGATACAATGGGTAACGGTCATTTCCCGTGATGGTTTCAGAAAACACGTCTCTCGGGTATCGCTTGGAGCACTTTCCGTCGACTATACAGGGTGAGTTGTTGAAAACTCCGCAAGGTCCATGTATCATGTGTTTAGTCACTACTGCATGCAATTTTGGGTCAACTATTTCATCGGGAATCTCAGCTTAAATTATGGAATCAATTTCATCTGGCCTTAATTTGTCAACTAACCAAACTAATATGTGCGCACGTGGAAGACCACGCTCTTGCCACTCAACAGAGTACTTCCAACAATGGACTTGGCCATACACACGATGCTTTAATTTAATTGCAATGGAGCACATGCTCCGGTGGCAATTTCACTACACACCCATCTTCCCCCTATCCTGCACCCACCTACATTTGCCCTCTACAATCTTTCAAAGTTTTCGGTAAATTATTCATCATTTCTCTTGGTAACTCATTCCAATCCCTGACACCCTTAGCTAAAATAGAGAATCTTCCCACAACCTTGTTCCTGAAATAGAGTGCTTTATAAATGCTTTATATATAGGCAGTATTTTCTGTATATTTAATTGTTTAGTTGGCAATTTTCCATCGAAATCGGACAAAATCTGTGGGTTTGTGTAAATTATGGGGATGTGAAGGGGTTGAGGGGTTCCGTTTTTGGAAAACACATATAGGCAATATTTTTTAATTTGTTTTTAAGTATACATGTGCAAATTTTGGTGGAAATCGGACAAAATCTGATGGGTTGTTTAAATTATGGGGTGTTATGGGGAGGAGGGGGTGGTTTTCTGGAAATTTTATTTCTTAGGAACCATCTCTGAAACGCTCTAGACAACTCACCAAAGTTTCACCGTAATCGGATGAACGGTTTAGGAGCGCATAGAGCATAAACAAAACTCACATTGATTTCTTTATATAAGATTAAATTGTCATTTTTAGTATTTTCCTCACAATTTTTCCATTTTTTCTTACCGTTTAAACCTTCTCTGAACTTCCACAAATAGTTCAAGATCAAAATTAGCCAAATCGGCCCAGCCATTACAGAGTTTTAGCGAGACTAACGAACAGCAATTCATTTTTATATATAAGATTTCCTTGTTGACACTGGTCTTCCCACACCGACATTCCTTCACTGAACTTCCATTTTAAACCTCAGTTTCCCTCCTATAATGTTCTCATTGAATGCCTATAAGACTTCGCAGTATTTAAACTTACAAAAGAAATTGTTGCTGATCATTCTGAGACAGGCACTATAATGTAAACAGTAGCTACAGTTTACGCCTCGTCGACGTCGTGGTCATTAGAGGCGGGATGTGATTGGGAATTAATTCTGACATGGCCTTTTTAAGGAAGCATCTCGCCATTCACCTGGAGTAATTTTTGGAAACCATGGAAAACACAAATCTGGATGCTCGGACGAGGATTCGAAACCACGTCCTCCCGAATGCGAAACCAGAGCACTACCACACACCTACCACGCTCGGTAAAATTAAATGGACAGTTAAGCCACGAAATTAACGTGTTTTTGAAAATGATGGCTGATGAAAGAAGTTTGTGGAAGAGTCTTGCAAAAAGAAGAAACAAGATGGTGGGTGATTTTTTTAAGATATGCGGGATTGGTTATGTATGAATCAGATAACGGAGGACGAGTTTTGAGAGGGGTGTTTTGAGATGAAGAGGTTAGTGCAAAATAAGAAGGGATGGAGAATCGTATCAAAACAGTCAAGAGACTGATGACAGCAAAATAAGAATTGGAGATGAAATAAGCCAGAAGGGTGAAACACGGTGCCGGCCCATTCAGACACATGTCGCAGTTCTAAAACGTTTTTCAACCACCGGAGCCGTATCACAGTGCTATATTGGCACTAGAAGAAGAAGTTGGATATAGAAGCATTGCATTTAAAAATCGTCCTGTCACCTCCCTCACCTGCTGTTTGGTACGGAGGCGTAATTTCCACTGAAGTAGCTGACTCCATCTCATACCACAGCAGTGCATGATAAACTTGCTTTATCTACCAGTTTAGTAAAATACGAATTTCAAGAGTGTAACAGAATATATTTAACACATTTAATTGCTTTAATTGAGAGCTGCTGAAAATAGAAAATAGGCAGAAGGGGTGAGAAAGAGAGATAGAGAGGGAGAGAGAGAAATTTAAACTGAATTTTGTATCTGATTTCAGAGAGTGTTTTGGAAACCAACTCTCTCACCAAATCATTTCACTTCAACAGATATATTATCATTTACGATTAATAACTTTGTTTGAATCTGGATTTTAAATAATTTTATGGCTGATGAAAAAGTGAAACTAATGGGTGAGCGGAAAAGCTTTGGTGTCGCATCCGGCCATCAGACAATTCTAAATTGAGTAATTTTAAGCACAATTCAGATCGCTCACAAACCGTCGCTCTTTTGTAAATCTCAGTTCGAAAATCGTCACTTCTTAAGCTGAGAGAACATTTGACCTATGCAGACGTGAAAGATGAAGTTTATTGCTTGTTCAGAGATATGCTGATGAACTGGTGTCATAAGAGCATTCAAAAAATTGTGCTTATAGTTTTACGCCTTTTCGACATCGAGGTCATTAGAGTTGGGATAGAACTGGTGGCAACGATTTCAACCATAGTAGTTTAAAGGAACCAATCCGGCATTAACCTGGAGTGACTTGGGGTTAAGTTTGTGTTGTGTGTGCCCTGCGTAGTCATACAAATTGAGCCTTACATAAAAAAATTCGGAAAGATTCATTAACATTGGCGATATATAAAATGTATTGAGTGCTGGCTGAATGGCTATAGGCCGAATGCCAAATGAAAAGACATCTTAGACCTTCCGAATGCGGGGCTAGAGAGTAATCCCACCACGCTTGGTCAATCACAAACTGTCACAGCGTCTATAAAATTGCGTAGACCGCAATGTTAATTGTTTAGAAAAATAGATAATCGCTTAACCTTTAAAATGATGTAAATGTTACAGAAAATAAACGGATTTTGTATCTATAAATGCTTGGCAGACCTACTTTTTATATTGCTCTCGTACAGTTAACTCGAATTCGTGCAGTATTTTTAAACACCAGCTATTATAAGAGGATACCTAATTTTTTAAGTTGTGTAATTGTAGTCAAAATTTTGAACTGATTGTGCTGTTTGTTAAAAGTTATTTACTTTGCCTGTCATCAAGGTCGCAAGAGGGAAGTTGGGACTTCCTTCCTCATACTACATTGCCAAATTTATTTCCTGATGCTAGCTCTGCATTCCCGTCCGCAAGGAATCATGTCACATAGCTAGACGTTGTCAAACATTCAGAGTCATTCGTGATGTGAAAAATTGTTTTCTTCGCGTTTGGTCTATTATATTTTTATTTAACTTATTAATTCCTTTATTGAGATTATCAATAACAGTTCAAGCACCGAAGTTTATATCTTTATGTATATTTACTTCGCTTGTAGGAGGGGCATTGTCGGGCGAGAGAGAGGGGCTCAGTGGATCCACGCTGGTCATTTTTGGGTCGAACCTTCTTCCAGTTAAAAAATAATTTCATTCTTTTCACTTGCGATTTAATTCTTATGGGGGTTAAATGCTTATTACTTAACACAACATGAAATTTTTGGTTTTATTATTTGTTTTGGATTACTTCAGTATAATAACATCAGTCAAATGAATGCCAATTTTTGGTGATGAAGGTTGTTGCTAATTGCGTGACTGTTATTTAGTCTCAGGATTAAAATGGAACACAAACGTTTCGCTCCCCGTGATAATCGAGTCAGAAAACGCCAATGCCTAAAAAACAAAACAAAAAACGATAGTGCTTTAGGATTAGAAGACCCAGAGTAATAGGTGAGCGACAACTCATTCGGGAGGAGGCGTGTCTGAATCCCTGCCCGGGCATTCAGATTTTGCTTTTCCATGGATTCTCCAAATAACGACAGACGAATGCCGGGATGCTTCCTTCAAAAAAGGCCATGGCCAATTCCTTCCCGTTCCTAGTCCCCAGTCACATCCCGCCTATAATGTCCGCAACGTCGATTAGGCGTAGTGCCATAAGCTGAAATCGTTTTCAATACATCTCTATGTTATCTCAGATTTCCCCTAATTCTTTTTCATTGTCTTATATATTACTTCTATATTAGTTTTATTCCTTTATATTTCTCTTGTAACCACATTTGTTTGAAGTCATTGAGTTCATTTTTTCTTCTATCGTTGCAGATATTTTCTTAATACGGTGATATACAATCACAGTACATTTTCGCTTCGTTTAGGATTACTTAGTTTGTTTATTAAAGTCTGTTTGCTTCTCGCTGTAGTTAACTGACATATGAACTAGTTTCTGAATCACTGCCTAAGCGTGATATAATGTAACTTGCTTGTAGATGTGTTTTTATAAGTATTAGAAGTGCGCACCTACCTACTGCTTCAGCCACCTAAAGATATTTGTGATAACGGACATAGAAACTAAAGGAAATTGTTTCTTTTTCTGATTACAAAGACAAATTAGCGGTTTAAATGGGATATTCGTTATTTACGACACACCACAAACACTTTCCCGGTTTTGAATTATTCCAGGAGGAGAGTAACGCAAGAAACTGTACGGAGAGTGACTGAAAACCTCTCACGTTTGTGGTGATTCTAGAATACGATACGGTACGAATGGAACTGCCAATAGCTTATGGACTGTAAAGGGTATTTTCTTTAATCCAGTGTAAGGAAGAATGTCAGGCATTTCCTTGTTGATCTCCACGTCGTCAAAACTCACACAATTTGTGACATTTCCGTGTTGATCTCAACTTTCATTTCGGAGCCATCATGTTACAGGGTGCACCATAAGTTTTTTTACTTTTCAAAAACTCATAAAAAACTATATAAATGAGATGATAACTGTTTATTTATTATGTAAGTTCACAAATAGGTATTTTTTTTTAAAAAAATACATCATCCATGTGTGACCCTTGATTATTTTGACACTGCTATAACCTGGACCGAAAATTTTCAATTACAGCTGTACAGGTGCTTTGGGAAATGTTCTGCATTTACTCGCAAATACGTTCCCTTAATTCCTCAAGAGACACTGGGCTGCTGTTGAAAACTTTACTTTTAAGTTATCCCCAAAGAAAAAAATCAATTGGGGATAAATCCGGGCTACGAGGTACCCAGTTAATGTCAGCTTTTTTGGATATAACTTTTAGCCAAAAAATTTCGCGAACTGCATTCAATGACTCATTGTAGGTATGACATGTTGCCCCATCTTGCTGAAACCATGATCGTTGATTAAAACCATAAAAATTCTGTAGCGCTGGAGCGAAAAAGTTCTGTAGCATGGCAATATACCACTCTGTATTCACTGTAACAGCATGTCCTCTTTGATCTTCGTAAAAGTAAGGACCAATAATGCCTCTTGCTGACAACGCTGCCCACCTTGGGTGAATGCAGGGGGTTTTGGTGCTTCAATTTAGGATTAGTGCACTCCAATACCTGCACTTTGGCCTGTTAACTTGTCCATTTAGGTGAAAGTGTGCCTCGTCTGAGAAAAAAATGTTTGTGAAACTAGTGAACCTCTCTAGCATTTCATTAGCAAACTGGAGTCTGTGAGCATGATCTTGAGGCATTAATTCCTGGACCATTTGAATTTTGTACGGATGTAAACGTAAATCTTTGTGGAGAATGCGGTTTAAAGATGTTCTGGGCACATTTTGGTGATGAAGGTTGTTGCTAATTGCGTGACTGTTGTTTAGTCTCAGGATGAAAAATCTGAAGATGAAATTGAACAACGGCACTTGTCAGAGCCAACTGACCAGAACGTTTGGACACAGCGCTCAGATTCTTCAAATAAATGCAGAAGGATTAACAATTGCTAAATGTGAATACCTTAGCAAACTAGCTACTGACCTCAAAATCGACATCTTAGCTGTTCAAGAGACCCACATGACTGAAAAAGATTTGGAAAGCAGGGGCAAGATTGCAGGATACAGAATGATATCGAGAATTCCCTCTCCTATACACGGATCAGCCATGTATGCCAAAAGTAACATTTGCAACATCTCGGAAGTGAGGTGTCAAAAAGTCAATGAAGTGGAAATAATTACTGCCAAACTCAACAATTTAACTGTTGCATCAGTTTACAAACCACCTCTTTGCAACTGGCCAACTCCACCACTGCCCTCACTACCAAAACCTTGCATATATGTAGGAGACTTTAACAGCCGACATACATCCTGGGGTTACCCAAATTCTGATGAAAACGGTGAGAAACTCACTGTGTGGTGCGAAAGTCAAGACCTGTATCTCAGCTATGATGCTAAAGAAAAGAAAACATTCCACTCTGCTAGATGGCAATCTGACACCAATCCTGATCTGGTCTTTGTTTCAACAGATGAAAGAAAACCTTTAGACCACACAAGGAAAGTCCTTCAGCATTTTCCCAGAAGCCAACACAGGCCCACACTAATCAGTGTTGGTATCACAATACCTGTTATCAGATCAATTCATAAACCAAGATGGAATTTAAAGAGGGCAAACTGGGACAATTATAGCTCCGAGGTAGATAATAACCTGCGATGGATACCCCCAAAAGTGAAAAACTACAAGAGATTTGTAGGTATTGTTATTGCTGCAGCTAAACGAAACATCCCTCGAGGGTACAGGAAACAATACATTCCATGCTGGGACAAATCTACGCAAACTTTATATGAAAATTTTCAAAAAACTGGTGACCCTGAAACAGGAAAAAGAATATTAGAAAAACTGAATGAAGGGAGGAAACAGAAATGGAAAGAGCTAACTTCTCAAATGAGCTTTACTCACTCCAGTAGAAATGCATGGACTCTCCTTAGAAAACTGGGTGCAGCCTCAAACATGTGCAAAGAGGAGCCAGGAATTACACCAGCTGAAATGGCATTGCACATAAAAACAAGAGCTGACAAAGTCCCAATAGATCCTGCCATGAAGAAACAGATGGAGAAAGAGATGATTGAAATGGATAACAACCTTATAAATAATCCTATCCTTTCTAATCCATTTAGTCATGAAGAAGTTGAGAAAGCCATCAAAATGCTAAAAATGAGGAAGGCTGCAGGGTTAGATGGCATTTTCCCAGAATTCATAAGATATCTCGGCAAGCAGGGAAGAACTTGGCTCAAGAACTTCTTCAGTGATATCCTGGACACTGGGATAGTCCCCCCAGAATTTAAGATGGCTCACACCTTGACGATCCTTAAACCAGGCAAACCAGCAGATGATGCTTCAAGCTATCGACCTATTGCTCTACTCAGTGTTTGCTATAAGCTTCTAGAACGCCTCATCCTTAACCGCATACAAGGAATAATAAATATCATAACACCAACATATCAGGCAGGTTTCAGACTAAAACGGAGCTGTTGTGAGCAAGTATTAGCACTGACATCATACATTGAGGTTGGATTTCAGAAGAAGTTAAAAACATCAGTAGCCTTTGTCGATTTAACAGCGGCATATGATACAGTTTGGCTGGATGGACTGCTACTTAAACTTAAAAAACATATACCCTGCAAGAAACTAACATCACTCCTGAGGAATATGCTGACCAACAGATATTTTAAGGTCACCGTCGGACATAAGACAAGTAAGTCATTTACAATAAAAAATGGATTACCTCAAGGGTCAGTACTAGCTCCATTGCTCTTCAACTTGTACACCAGTGACATGCCAGAAACAACCGGCAATAAATTCTGCTACGCTGACGACTTAGCTATCGCCGTCCAAACTGCCACATTAGAGGAAGGTGAGAGCATTCTCTCTAACGACTTAGAAACCTTGAACACATATTATAGAAAGTGGAGACTTTGTCCGAACCCAATGAAAACAGAAGTATGCGCATTCCACTTGAGCAATAGAATAGCACATCAGCAGCTCAAAGTGAACTTCTGCCACCAGAGGGTGAAACATAATTTCCATCCTAAGTATCTTGGCATCACCTTAGACCACTCCTTAACATTCAAAAAACACCTCGAAAACACAAGTCAGAAACTGAAAACACGAAACAACATCATGAAGAAGCTAGCTGGTACTTCATGGGGAGCTGATGCGAACACACTACGAACAACCGCTCTCACCATGGTTTACCCTGTTGCTGAGTACTGTGCTCCAGTGTGGCAACGTAGTACTCATACTAGAAAAATTGACGTCCACCTGAATGAGTGTATGAGAGTAATAACTGGCACCCTAAAATCCACCCCAGTCCCCTGGTTGCACCTGATCAGCAAAATACCACCTCCAGAGATAAGACGCCAAGAAGCAACGGCACGTGAGTGGATAAAACTACACCATCCTGATCATCCACAGGATCTCCCAATCCACGAGGTTCTAAATAACTTACCACCCACTCGTCTTAAATCAAGAAATCCGGTATGGCAAGATGTATTTGACTTTGATGTCATGGAAAAATGGCGACAAAGCTGGAACTCCACATCTGTAAAACATTCAGATATTAAAGATCCCACAACTGGACTTCCAGGATTCCATCTAAATAGAGACCAGTGGGTCAAACTAAATCGCCTAAGAACAGGCCATGCGAAATGCAACGCCATGCTGTATAAGTGGGGTCTTCAGGATTCTCCTGCATGTGACTGCGGTGCTCCTTCCCAGAGTGTGGAGCATATTATCAGGGAATGCCCTCTACGGAAGTATGATGGACCATATGAAGATGTTTTTGGAGCTACAAGTTCCTTCTTAGAATGGCTGGAAGAATTAGACATCAGCTTGTGAACGCTACCAACGTTCTTGTCATTTTATATATTTATTATTGTATTAGTTGCTTGCCATACGACAAATAAATAAAAATAAATAAATAGGATTAAAATGGAACACAAACGTTTCGCTCCCCGTGATAATCGAGTCAGAAAACGCCAATGCCTAAAAAACAAAACAAAAAACGATAGTGCTTTATGATTAGAAGACCCAGAGTAATAGGTGAGCGACAACTCATTCGGGAGGAGGCGTGTCTGAATCCCTGCCCGGGCATTCAGATTTTGCTTTTCCATGGATTCTCCAAATAACGACAGACGAATGCCGGGATGCTTCCTTCAAAAAAGCCATGGCCAATTCCTTCCCGTTCCTAGAGATTTACATGTTGACAGAACTGTATCTCACCTTTCATTACGGAAATGCGTGTTGTCCTTCGTTGAACATAATGATCGGGTATTCTGTTGAAAGCAATGATTTCGTATGAAACAGTAATAGGTGCAGAGGAAATCGTGTCTCGTATGATTCTTCTGTTTGGAGCAGATAATGGAGAAAGTATTACACACGCCTATATGTTATTCATTGCTCTTAGCATAATAGCGATGCAGCGTTTGAATACTATGAAAATGACGAAGGAATCAATTAGACATTAAAAAGATGTCACAGGGCTAGGAGTTGTGAAACCAATTTTTCATGGCGTTAGGTACGAACGGATTTTTTTTTTATATAGTTCTACGGATTAATCCAGTAACTGAGAAATTTTACTATCCAATTAAACTAGTAGTTTTTTGCAATCAAAAGTATAACTTTAAGTTAATGTATTTCTCAGCTATTGGTTTTGGCTGTAGGAGATTCTAAACATCGGTACGATAGGTTTTTATTGCTCACGACGGAGGAAAATGATTGCTAGAATATCTGTGGACCGATTTTAATCTATATATCTATAAATGAGAAAGTTCGGATGTGTGTTTGGATGTACGTCTGCAGTCAATCACGCCTTAATAACTCAACATATTTAAATGAAATTTGGCATGAAGTCAGTTAATTGCGTGCGAATTGTTATAGGATAGATTTTATCCCGCAAAAACGCATAGTTCTTTTAGAAATTGCCGTTAATATCGATTCGGAAGCAACAAAGAGTTTCCTACTTCGTAGACAGCCGTGCAACGTTTACTCTTTGCTTTTTACATAAATCGCAAACACTGCTTTTCAGAAATAAAATTGAAAACCTTCTTACATATGCAAGTTTGTGTTTAGTTTAAAAGCCATAAAACCGATGCACTTGACAAACAATAGTTTGGAAGCAGGAATTATAAATATGTACTTAACCTTAAATTAAAAAAGGTAGGTACTGTTGTTAAGTTCGTAAAGAGAATTTTTCATTTGCGTACATAAAATAGTATGACATCTCAAATATTGCACCATAATTTCGATCGTAATATACTAAATGTGAAAAATCAGAGCTTGGAAAAAAACAATGTAAAATGCTATGATTATACCAGCACGAAAGTCGATTTACTAAAAGTGCAAAATGCCGGTGCTCGAAATGTCGTATTTATAAAAATGTTACGGATTCCATTCTATCTCGGTTTAATTTATTTCCTGTGTGTCTTCTTTTTTTCCACTATACATTCTCTGTAATATTACAAATTATTAACTAACACTTTTTTGTTCAAATTTTTTGTATAAATCAGTACTAATAGTAGACTATGATTTAGGAAACAGTGCTTTTTACTTACTGTTCAATTTCTACAAATATCTAATAAATCAAGTTTACGTCGCGATACACGACGTTGCTAACTTAGGATAAAATAATTGTTTCAATGCGCGTGTGGTTGAGGTTTAGAATTTGTAGCGCCAATATTAGCGGAGACTGTGGTTACATTGATATTCAGCCTGGACCATAATGAAAACTGAATCTTTTTGTCACAGCCAATGGCATGAGAAATTTAGTTATCAGTTATTTAAGCAAATATCATAAGCACTATGTCACGTTGTGACGTTATGTATCGCCACGTAAACTACTCCAGTAAATCCTTCACTTAAAACGAATGTATTCAATGACCTAACGTAGAGACTTAATGTTTCATGAAGCACAAGTCGTTTACAACGCGATATACCTCATTTACACGGAGCTTATGAAAGCTGCTTATTTATTACTAATAATAACTAAATGACTTCTGCCTTATACTGTAACAAAAACATTCTGGTCCAGGAAGCATTTCAACCTAACCACTATCTCTGCTAATATTGCCGCTACAAAATCAAACGTTATGAACACACCTCAACACATTAAATGCATTGGAACTGTATTTCGAATAGTAACAGATTTTTCTATATCAAGATTCCTAATTAGTGTAGCATAAATTACTATCACAATTAATTTCATTATACGCCTTACTAAATCACGAGCTGTAACAGTCACCTTATCGCGATGTAAGCTTGACCAACAATATTAACAAAAATTGTCTTAGAGTTGTAGAGAATTATCAACTTTCCGTTGTACACTGTAATTTACAAGCAGTATAAATTTTTTAAATAGGTAACTGCAATAATGAATGAAGTTTCATATGTATTCAGTATTTACTTTCCTGCGATCTGAAATAATAATTCACGTTTCTAATGTATTAATGCGCGAGTGATAGAAGCTTTGATTTTCTAGCGGTATTATTAGCGGAATTTTTCACTTTGTTGAAATGCAGCCTGGACCAAAATGAGAACTGAAACATTATTAATAGTTTAAGCTTCTTTCACGAGCACCATTTTAGTGACGTCATGTATCGCTTTATAATGATATTGTATCAAAAGATATATAATAAGCTTGGATGATTTAGCAGAACACACGGCATTGCTCGAAGTAAATTTTTGAAATTTATAAATGTTTTATTCAGATAGTGGAGAGTCAGAAAAGCAGAGTGGTGATTTGCCGGTAGACATTCAATTCTGTTTGCAGATTCAGAAACCTATTATGAATAAAGAATCTATTACTACTTTAACATTGTAATTTATATATCAGAGAAGAATTAATGGATCGAAACGAACAAACTATAGTATACTGATCTACATGCAGTCAACTGTTTTCACAGGTAGAGAAACGAACATTAACACTGAACATTATGAATAAAAGAATCAATTATTACTATAATACCTAAATTTCTGATTTAAAACAAAATTAATTGATGGAACCCACATATCTTCAAAACAAAATGAATATTCAGAGAGCAAATTAAGATCACTTTTTTAAAAAAAAAAAAAAAAGATTAGTAATTTTCAGATATTCAGCGCAAATCAAAATATACATTTTTAGTTTCGCAATTTTTTAACGAGATCAACGTCCTTGGGCCTACTTAGGTATTTATTTGCTCTTTGAATTGTAGTAAATTTTTTGGATGTTTAGTCGCCTCCTCATATTTTGACGTTTTGAGTTTCCATTAATTAAAACTATATTAATTTTTATTCGCAAGTCTTGAAATTAGTAATTTTAAGAGATGCCGGGTAAACGAAATTCAAATCTTTCAATGAAATGTAAGAAAACTACGGCTGTGAAAAAAGCCAAAACCCAGGAACAAATCCTCTAGCAGAGCTGCACAGGGTTGAGCACACAGCACGTATTGCGGCTTCTGGAGATGCTGAATTGCCGGAGCAGTCGCAAGTTCGGCGACGACACCAAACTGAACACTTTGTGTCTGGAAGATCACACCGGGAAAATCGCGAGCTCGGTGCTAAGAGCAAGCGGATTGGCAATCGATCTCAAAAGCTTCTGAAACACCGAAGCAAACAAAAAGACGGCAATAACAATACGCCACATATCTGGCATTGCAACGAGTTGCTGAAACACCTGAACAAACGCGAGCTCATTTCTAATGTTTTCCCGAGCATTCAACTAAATATTATCAATGACGAAAACTGGTTATGTGAGAGGACAATACTTGCCCCGAAAAATGATTCTGGAGCAAAAAATATAGATATATATTTTAGGAAATCGTCGGGGAAGTGACAACACACTCTTCCATCGATACAGTAATGTTAACTGACGATGCTGCTACCTACCCCGTCGAGTTTTCAAATTCCTTCGAGTTATCTGGGCTATCATCCCATAAACTCGAGCTTAAGGTTGGCACTCGAGTTCTCCATATGCGTAATCTCGACGGTATTGCAATGGCACCAGATTACACATCACAGAACTAGGAAGAAACTGTGAAGGCGACAATTCTTACCGGTGCATCTAAAGGGGAAGCCGTTATAATTCTGCGTATCCCAATTATTCCCAGTAAAATTCCCTTTGAATTTAAAACATTACAGTTCCCATTAAAAATTTCATTTTCAATGACAATTAATAAATCGCAAGGTCAAACGTTGAAATTGGTGGTAATACACTTGGATACTCACTGCTTTTCCTTTGGTCAACTATATGTTGCCTGCTCGCGGGTATCGAGTGCAAAAAATTTACATGTTTTTTTCAGAAATTAACAACTCCTACAATATATATACCGATGTATTAAACTGAAAATACTACTAACATACAGAATATTTTTATTGTTTTAAAAGTTCGATGAAGTTCTTTGGAACAAATACATTTTTGTTATTTTATTGCAGTATTTATTACTACTATCACCAGTAAAAATAGCTCTAAAATTAATTGTATGGTCGTATTGACCTGGTGACAAGGCTTCATTACGTCTACGTAATCAGCCCCTTTCGTAGCCGCTTAACCTAACGCAGTAATCCTACTGGGCATAGAGGACCTACAGTTCAACGTGGAATCAGAACCACGTGAGCATTCTGGCGCACTTCACATCACACAACAACCTGTGCCAGAGGTGAAGGTCGAGCCAAGGACCTATGAAAATCCTCTGCGAGACTGGGATTCAAGCTGGGGACTTTTCCATGTCCAGTTGGACGCCCTAACTACTGAGCGACCAGACCTCTCAACAAAATCTTATATTACAACACTCTTCCACGCGGACGAAGTCGTGGGTAGCTGCTAGTAAATGAATAAAGCTGCTAGCAACGAGAGCTGATGCGGCAACAACGGGCTTAGAAAGCAGAAAGCTCGCTCACTGCGCCACGCGGTCCTTGAAATAGAAAGTATTTGGAGGTAACGAAATATTACAATGCCGATTTTCTCGACAGCGGTGAAGAAGTTCACGTTACTGTTTAGCCACATTACAACTCTAGCCATGAACATTTAATACACACAAAATTAATGGAATCTGAATTTTATAATTGGTGGGCTCGACTTGTCAGTGTGGTCATGGAAATTAGCTCCTATTTTATGTTCTTGAACTGACGTATTGTACGGGACGTTCCTGCAGTGAACGCGCAGGTCCCGAGAGTTGTCAGGACGGCGAGTGGTCTATGAGTGGACTTACTTGCACAAGCCGCTCTCCTGAATAATCAGGTCTGACACCAATCGTCTGAACGGCGGAGAGGGTTCTAGTTCTGCTACAAAATAAGTAGAGACTGTGATGTACAGCGGGTTTATTTGTAGTAGACTACAGTACAAGTTACGCCCGAAAGGTACGCTCCACACCGCGATTGGTACTACTGCTGTTTCTGACTTAACGGAAGTATCGGCGAAGGTGGCGGCGTAGCGCGGGGTCGGTGGCCGTGCACGAGGCGTTCGTGTCAGTCCCGAATCACAGGTTCAAGTGCCTGGTAACTAGCGATTAGTTATTAAGAAACCTCGCTGTCCCCATTGTCTTGCTTCGCCAGCGATCAGCACTTCTCGAGACCCCATCAGCCAACGCCTTATGCCATATAATAATTTACTTAATATTCATTTACGCCACTGACACACTCCCACCGACCAAAACAGCGTTACTCCGCTAACGCGTCATTTCATATCTCTTTTGCATTAAACTTGTGGACAACGCAGTTGTGGACTGTACCTTCCTGCTTACAAACATGTACACAACAAAAGTAAAATAAGCCATCCCGTTCTGCTAGATCCAGGTGTCTAATCCTGAAGACATAAACAATTATAAAATTTTGTTCCCATATGACATTCATACAATAATAACAATGATTACAAATACATGATTATGCATAGCCTTCTACATGTGTGTCGCTGTGCTTGTACTAGCGTCAGCGTTACGCGTCGACCGAGAAACGTCAGCAAGAATCTGTGGTGCCGTTGGTATGGCCGCTTCAGCATTAAACCTTGCTACTTGCCCTGAATAACGTCGGTACAAATACAATATCAGGACAATAATAATAGATACTCCCATAATGCTGCTTAAACTTATGGTACTTATAATAAACTTATGTCTTCCTTGCGTTTGAATTTGCGTCTCTACTGCTGCTAATATCTGGTTATATTTAATGTAATCTCGAGACTCCTTCAAATGTTTCTCTATCTCTGTATTAAGTAGGTTTGGATCAGTTTTATTTATTTCTACAAGCTTATGACTATGGTAAATACTCCTATTAAATTTTGGAAGGTGGTATTGTGGAAATTCAAGATTATAAGTCGTGGAAGATCTATGGATAGGAGTAATGGTGAAATTCTCCCCTATAAATTGACAATGAGTTGCATTACCAATTATACCAGCCCCTCTTAATTCTATTTTACTTACATGCGTCTCCATCTGGTCTTCCCAGCATGTGACGGTTATACTACTTGGCTTAGGCATAGCAAAAATCCAATTGTTTTTCAAGACTGCCGAATACGGCCTATGTAACATTATAATGTCACGTCTACATTGCTCCGAAAAGTCATCAGAAAAAAACATTGATGCCTCACAACTGGTTACACCACGGTCCAGCAGCGTCATCGTCGGACAAATGGTAACAATGGAACTTTTTCATCTGCCTAAGTCGTTATAATTTAATACAGTGTAGGATTGCTGGTTTTTACTAATTAACAGTACATCATGGGTCGCCCACCTAATATGGTGGTGAGTCTGCTCCCAGAAAATCGGAAATCTGTGAATGTCATACCGATCCAAAACAGAGTCGGCAGAGCCAATAGGTATGTCTATTACCACCCTCAAGTTTTGCCCCATCAATGTCATATTAACTGTTGCTACCTGATAGTACCTATGTACCTATGTTCTCTAGTGTACAAGGAAACAGCATGAACCACTCGATGCCTAATTGTTTCTGGATTAGTTGCAGATACTGCAGGTAAGCTTTCGGGCCTAAAAGCACATCGCTAAGTTTACCCGCAGCAGCTTGCATCAGAGCAATTCTTAACCGTGTTAATTCAATGCGTGTATTAGTTACTGCCATTACCAATTGTTGCTAAATCTGCGTGCTATACAATTGCTTAACAAAAAACGCCTCAATTTCCTTAAGATTGTGGTTCATGGTAACTTGTAGTTCACTTGCTTTTGCAATGAATGCATCCGCAAGCATCCTTATCGACGCAGTATTATTAGTACTTGCGGCTTCCAAATTCGTGGTTAAAATTAGCTGTTTCGACAGACTCATGCGCACATCATCATCAGATTGCTCTAATATGTCTAGTGGTTTCTGCAATTGTTCCAAATCACTTTCTATAAGGGTTCCAAGGGCATAACGTAATATGGACCCCTCCAGGTTAAACAAAGCACGTTTTGGTCAATCACTCCTCTTGGGAGGAGATCTATTAAATCCCGAAACTCTTGACTCAATTCTTGATACAGTACTCGCAAACTATCCGCAATTGTATGCGTGATCTCGTCATAATTGAAGGGTTTCTTTTCAAATGTTTGCTCTAAAATCCCAAAAATGTTTTCTAGTTGCGCACTATGATTCCGTAATTCACTAAATCATATTGTGCAAGAATTGTCCAATGGAAACTGGTTGCTACCACGTTAGCTCCTTGCGAAAAGATGACGCCGCTTGTTAAGCGCGGAACTACAAACATTTGTACTTGCACTATTCCCATAAATATTGTAAGGAAAAAATATTCTTGCTGAAGCAACTTCATGATTACAATTAAATTAATTCTTACTTAAATACAAGAATCTTAACTACCTTAACTACCCCAAAATGAAAACTTAATACTAATATCCCTTCTCAATAATACATAGAATCCCCTAAAATTATTAACCTTTACTATACCCTATTATTCCACTTGTACTAAATTGTATCATGCATGCGTTGCAATACTTAGTGTCTTTGCAGTTCCAGTTGCTGCTTGCAGTCTGTCGTAATCCCCAACGTCAGCGCTGTGTCGGCTGCCCAACTTGGCTAACCGCACGCACACAATGCTGCAATCGAAACATGACGGCAAGAATTGTTTACTGTCAGCGAATACTTGACTCATCCATCTGGCTGGCAAATTCCAACCCGATGAATTACGGCAAGTATCTGTGTCACATACATAGACAATGATATGCCAACTAAGAATTCTTATAGTAGGGTCCATGCTGGATCTCTAACCCGGAGTCCTTGGTTCACTTCTGGTCAGTGCAGTCCCAATAAAAATCCTGTATAACTAACAAAATACGCAATTCTACTCTTCCCCCCCCCCCCCCAAAGTATTCTACGCCTGCCGTCTATTTCTAAGATTGTACCCATTATTATTTACACTTCCCGTCTTTCTCCCGATCTTACCAATACTCTGTGAATTATTCGCCGCTTGCTCGGCTGCGCTGCTCTGGCCCCTGGCTCCGCTGTGACCTCTAAGGTTGTAGTTATGCCTACCTTTCTCTCTGCTTGGATCCACTGCTTATGGCGTTGGCGCCGGCTGCTTCCCTTCCTCAGGCGCTCGGTTCGAGCCTCTCTCGCTCCTCTCCTCTCCCGCTCTCACGTTCTCGTGCCACACATACGGTCGTACCTGATTCTTGTGCATGATCATTTCCTTACCTTTTACCAGAAGTTTTAGATTCACCGCTGATGTACAAATAAGTACTTCATGTGACCTAGACCACCTCGTTTTCCATTTAGAGCAGCTACCTGGCTTCCTGTATGGAAAGTTCAACATCACATAGGATCCTAAACTTATGTTCTGCGGTTTCGCTTTCTTGTCATACTGCCTTTTATAGGCGTTGAAAGCCTTCGAGTTATTTTTACGCACACTGTTCCATATCCGTTTTAACTTATGAGCTAAGCTCCTTACCTCTGGATTGTTTACCTCTTACCGATCTGGAAACATCGAGAATGGTGCGTTCATCTTCCTACCGTACAATATTTCAAAATGTGTCTTTCCGGTTGAGCTGTGCACTCTCCCGTTGTACGCACTGACCATATATGGAAGTAACTTTGCCCAGCTCCTCTGAGACTTGTTCAGGTAACATTTCAATGACTTGATAATTGTTTTTTTTTGGACACGTTCACAAACGCCATTGCCCATGGCATGGTACGGTGAGGTTTTAAGCTTCTCTATTCCCAAAAGTTTGCACGTTTGTGAGAATAAATCAGACAAGAAGATTTTTCCACAATCAGAGAAGAGGGCCGTGGGACAACCAAAGCGAAGCACTCAGTGAACCACAAAGGCATTTGCAACCGTACCTGCCAGTTGGTTTTCGAGCGGTATCATGATCAAATCCTTCGAAAACACATCAATCGTTGTTAAGATATATGAATAACCTTCCTTGCTTCAGTTGAATGGCCCCATCAAATCTAAATGTAATCTCTCGAAAGGTGTTCTTACCTCAGGAAGAGATTGCAATTTCTCCCTGGTTTGCGGAACTTCCGCGCGTTCGTTGCATATCATACATTTCTGTACATACCGTCTCACATATTGTCTTCTCGCGGGCCACCTAAACTCTCTATTAACCGTTCTATTTACGTTTTTCCAACCAATGTGCCCGGCATACACACTGTCTTGGTGTAGACTGATCAGTGTTTCACGTAATGATTTAGGTACTACTACGCGCTCTCCATATCTCGTTACTCACCTTAACAATCCGTCCCGCAACACAAATCTTCTGTCTTTCCGCCACTTTTCGCATTCGAGGTCCCGCGACTGCTCCACAGGAAGTTGAGCTAGAGTGGGAGCTTCCTTAGTAGTCACTTTGCGACTAAGGCTATCAGCGTTTCCGTGACTAATTCCTGGCTTATGACGGACAGTGTATTCGTATTCCGAGAGTAGGAAAGCCCAACGGGTCAATCTGCTTGACGGATCTTTAACTGTCAACAGGTACTTAATTGCAGCATTGATCTATGACTAGTTCAAACTTCGAACCTAGGAGATAACGCCTAAAGTATTTGATCCCCGAGATAACCCCAGCCAGTTCTCGATCTGTAGTGCTATAATTCCTTTCTGCAGGGCCCAATTGTCTCGAAGCATAACACACCGGCCGTTCAGAACCATCAACTATCTGCGATCGAACTGCTCCCCAGCGCCACCCCTGAGGCGTCCACAGCCAAAACAAACGATTTTTTCATGTAAGGGTACGCCAAGACCGGAGGTGTTGTGAGCAGCTTCTTAAGCTCGTCCATAGCTCGCGCACACCCGGGTGTCCATTTGAACTCTACTCCCTTCTGCAGCAACTCCGTAAGAGGTTTCGCCTTATGGGCATAATTTTTAATGAACTTCCTATAATAGTTTGCCAGCCCTAAAAATAATTGATGCTCTTTAACATTCGACGGAGTAGGGAAATCCTTCACAACCACCAGTAGCCTCAGGTGAGGTTTTATCCCTTCCCGTGAGACGACGTGGCCAAGATGTTCTGTCTCATTTTTTACAAAGTGGCATTTTTTGAGAGAAAGCGTCAGGTTTGCCTTACACAAACTCTCAAAAACCTCTCTTAGATGTTCGATGTGCTCCTCGAACGTTCTCGAAAACACTAAGACGTCATCCAGGTACACTAACGTCACGTGGGGTTTTAACCCGCGTAACAAAGTGTCCATCAAACACTGGAACAAACTGGGCATGTTGCGTAGACCGAATGGACAGCGACAGAACTTAAAAAGGCCGTTCGGTAATATGAATGCAGTTTTGTGAATATCTTGCTCGGCTACCTGATAATACCCCGACCGCAAATCCAAGGTTGAAAAGAATTGGCATCCCCCTAAATAATCCACCGTTTCTGCTATGGACGGTAGGGGATATACATCTGGTGTTGTGACTACTATTCAACCCCCTGTAGTCCACACAGAATCGGTAATTGGTCTCCCAATCCTGAGATCGTTTCTTTATTAATATTACGGGAGCCCCCCAAGCAGATTGAGATTCACGAATCACCCCTTCCTCTAGTTGTTTTTTAATAAACTCAACAACTATCCCTCTCTGATGTACGGGAATTCGATACGGCTTCTTCCTGATCGGCTTAGCATCTCCTGTATCAATTCGATGCTCGATCAGATTCGTGCTTTGTGTTGAACAAAACTTTATACTCATCCAGTAACTTCTGCAATTTATCCCGTTGTTTCCCAGACAAATGTTCTATCTTACCTCTAAAATCTACATCAATATCTACATTATTCAATATAAGCTGTTTCATATTTCGATTACATGATTCATTATTACAGTTATTACTACTATCATCGACATCTGTACTGTCAACTACTAACAAAACTGCTAAACTACATGTACATCCTCGCGGAATTTCTACTTTGCCATTGCTAAAATTTTCCGCTATTACCGGCACGAATTGTTCTCCATTTATTACTCTAACATGAAACACATTTCTTTTAATATACACCCTACGTCCATCTAAAAATTCTGCATCTTGTGGAGGATCGACTAATACTACTGATTCTTGATCATCTGCCAAGCTTTTCGCCACGGGAACATGGATGATTTTGCCAGAATTTGGAGGTATAATTTGCGCAGTGTCCGCCTTTGCGATTGACCTTAACACTCGAAAAGCGGGTTCAGATATGCCTATCGAATCCCTTGAGTGCTCATCGGGTCTTTGAAGCTGGATTAGTACGTGTCCCATAGATGGGTGTCGTAGACTAATCATTTGCTTAGCAAAGTCGATAACTGTAGCATGTCTCCTCAAAAATTCTATTCCGACAATACCATCCAATCCTAAACTCAAGGCAGGAACAACATATGCTGTCATGTCAAACGTTCCACATTCCTCCCTCTACACAAACATCTACCTTTTTTACAACTTACATCTATGCCTGTAATTTTACAGTTTGTGGAGCGTAAACCTTCCTTTCCACAAATATCAACACACAACAACGAAGCTGACGCTCCAGAATCAACTAAAAAATGACAAAACTTACCTTTTATTGTTGCAATTAGGACCAATTCTCTGCTACTTACCCTAGTATTGTCCTACCTTCGACTCAAAGGAACATTAATTACCTTGGGTAGTTCGTCGGGGTTACACCTACCCACTCCTAGTTTAAATCACTAGTACCCCCGCTTGACGAACACTCACCCTGTACTGGCCCAGTCTTACTACCCCCTTGAGAATTACTATTACTCCCCTGGTGCTCAAAGTTACTTGATCTTCTGTTACTCATATTTTGTCTTCCAAAATTCCCCCTTACTGCACCATTGTTACCTCTTCTAGCCCCATTAATGACTTACATAGATTCCCCATTGCAGCTAGAGCAAGTATTCCTATTAAAATTACTTCTTCTGTCTCCATTATTCCCATTTGAACCTCCCCCTCTGAAATTGTTAGCTGGATTGCGGAAGCACTCCCTCTGAACGTGTCCCAAATCACCACAATCCCAACATTTAATCACTCTCTTATTATGAAAAACATGCTTAATTTTACACCTACCTTCACTGGTAGTTCTGCTCTTTACTTGGTCAAAAAACGTTGCTATCTCTATCCCATCAGCAAAAGTTCGCGGCAGTTGCAAGGTCACATATTCAGCGGTTTCATCTGACAAGCCGCTTAACAAAGTGTCCAAATTTAACTGATCAATTTGGTACTTGACAGCTGTATCATGTACAGTTTCTCCCATTAACTCATATGTACAGCTACTCAAATCTTTTATTCGATCCGCGAAATTCCCTATCGATTCAGCTGGTAACCGCTTCAAATTTCTTAATCTTCCCGGTATGAACGTGCACTGGACTTGTCTTTGTATCGTTTCAACAGCTCGTATTTCAACCCTTCGAAACTTTCAGAATTTTTAAAGTCTTCATCGTCCAACATCTGCCGAAACGCGTCTCCCTTTAAACGATATTTCAAGATTCTTAATCTCTCCTCCGGTGACAACTCTAATAAATCTAGGAGATTTTCGATCTTTAGGATAAATTCTTGCACATCTTTCCCAGGACTACAACCAAACAACACATCCTGTCCTAAGAATGAACCCAGGAACAGCAATTTACCACTCCCGTTCCCGTCTTTAACATTACAACTATTGCTTTTTCTGCTTCCGCCGGTAGCATTACTACTATTACATTTTTCTGCTGCTAAACTAGCCACTTTCTAGGCCAAATCCGTGACAACATCCTGGACTGTTTGCGGAGTCGTTGCCATAATGAATAGAGTTGGAATTTACTCACCAAACTGCCTTGGTTGCCGCCGGAGATACCGCAACCCGCACGACACCTCGCCGAGCCCGTACAGAGACACGCTTTGTTGATCCGCCTGGAGCGGAATGTGACGCCTGGAACTGCAACTGGCTGTCGCACGCCGCTGTCACCCGCTGGCCGCTACGCACGATGCTGTCGCTCACGCCCGGTGCCCACGTTGATCTCCGACGCCCTCGAAGCCATCGCCGCCGCTGAACCGCCCTCCAGCCTCTTCCGAAGTCTTGGTACGAATCTCGTAGAGTCCCGGGTTTGAAGCCACTCTGATACCAATCTGTACGGGACGTTCCTGCAGTGCGATCAGCACTTCTCGCGACCTGGTTTGCCCAGCCGCGTCGTGATGCAAGCCCCTATCAGCCAATGCCTTATGCCATAAAATAATTTACTTAATATTCATTTACGCCCCTGACAGTATGACGCCTGTAAATTGTTGCATAACACCTAAAGCAATCCGAAATAAGCAAGTACACATTTTTTTTATTATTTTTTTTTATTATTATTATTAATGAGAGAAGCTACCAGTATAGCAAAACAAAGTCTAGTTTACAGAAATTACTACTTCAAATCTGAAAACTAGGAGTATGATTGTAAAAGAACTACGCCTTGTGGTGTGACAGCGTCACCCACAATGAATATAATTAAATTGTTATTAATTATATTCATAATTTTTTATGATATTCAAATTTATTAATTTATTAAAATCTAGTGACATGTAAATAGCGTAAATAGCGAGGGTTGTATGGATAGATTAAACATATGTTAAACCAGGGCAGCCGAAAGTATCGTTTGTTGTAGATTTAATTTTCTGTAAAGCTCAGGGCTCAGAAATGTAGTGAATATTGAAGGCTGGAACCGCCATTTTTCGGACGGTTGAGAGTGGAACAATGGGGACCTCTCCGACCGGGCGGCGCCACAGCCTCACAACGGATATCTCCCGTTAGCGGGGCGCTGACCTTCCCCACCCCGGCGACTGTCCTGAAGGCCAGGCAGGAAAACGCGCGGAGGGAGGCGGCGAATGCGAGGCATGATATCAAACACGTGACGACGGAAATGTGTAGATAGCCAATCATGAACATTTATTGGGGTCTACAGTACTAATTCAAGGGAGTTTTGTTACATGTGGAGTGGCAACTTTCCGAAGAAGAAGAAGAAGCCATCTTAGACACTTGCAGCCTGGATCGAGGAGATGAACAGACGTGTCAGCCGACACGCTCTCGTCTGATGATCATTGTACGATTGTGATCATTCTTGCTTTGGGAAGCGAGATGTTGAGTGGCATGCCTGCCATTTTCTGGAAGTTATCCTAATAACGCGGTCATATCCGCTTATTTGGTTTCCACAGCTGCAGTGACATTGTATGTCACGCTCCATCACGTCGATGACTTTATGGTAATGTACCGGATATTGACGGTCACTATTCAATGGATTTTAACGGACTTGTGAGCCCTTAAGCGGTTCTGGGATAAGACTTCGCTCCCGTCATTCACTACTGAGCTAGCTGGTTTTATATTTCACTTTAAATTTTCAAGCATCTTGTTATTTGTAAATTCATTTTGATGTTTTCTTTCATTTTATACGGCGCCCCTGGGATTTTCCTTTATTACAGTATAATGTTAGCTTCAATTTGATGGCCTGTGTTGCCACGTTGTTCCATGTTAACTTTGCTGTTTTTATTATTTGTTGAAATATTTCAATTCAGTTTTGTTTGCTTTCACCGGCGGATTGTAAACGGCGGGTATTGCTTGTTTTTGCTGATCGAATTGTGATTAACGTAAAGTTAATTATTACCCGGCCTTGTAAAAGCCATAAGACCCAATAAACTAGATATTGTTTTGTGTCTAATATTCATGGTTCTAGTTCAACCTTCATCCTTCATTATATATTTAAATGTTTTTCATTTTTCAGGATTATATTAATAAATCCCCCCTCCCGTTTTTGGCAACTCACGTTTTCTGCTCACATAGCAGACCCCCTTGCTGTACTTATTTACAATTGGCGCTGCCAACCTGGGGCTCCAACAAATTAATTTCCCAAGTCGAAATTATTTTGAGAAAATTTTACAAGTCTTAAAAAAATCCATGGATGTGACCTATGTTGATTTATTTATTATTTTAGATTAAGTTTTGTGTTGAAATTTGTGCCATGCTTGAATTAAATTTAAATGTATGAATTTTGTTTCTTCAATCAGTTGTTCAAGTAAATGTTTTTGTTCACTTACATCAAGCATGATTAAAGTAAATTTCGAGTCAGTGCTTTCAAAATTTTAATGCATGGTAGAATTGAAATTTTCATTTATGCTGGTTTTGCTCATGTGTTGAGGTTTTGATATCGCATGCAACATCGTTGTTTTTCCTTGTTGTTTCTTTTGGATGGGTTTATTTAATGTTGAGGGGATTTATGCGCGAAATTTGTTTAATGCTGTACCATCTTGAGTTAAAGCGTGCCGGTTGTATTTTATTTGTTGTCGATTGTTTTGATTGTTCGGAGTTGGAATTTTGAATCATACGATCAATCTATGAAGTTGAGATCGCGCACCATTAATAGGGTAGGTCAATCAATTATTCATAAAATTTCCGAGCAAACTAACGCGATGGATCAAACACCGGAAATGCGCGAAGTACCGTTGGCGGACGAAGAGTGCAGCGATACTCCTAGTACGCGCAGCATTCATTCAAATACATCATTAGATGGGGGGCAGTTAGAAATTTTCCCCACCCCAGACAATGGAAGTGTTCAAAGTCCACCCATGCGGACGGATGTTGAAACACGTGGTGCGTCGCAAAGCACGGTAGAATTGCCACCGGCGACCGCACAATCTCCAGACAAAAACCTGATATTTAACATGCTGGCGGAATTAAGTAAGCAAATAGCTTCGCAAACGGGAGAATTGAATAGAAATTCTGCGTCGCAAAAGGAAGAGCTGGCGGAATTAAGTAAGAAATTAGATGCACAAAGTCAAAATTCTGATTCATTGAAGGAGGACATAAATAAGCGTTTAGATGCGCAAAATCAAAAATTTGAATCACAAAACGCTTTGTTAAAAGGCATGGACGGAAAATTGTCCGTTTTTCGTGAGGAAATGACCCGCGAAATGAATGAATTCAAATCGGAGATGCGAGCAAGCGTTTCAGTATTGGAGAAACGCGCGGATGCGGTTCAGGCGACATGCACTTCGTTGCGGGAATCGAGCGCAGAAATCTCGAAGCGTTTGGGCGCGACCGAAAGATCTATCGAACAGGTGCGGCAAGAAAGCCACCAAAATCTCGGGCAGATCTCAGAATTCGTCCACGAGGTTAAGGACAAAACTGAGAAAAGCCTGCAGATTGTAGATTCAAAGGTGTCGGAGATCACGAGTTCGATTGAACAAGTGAAAGCGACGCAGCAGGATTTGCAAGCGTCGCAGCAAACACTCGTTCAGAACACGAACTCAAAGCTGGCGCAGTTGAAATCAAAGGTGAAAGAAGTGAGTGGTTCTAACGCTAGCGGGGGTGTTGTTCACATGAACTGCGGACAGTACGCAGCCGCTAATATCGAGCTTAAGTTGCCACGTTTTGGCTCCCGCAAGGACGTAAATCCTAGGATTTATCTTACCGAGATGGAGCGTTACTTTGAAATTAAAGGGGTGCCTGATTCCATGAAGCTTGTGTTAATCGAGGAATCACTCTCCGAAACAGATAGGCTCTGGCTCAAGATTGCGTCTGAAACGAACTTGTCTTACGCCGAGTTTAAGGTACTGTTTCTTGAGACCTTCTGGTCGAAAAAGATTCAAAACCAGGCGAGGATAAAGCTGTACCAAGGAAGGTACATTCCCAAATGGCATTACTCCATGGAAAGCTACGTCAAAACCCTGTTGGTGCAATGTAGACAGTTCGATGACAAGATGACGGACGGAGAGTTCATAGAAATGGTGATAGCACATTTTGGTCCACAAGTGCAGTCATTAATTAACCCCGTGCTCATTCGGACGATACCAGAGTTGCTAGAAACAGTCGGCAACTTAGATCGAATCGGAAAAGTGGCCGACAATCTGGCGAGACAAAACGCAGACCGAAACCATGACGAGACGCAAAGCGAGGCTAAGCGACCTCATGGCGGTAATAAGGCATCCTTTTCTGACGGACAGAACGGGAAATCTGCCAAGCAGAATTCCGGCAACCACAACGGAAGGAAGAGATGGAAAAACGGAGATGCGCGATGGAAGGATGAGAAAAATCATCAACGGTCGGGAAACAACCGTTCCGCGTATCCGGAACAATTTCCAATGAACGCGATGTCGGTTGAAAATGCGGAACCAGAGACATGCGCAAAGATGACGGGCGAAAATGTGGGCGGCGTTAGCAACGCGTCTAATTCCCCGCCATCACAATGAGGTTTTCCTGGGGACGTTTCGAACGCCAACAGTATTTGCCTGGGTAGTTTGGAATACTGGCGACGCGAAGGCCCGGAAACTATCGAAGATGAGGAAGATATGGGATCCGGCGATAGCCTCATAAAACGTGCGGAGTGCCCCCGAATCGTTTTTAGTGCATACGGCATAAGGGCGAATATTTTAATTGACTCGGGATCGTCTGTCTCTGCGATTTCTAAGAAGTTTCTGCTACGCTTAAAGGATAAAAATCCACGGCTGAAAGTAATCCCCACAACGCAAGTTACGGTGGTTCCTGCAATAGGAAAGAGAGAAAAGATCGTTAGCACGCAAGCGCTTGTCCCCGTAAAAATCGCAAATAGCGAGTTGATGTTGCCACTTCTCATAACACCCGGTCTGACGCAAGATGTGATCGTTGGATGCGACCTCTTGGAAAAACGTCGAGTAATTTTGGATTGGGGAAAGAGAACGGTGACAAATCTGGTTCCGGACGTGTTGCATTGGAAACATGAGGCCTGTGAGCAGAGCCTTGGAATACATATTTCCAAACCAATGCAAGGCACCACGGAATGCCAAGGCGATTTAAATGACGGAGGAAGAGCTATCATGTGCGCACTAGCTGACGAGCGAAATCTCATACTAGAGGACCTAACCGGCAAAGTGCAGGGAAACGAAAACTTGACGCTAGCACAAAAGCAAAAGCTTTGCCAGATGCTGACAAGCAACCTGCAGGCCTTTTCTTACCGCCCTGGTGAGATAAAGGGTTATACGCACGGGTTCCGAGTGACGGATACCTCACCGCTGCGGGGACGAACCTATAGTGTGCCCCATAAGTTACGGCAAGCAGCGCAGGTAGCAATCGCGGAGATGGAGAGAAACGGGATTATCGCGCCCCGCCCTTCGATGCACTTAAACCCCATGACATTCGTCATTAAGAAAGACGGGTCTGTCCGTCCTTGTCTGGATGCGCGGTTACTCAATCTGAGGATTGAAGCAGACGGTGAACGAACCGAGCGCATACCAGAGCTCATGACCCGGTTTCACGGTAAACCATGGCTATCGACACTTGACGTAACCTCTGGGTTTAACCAGGTGGTACTGGCTGAAGAGTGCCGGCCGTATACCGCTTTTGTATTCCAGGGGAGGCAAATGTGCTTCAAAAAAATTGCCTTTCGGTTTGAAAGACGCGGCTTCGGCATTTATTAGGGCCATGAACCACGTGCTACCACCGGAGATCGGCCCGCATAATGCCCGAAATTTGCGTCCATTTCACACAGAATAGAGTACGAGTTTCTGGACGAATATTTGTAAATATAGTTTAAGAATCTATGAACATTTAGTTAAGTTGTAGCATAGAACATGTGTTTAGAAAGTAAGAGTGTCAGTCCTGAGACAAACAATTGCGTAACAGCTTAGCGCTAGCACAGCGAGGGCAGGTAGGGACTCCCAGCTGTTTGGACTAGCAGCTGTGCCGGTAGCCAGTTTTCTGGAAAGATCGCTATCAGGTCAACCGAGGAGCAGGTAGCCTGAGCGGCAGCTTAACGGTACGGCGCATGCTGACAACAACGGAACGGACAAAGTTGGAACAGCTGATGGTCTAGTTTCGCCGCTATGACGTCATCGCTACGATTGAAGGAAGTGGGGAGGCACGATGTCGTTTATTTGCGAAAACTGTCCTTTAAATTGTATGGAAAGTCCTGTAAATTCGCGGAGAGACTTATTTCCATTAGTTTTCATATTAGGTGATTCCGACATGCTTGTATCGACCATGTTAATTGACATTCGGTGCATTGTTTATTTTGTTGTTGCGACAATCCAACTTCAACACATGTGCTGAATTTGCATAGTCCATTGTGAATAATTAATTGAATTATCTAGCTCTATGATTAATATGTTGTGCTTACATTTCTTTTGTTGAATGAACAGATATAATTTGTTGTTTATTTGCATCTTGTACCTATCAATGTTTTATATTGTTTTCCTTCACATGTTAGGATAAGGCATTTCATTATAATTTATGTTAACCAGAATCACGTGTCGCAATTACATATTTAAAAAGGTCACATGTATGCGATAGTTTGAGCGAACTGGAACCGTGAGACTATACTGTAGGCAATGATTTTGTTGTGACTGAAGAGTTAGTATAGTTCAAATAAAATTATCTTCAATAATTTTATTTTGATTGGGTAGCAGGTATATTGTGGTGTGACAGCGTCACCCACAATGAATATAATTAAATTGTTATTAATTATATTCATAATTTTTTATGATATTCAAATTTATTAATTTATTAAAATCTAGTGACATGTAAATAGCGTAAATAGCGAGGGTTGTATGGATAGATTAAACATATGTTAAACCAGGGCAGCCGAAAGTATAGTTTGTTGTAGATTTAATTTTCTGTAAAGCTCAGGGCTCAGAAAGGTAGTGAATATTGAAGGCTGGAACCGCCATTTTTCGGACGGTTGAGAGTGGAACAATGGGGACCTCTCCGACCGGGCGGCGCCACAGCCTCACAACGGATATCTCCCGTTAGCGGGGCGCTGACCTTCCCCACCCCGGCGACTGTCCTGAAGGCCAGGCAGGAAAACGCGCGGAGGGAGGCGGCGAATGCGAGGCATGATATCAAACACGTGACGACGGAAATGTGTAGATAGCCAATCATGAACATTTATTGGGGTCTACAGTACTAATTCAAGGGAGTTTTGTTACATGTGGAGTGGCAACTTTCCGAAGAAGAAGAAGAAGCCATCTTAGACACTTGCAGCCTGGACGAGGAGATGAACAGACGTGTCAGCCGACACGCTCTCGTCTGATGATCATTGTACGATTGTGATCATTCTTGCTTTGGGAAGCGAGATGTTGAGTGGCATGCCTGCCATTTTCTGGAAGTTATCCTAATAACGCGGTCATATCCGCTTATTTGGTTTCCACAGCTGCAGTGACATTGTATGTCACGCTCCATCACGTCGATGACTTTATGGTAATGTACCGGATATTGACGGTCACTATTCAATGGATTTTAACGGACTTGTGAGCCCTTAAGCGGTTCTGGGATAAGACTTCGCTCCCGTCATTCACTACTGAGCTAGCTGGTTTTATATTTCACTTTAAATTTTCAAGCATCTTGTTATTTGTAAATTCATTTTGATGCTTTTCTTTCATTTTATACGGCGCCCCTGGGATTTTCCTTTATTACAGTATAATGTTAGCTTCAATTTGATGGCCTGTGTTGCCACGTTGTTCCATGTTAACTTTGCTGTTTTTATTATTTGTTGAAATATTTCAATTCAGTTTTGTTTGCTTTCACCGGCGGATTGTAAACGGCGGGTATTGCTTGTTTTTGCTGATCGAATTGTGATTAACGTAAAGTTAATTATTACCCGGCCTTGTAAAAGCCATAAGACCCAATAAACTAGATATTGTTTTGTGTCTAATATTCATGGTTCTAGTTCAACCTTCATCCTTCATTATATATTTAAATGTTTTTCATTTTTCAGAGATTTATATTAATAAATCCCCCCTCCCGTTTTTGGCAACTCACGTTTTCTGCTCACATAGCAGCCCCCTTGCTGTACTTATTTACAGCCTTGCCTTAGTCTCTGTTTTTATAGCGTGATTCTCAGTGACATGTATCCTCTTTACTGGTTACTGTAGCATGTTGTTATTTTTATCTGTATTCTGGTTATAAATATATCATTGTTTTATGTGAGTTATGTGCGACTAAACTCATACGGATTGGCTACTTATGTATTATTTCCGACCATGCGATCCCGCGTGTTAATTTGTGTATGATCTAATTCTTTTCTGACGGCATTGGGTAGTCAGAAGTCTTACGAAATGCTTATTGGTCCCCCATGCGAAGTAAGTCCCACGTAAGAATCAAGCATGAATCCTATATCTTCACGGATGCCACGTTTTTGATTTCTTGAGCAAAACCAGCATATCTGTGTATCAAGCTTTACTTGATTGTCCCCTCACCATTTTAATCGATTGTAAATTTGAGATTTTTACATATCTTCGGAAACAGTTGCTGTTCTTTAGAGCTGTCTTACGTTCCCTTCTTCATCACCATATCGTTGATAATAACTTGTTCATCCGCCTTTTAGGTGTCGTTTCCAACCCTAACCTTGAGTAATCCATGTTTCTTCGCCCTCCTTTTAAGATGTGATTAGTAAATGACTAATTATGGCTAAAATAATTGACCAAACGAGTCTGGTTTTGTAAGTGGATTTTTTGTCATTTGGTAGGAAAAAGCTTCTATAATCTATCACAAAACTCTTACATCACAATTGCGTTATACTTTTCTGATATTCTGTTTGAGAAAAGATGCTTTGAATTAACTCTTAAACTAAATTCCCTCATTAACTTCAATTTATTTTTATTCCTGAACGCATGTACGAGCAGTAATTGAATTTGGTTAAGATTAAATGGGGCAGAATAAAAAAAAATATAACAATCTAGGAACATTTTCATGACGGCTAGATTGTTGATACCTACTGACTTTGAGAGTGATATGTATTTTTTCCATTTGTACAGATTTATGAAATTTAACGGTGATTAATGTTACAGATTTTGAGTATGAATGGAATGTATCTAGACAAATAAGCACAGATATGATCAACCTTCCCCGTATGGCCATCGTTACCATTTTTTTCCGCTCTTCTCTGGCTTAAGATAGGCCTACCGTATGAATCAATACATTTAGTGCTGATTAAAATTATGGTTTAAAATCAAATAAAATCGAAGGATGATGTGCTACTATCACTAGTATTAGTAATTTACTTATCTGATAATAATGCCTTTATCTTCAACAAAAATTTTTGTTTTTAGATTAGTAATTTTTCTGATAGTTTACTGGTATAAAGTGACAAACTACTGTCCCGTATCTATTAAGAACCACACACTTTTTATTCTCCTTTAAAATTTGAATTTTGAAATCTAAGTGTTTCCTTCCTGATTTTCATTGTATTTAAATGCTGCATCGCTGTATTGCTAAGAGCAATGAATAACATATAAGCGTGTGTAATATTTTCTCCATTATTCGCCCCAAATAAATGAATGATACGAGGCAGCTTTCCTTTGAATCTATTACTGTTTGATACGAAATCATTGGTTTCGATAGAATGCCCCATGATTATGTTCAACAAAATACAGGGTGAACCAAAAGTCCGTTTACTTTTGAATCGGTGGCTGCGTCGAGCAGCGACGGCGGGGTGGGCGGGGGGGAGGGGGGGGTTACGAAACGCAAAAGCAGCCAATGGGAATTCAAGTGACATGGCGTCGTTTAGCGGAGCAAAACGTGTGTTCTGCATACGCGAGTACTATCGAAACAACGATTCTTCGACTATAGCGCAACGAAAATATTGCACTAATTACAACTTACGGCATAAAAATGAAGCTCCGTCGATTCAATTAATTAGAAAATGGGTCCTGAAGTTCGAGAAGACAGATTCAACAATCAATCAACCACGATGCGGCCGACCTATAACTTCAAGAGATCCAGTAAACGTAGAGCGTGTAAGAACATGTGTTCGTGAACAATCTGGCCTCTCTACTCGAAAGCGGTCCAGCGTCTTAAATGTGCCCAGAACATCTTTAAACCGCAATCTCGACAAAGATTTACGTTTACATCCGTACAAAATTCAAATGGTCCAGGAATTAATGCCTCAAGATCATGCTCACAGACTCCAGTTTGCTAATGAAATGCTAGAGAGGTTCACTAGTTTCACAAACATTTTTTTCTCAGACGAGGCACACTTCCACCTAAATGGACAAGTTAACAGGCCAAAGTGCAGGTATTGGAGTGCACTAATCCTAAATTGAAGCACCAAAACCCCCTGCATTCACCCAAGGTGGGCAGCGTTGTCAGCAAGAGGCATTATTGGTCCTTACTTTTACGAAGATCAAAGAGGACATGCTGTTACAGTGAATACAGAGTGGTATATTGCCATGCTACAGAACTTTTTCGCTCCAGCGCTACAGAATTTTTATGGTTTTAATCAACGATCATGGTTTCAGCAAGATGGGGCAACATGTCATACCTACAATGAGTCATTGAATGCAGTTCGCGAAATTTTTTGGCTAAAAGTTATATCCAAAAAAGCTGACATTAACTGGGCACCTCGTAGCCCGGATTTATCCCCAATTGATTTTTTTCTTTGGGGATAACTTAAAAGTAAAGTTTTCAACAGCAGCCCAGTGTCTCTTGAGGAATTAAGGGAACGTATTTGCGAGTAAATGCAGAACATTTCCCAAAGCACCTGTACAGCTGTAATTGAAAATTTTCGGTCCAGGTTATAGCAGTGTCAAAATAATCAAGGGTCACACATGGATGATGTATTTTTTTAAAAAAAAAATACCTATTTGTGAACTTACATAATAAATAAACAGTTATCATCTCATTTATATAGTTTTTTATGAGTTTTTGAAAAGTAAAAAAACTTATGGTGCCACCCGGTACAACATGATGGCTCCGAAATGAAAGTTGAGATCAACACGGAAATGTCACAAATTGTGTGAGTTTTGACGACGTGGAGATCAACAAGGAAATGCCTGACATTCTTCCTTACACTGGATTAAAGAAAATACCCTTTACAGTCCATAAGCTATTGGCAGTTCCATTCGTACCGTATCGTATTCTAGAATCACCACAAACGTGAGAGGTTTTCAGTCACTCACGAGCAATACAATCTCCGTACAGTTTCTTGCGTTACTCTCCTCCTGGAATAATTCAAAACCGGGAAAGTGTTTGTGGTGTGTCGTAAATAACGAATATCCCATTTAAACCGCTAATTTGTCTTTGTAATCAGAAAAAGAAACAATTTCCTTTAGTTTCTATGTCCGTTATCACAAATATCTTTAGGTGGCTGAAGCAGTAGGTAGGTGCGCACTTCTAATACTTATAAAAACACATCTACAAGCAAGTTACATTATATCACGCTTAGGCAGTGATTCAGAAACTAGTTCATATGTCAGTTAACTACAGCGAGAAGCAAATAGACTTTAATAAACAAACTAAGTAATCCTAAACGAAGCGAAAATGTACTGTGATTGTATATCACCGTATTAAGAAAATATCTGCAACGATAGAAGAAAAAATGAACTCAATGACTTTAAACAAATGTGGTTACAAGAGAAATATAAAGGAATAAAACTAATATAGAAGTAATATATAAGACAATGAAAAAGAATTAGGGGAAATCTGAGATAACATAGAGAAGTATTGAAAACGATTTCAGCTTATGGCACTACGCCTAATCGACGTTGCGGACATTATAGGCGGGATGTGACTGGGGAATAGGAACGGGAAGGAATTGGCCATGGCCTTTTTTGAAGGAAGCATCCCGGCATTCGTCTGTCGTTATTTGGAGAATCCATGGAAAAGCAAAATCTGAATGCCCGGGCAGGGATTCAGACACGCCTCCTCCCGAATGAGTTGTCGCTCACCTATTACTCTGGGTCTTCTAATCCTAAAGCACTATCGTTTTTTGTTTTGTTTTTTAGGCATTGGCGTTTTCTGACTCGATTATCACGGGGAGCGAAACGTTTGTGTTCCATTTTAATCCTGAGACTAAATAACAGTCACGCAATTAGCAACAACCTTCATCACCAAAAATTGGTATTCATTTGACTGATGTTATTATACTGAAGTAATCCAAAACAAATAATAAAACCAAAAATTTCATGTTGTGTTAAGTAATAAGCATTTAACCCCCATAAGAATTAAATCGCAAGTGAAAAGAATGAAATTATTTTTTAACTGGAAGAAGGTTCGACCCAAAAATGACCAGCGTGGATCCACTGAGCCCCTCTCTCTCGCCCGACAATGCCCCTCCTACAAGCGAAGTAAATATACATAAAGATATAAACTTCGGTGCTTGAACTGTTATTGATAATCTCAATAAAGGAATTAATAAGTTAAATAAAAATATAATAGACCAAACGCGAAGAAAACAATTTTTCACATCACGAATGACTCTGAATGTTTGACAACGTCTAGCTATGTGACATGATTCCTTGCGGACGGGAATGCAGAGCTAGCATCAGGAAATAAATTTGGCAACGTAGTATGAGGAAGGAAGTCCCAACTTCCCTCTTGCGACCTTGATGACAGGCAAAGTAAATAACTTTTAACAAACAGCACAATCAGTTCAAAATTTTGACTACAATTACACAACTTAAAAAATTAGGTATCCTCTTATAATAGCTGGTGTTTAAAAATACTGCACGAATTCGAGTTAACTGTACGAGAGCAATATAAAAAGTAGGTCTGCCAAGCATTTATAGATACAAAATCCGTTTATTTTCTGTAACATTTACATCATTTTAAAGGTTAAGCGATTATCTATTTTTCTAAACAATTAACATTGCGGTCTACGCAATTTTATAGACGCTGTGACAGTTTGTGATTGACCAAGCGTGGTGGGATTACTCTCTAGCCCCGCATTCGGAAGGTCTAAGATGTCTTTTCATTTGGCATTCGGCCTATAGCCATTCAGCCAGCACTCAATACATTTTATATATCGCCAATGTTAATGAATCTTTCCGAATTTTTTTATGTAAGGCTCAATTTGTATGACTACGCAGGGCACACACAACACAAACTTAACCCCAAGTCACTCCAGGTTAATGCCGGATTGGTTCCTTTAAACTACTATGGTTGAAATCGTTGCCACCAGTTCTATCCCAACTCTAATGACCTCGATGTCGAAAAGGCGTAAAACTATAAGCACAATTTTTTGAATGCTCTTATGACACCAGTTCATCAGCATATCTCTGAACAAGCAATAAACTTCATCTTTCACGTCTGCATAGGTCAAATGTTCTCTCAGCTTAAGAAGTGACGATTTTCGAACTGAGTTTTACAAAAGAGCGACGGTTTGTGAGCGATCTGAATTGTGCTTAAAATTACTCAATTTAGAATTGTCTGATGGCCGGATGCGGCACCAAAGCTTTTCCGCTCACCCATTAGTTTCACTTTTTCATCAGCCATAAAATTATTTAAAATCCAGCTTCAAACAAAGTTATTAATCGTAAATGATAATATATCTGTTGAAGTGAAATGATTTGGTGAGAGAGTTGGTTTCCAAAACACTCTCTGAAATCAGATACGAAATTCAGTTTAAATTTCTCTCTCTCCCTCTCTATCTCTCTTTCTCACCCCTTCTGCCTATTTTCTATTTTCAGCAGCTCTCAATTAAAGCAATTAAATGTGTTAAATATATTCTGTTACACTCTTGAAATTCGTATTTTACTAAACTGGTAGATAAAGCAAGTTTATCATGCACTGCTGTGGTATGAGATGGAGTCAGCTACTTCAGTGGAAATTACGCCTCCGTACCAAACAGCAGGTGAGGGAGGTGACAGGACGATTTTTAAATGCAATGCTTCTATATCCAACTTCTTCTTCTAGTGCCAATATAGCACTGTGATACGGCTCCGGTGGTTGAAAAACGTTTTAGAACTGCGACATGTGTCTGAATGAGCCGGCACCGTGTTTCACCCTTCTGGCTTATTTCATCTCCAATTCTTATTTTGCTGTCATCAGTCTCTTGACTGTTTTGATACGATTCTCCATCCCTTCTTATTTTGCACTAACCTCTTCATCTCAAAATACCCCTCTCAAAACTCGTCCTCCGTTATCTGATTCATACATAACCAATCCCGCATATCTTAAAAAAATCACCCACCATCTTGTTTCTTCTTTTTGCAAGACTCTTCCACAAACTTCTTTCATCAGCCACCATTTTCAAAACACGTTAATTTCGTGGCTTAACTGTCCATTTAATTTTACCGAGCGTGGTAGGTGTGTGGTAGTGCTCTGGTTTCGCATTCGGGAGGACGTGGTTTCGAATCCTCGTCCGAGCATCCAGATTTGTGTTTTCCATGGTTTCCAAAAATTACTCCAGGTGAATGGCGAGATGCTTCCTTAAAAAGGCCATGTCAGAATTAATTCCCAATCACATCCCGCCTCTAATGACCACGACGTCGACGAGGCGTAAACTGTAGCTACTGTTTACATTATAGTGCCTGTCTCAGAATGATCAGCAACAATTTCTTTTGTAAGTTTAAATACTGCGAAGTCTTATAGGCATTCAATGAGAACATTATAGGAGGGAAACTGAGGTTTAAAATGGAAGTTCAGTGAAGGAATGTCGGTGTGGGAAGACCAGTGTCAACAAGGAAATCAGTAATAAATGTTTTGTATACATCATGTTTCCGCCTAGGACGATATTTGAGAAATACGTTCGAGCTGCAAAGAGTATCAGGGCCGATTTATATTTTTTTTTTTTTTTTTTAGCAATTAGCAGTGTTATTGCTCTGCGTGATAATTCCATTTCAACTAACTCTTAATCTTTAATGTAAGACATACTTGATAAAATGTGAAAACATTATAGAGAATTAGTTCATATCCATATTGAAATGTCTTATTTTACCATATTTTATTGATACGGCAAATTTCTGTAGTTTAGAAACAGATATGAGCTCTTTGCTCAAGTAGAATGTGAAGCACAATTTTTTTAAAAAACATTTCTACGAAAAGGTTGAAATATTACCTGTCTGGTTACTAGGAAACTTATCAGATTTGCTCGTTATTTTTGGTTAAATACAACTTTATTAAACAATGGGATATCATTAAATGAGAGTAAATTAAAACTGAATTGCGTTTCTGATTTCAGAGATTATTTTGAAACCCACTCTCTCATCAAATCATTTCACTTCTACAGATATGTTACCATTTACGATTATTAACTTTGTTTTATGTAGATCTTCAAATAATTTTATGAATGTCGTAATAGAAAAAATACGGCAATGATGAAAAAGTGAAAGTAATGGGTGAGCGGTAACGAGTGAACTCGACATTCGGGAGGACGCGGGTTTGAATCGCCATCCGGCTATCCAGATTTGGGTTTTCCTTCGTTTCTCCAAGTCACTTCAGGTGCATGGCGGGATTATTTCTTCGAAAATCCATAGTCCACATTCCTTTCCGTTCCTTGTCTCCATTCACTTCTCACCTTTCATGACTTCGAAGTTGACTAGTCGTAAAGCCAGAAGCATCAAAAGAAATTACTTCATTAATAATATTTAGTTTTTCTTTTCTTTAACGACGGTGAGAACTCGTTATAGTGCACCTAACGTCGCCAGACGATGCGATTTCGACGAGGTTGAAGCCCGAGTAGGTTTCTTTCAGTGTTTCCTCGGTGAGTGCTTTCATAGTTAGGTGTGCAGTTTGTTAAAAAGCACTCAGTTTTGAGTCTTTCCTTAAATATGGCATTCTCTGACGCAAGTAGGTAAGAGTCGACGTTGTATTTTATGCATAAGCCATTTGTAGGTTCGACTCGATTTAAGAAAAAAAAATTGAGTGCCTAGACTTAAACTGAGGTCCGCGCGTTTACTAGACTAGAGTGTTGGCCACGAGGCCACGGTGGTAATATTAACAGGCTGCTTGTGGAGTGTGTAAACAACCTTATCCTGCTCGGAAGTTAGTTACATTCAACTGGTCATTAGACAATTTTCCGAAATAATCTCTTTAGAATCTTTTCTTTAGTTTTATAGAACTAAAAATTCTGGATATTTGAACATTTCCACCCACTGCTGGGCTCACACCCCTCATTATGTGTAGTATTACTGGAAGGAATTAGCCAAATCAATATATAAATAAATATCGTTATAGTTTTACGCTAATCACTTGGAATAAAATGTATCAATGAGATTTATGTTTGCCGCGGTTTATTGAAATCTTGTTAATTACAACTTTAATGATATGTTTCACGATCTGAAATTAAGAAAAGTGTAACTGGATTGGAATTTGGTCGGACTGATGAGTGGTCGGCCATATCTGTCCGAATATGAGAGCCAATCCCTTGACAGGAAAATGCATTATCTATCTCACGATTGGGCAGTCGCCTTTTACTGAAATGTAGGGGAAGATTGATGAACTACGCTGCCAATAAGAATCACCGTGGGCGGAGTCTTCCTGTTATGAATTAAGCATGGCGCTGAATTGAATACCCGCCAATTGGATAGTTTGATGGGTGGAGCTAGCAGATGCGCTAAAGTTTCCTGGGAAGACGAACTCTCCAGTGATGCCACATTGTGCAAAATATTAGACTTAGTCTCAGGCGCCCACAGTCAATTTTTTTGCCAAAAGTGTACTGTTCTGCGCGGCAAGCTAGCTGGTGAGCCTATCGATAAACAATGGATTCTATAAGTTCCGAAATGAGGCTTCATTATTATCCTGACTTTTTTTAAATGTAGGAAACAGAACAGTTACAATTAATTTTGAAATAAATTACTGATTAGCAAATACTATAGATCTGGGTGGGTTGGCTACGTGACATGTATGTCACATCTTTCACAAAATTCTAGCAACCTGCATCCTCGCTTATTTATTTCCCCTAGACTAAAACTTCCTACAGTATTCCCCTGTTTTCCTTCTCCCACTATCGCATTCCGATCACCCATGATTATCAGATTTTCCTCTTCCTTCACATATTGGATTAATTCTTCAATTTCGACGTATATTTTCTTTATTTCGTCGTCATCTTAGTAACGTGGTTGGGGCGGGCTTAGTTTCTAACCTCATCAAAATAATTCTGTCACTAAACTGTTCATAATAACTCAAGCAGTGGGTGACTCCTTATACTGGGAATCTTTCAGTCACCAGAGCCTGGTCCGTGCAAACAGGGTGCACCATGTGAAGGAGTGGTTGACATTTGGTTGTAATAGGCTAGTATAGTCTTTCCCAAACCCTTACACTTCGTTCCCCTCTTACCAACCTCTGAAGTCCTCTCTCATCACTATTATAGCATATAGGCTGAAAAACACTATAACCGAAATTTAACCGTAATTCAAGATGGTAAAGAAACAACACAAGCAAAACAGACTTCAAGTAAACCAATTGAAATAATCTCACGTAAGAGAAATAATTATAAAATAGTATACACTTGTCGACAAAACAATGATGCAAACAGAAGATATGGTCGGATGTCAATATCACTTCGTATACATGCACTCCATTAGCGGGTGTGTAAAAGATTTGAGTTGCAAATCTCGTTGTCGGATTGAACGTCCAGAAAGTATATTTGGGTTGCCAGGATTGGTAGGATATATAAGGTGTCTGAACAGCAGCTGATGTTAACTGATCACTGTGAAGGTCACAGAAATGAAGCGTACGACGTTATCAGAACCTGACAGAGTTTGAAAGTGACTTCATTGTGGATTTTCATTTTCCACATTCCTTTCCGTTCCTTGTCTCCATTCACTTCTCACCTTTCATGACTTCGAAGTTGACTAGTCGTAAAGCCAGAAGCATCAAAAGAAATTACTTCATTAATAATATTTAGTTTTTCTTTTCTTTAACGACGGTGAGAACTCGTTATAGTGCACCTAACGTCGCCAGACGATGCGATTTCGACGAGGTTGAAGCCCGAGTAGGTTTCTTTCAGTGTTTCCTCGTTGAGCCGAATGTTGGTAGCGAAATTAAAAAGTTGTTGCATTTGTCGACTACTGCCAGGATTTAGCATTTGGCGTTGCTAAGCTAGACGGATTGGAAGTATGTAAAATCTTCGCTACAAAGGAAGTCAGATTGCCGTTGAAATTAAGTAGAAATCAAGCAGGCGCACACAGGCGTATTTGACACAAAATGTCGATCAAAATTATTTCTAAGTAATTTCAATTTTTGTTTAGCTTCTTTTGTTTATTAAAACTTGTATCTGCGAAGTAGGAGTAATAATAAAGAACACGTATTGTGTTCATACACTTTATAACATATTATGCGAATATTTACAAGATACCTAAACAATAATCATACATGTACACTAAAATATCATTCTGACGAAACGTCCCATCCTTCCCGTCGTCGGAACCTTCACCTTATGGCTCGTTCTCTTCTTGAGTATTCGGGTCCCATTAGTATTTTAATAGTTTCTGGATTGAATGATTTAGATGTTTTGGGGTTTTTGTGCCTGATGAAGCTCAAATACTGATCCCAAGTTAATGTAATCCTATTAATGACATCTATTTTGCACTGATCCAAACTAAGTTTTCTGGAGTCTCTCTCCCTAAATCTTCGAAAATATTTCTTTCTATCTTCTGCTGCTTCTTCTGACAGAGTGCCTATAGGCAAAAGTGCATAGTCTATTATAAGTGGGCCCTCAATCAATACTTCATGTATAAGGTGACATTGGATGCCACGAGTACAGTTCAATGTACAGTACATGTTAAATTTTTCGTGGCAGTGGGGAATATTATATATGTATATATATATATCTTTTGTCCACTATATATCATTCACATAACAGTATAAAACCTGTCAATCAATGTTTTGTTAATACCTATTATCTCTGCAGACATCATTTGCTAAAATCGGTCAAATCATCGAGTGATATTCTTGGCCGACCCACATTGGTGGGATTTGATTTTTGGGGGATTTCGATACATCTTTTGAATTAATCATGGTATTTCTTTAAAAATACATTCTCAGTTCTCTTAGCAGCCTGCCATTTTCTTTTAATTTCCAATTTAAACCTTGAAAACTTTTGTTCGAACTGTTGCGTTTGTTCAACCGTGAATATCGGTTGATTTAAAATATTTTCCTCGACTATTTCCAACTTTTGCACGAAATCATTTCCTTTCTCGTGTTGAATCATATCATAAATAACTTTTCGGGTCATGAGCATGATACCAGAAGAGCCCATAACAAAGAAAATCTGATTTGAATTAATGTGACGGAAAAAAGTAAGTTTATTTCATTGTAAATAATCTAGAATTTTTTCGAATAAATAGACGTTTGGCACTTTTTGGCATCTAATTTTGAATGAAATACCAAGATAGTACACTAAACTAATACCATACAGGAAATCAGACTCGGGAAAGGTCCGGAAAGAAAACAAAATCACTCTTTATTACTTTTCGTAATAAAAAGTCAGTACAAAATGAGCCAGCTTACAAAAATGTACAGAAATAAAGTTGTGCGATACCTTTGGATGTGTGTTACTATTATTTCAATTCTAGGTACTTGGCTGAACAATATCCATGATTAAAATCACCACTATTCACTTGACATCACACACAAATTAAATTGGTACAACTTAAAATTTTCATTTATTTGCTTGGTAACAGTATGTGCGTCTTGCAATGTGCTCAGAAGATGACTTCACGTGATGGGGAATGAAGCTTATCTAAAAAACATAGCTGATTTTTATTGTATAGGTAGATAGGGGTTCTTGGAATTTGCTTACTTTCTTTTTTTTTTTTTTTTTACTGCCTTTTTGTGTCAAATAACCCTGTGTGAGATGTAACGATCATCAAGCTTCAAGTAGACGCCAGAATCATCACGATTCAAGCAGATGCTATTTTCGGAGGATCAGCACCGTACAAGCAGATGCTAAATTTGAAGGAGCCTCAAGTAGATGCCAGAATTTTAAAGCAGCCTCAAGAAGATGCAAATGGAAAAGCAGTAAGCGGAGTCAAGAATCTCCTGCGTCAACAATCGAAAATTTGCGTTTGTTACATGTTCTCCAAGTGCGTCGGAAAATTTAAATTCAAGTGTTTTGGAAGAATAAAAAGTGCAGAATCGGTGTAAAAGTGTATCAAATGGGATTAACAATTAAAATGTAAGTACTATACAGTCCTACAATAATTAGCTAGTATGATTATGATTGTTTGTTGGCCTTTGAAAGAATGAATGCCATTGTTTTAATCAGGAAGAATAGCTATTGAGAATTTTGTCTGATTTTGTAAGAATTTAATTGAATTTCAATATGGAGAATTTTGAAAGTAATTTGGATTTAGATAAGTTAATGAAAAGTTTGGACATAGTTTTATACCAAGTGAGTTTAAAGAAAATACATCAATTTTTTAGGTTATTCTGGGATATGCGAAATCATCTTCATGAAATTGGAAGTAAGGTAGATTTAATATGAAGATTAGCTCAAGGGTTAGTGGAAAATGCTATTAAAGATGCAACATAGGAGAAGAAATGTTCTGAGATAAAGGTTAATATAGATTATAAATATGCCAAAAATAGAGAGAAGTTGGAAGCTGAGTTGGTTAGTGAAGAGAACAAGTTTATAGATAAGTTAAAAGGTAATTTGGAGCACAGTAATGAAAAATTCATTAAAATGGGGGAAGATTTATGTGAAACCTATAAAGCTGTTTTCAACAAACTACTCGAAACTCAAAGTAAAATGAAACTTTTTCTTGATGATGAAATGGGTAGAGGGATAGTGGATTCAGAAATTGAGAAGATCAAATTGAGAAGTAGGTTAATTAGTCAAAGGAATGTTTGCCTGTGCTGAAAAGAATGAATATTACAGAATATCTGCATTGGAACAAATCAGAAATGATTTCATTAACTATGGTGAAGGGTTACTACATTAATTTGATTTAAAGAACAGTGTAACTATTGATGTGAGTTTGGTCCAGAAAGTTGATAATGTTGCTAGTTTAGAATCCATTATAGCTGATGAGACCAAAATTTTGGATGATAATAAGTGTGTAAAGAGTTCTGAATGTTGTGACGAGCCATGTGTGAATGTTGACTGTGATGATGAATGTTGTTATTAAAAATGAGAGATGTTCTGATGCAGAAGTAATTTCAGTTGGTACTGATTCAAACAAAAATGATTATGATATGAATATTAATGAATTTGATGTGAGTAATAAAATAACTGATAGTGTCAATATTCAAACTGATGAGGTAATTAATGATAATAATGAGGAAGTTGCTGAGCCTGTGGTTCAATGTATTAATAATGATAATTTGGTAATAACTGGTTATGACATGATGTGTAGGGATGTAGACAAATCTACAAGAATAAATAATGGAAATCATAGTTTAACTGATCAAGTATTAGTTAATACTGAATGCGACGAAAATATTTCTCAAATGTGTAATGATGTAATGGAGGTTAAACGAGCAATTCTTGTACATATATATTTTGGATCTCGGGAACTGCGTTAACGATTTGGATGAAATTTCATATTTAGATAACGTTTTGATTTTTAAGATTATCGAAATAGTGATCCTCTCTGCAAAAAACCAGTTTTACAAAATACGAACAATTTTTGCCCTTGGTATCTCGAAAACGGCTGTAACGCCATCTCGTAGATGTTTCAGGTACCAGGAAGCATACTAATATTTTTCTCTTTGGTTCCAAGGAACTCATATATTTAAACGAACATTTCTTGTATGCTGTTCATGTTTAATTGTAAAACATTTAAAAATTAGATATTTAAAAAATAGATACTGGCTTTGACAAATGGAATTTTTTCAAACTTAAAAAAAAAATATTCTAATGTCACGCGACCATTGAGTCTACTGTTTTATCTTTGGTTGTAGTAAACAATGCATAGAAATTAGGAAGGCTTGTATACTTTACTAGCTGACCCGCGGTAATATTAACACTGCGTGTTTAATTGTAAAATACCTAAAAAGAAGATATTTAAAATTTTGCTTTGTCAGAAGTGATACTTTACTTGACAAAAACTTCTTTGAAAATAATATTAGCAGTTTTAATGTAATTATCTCAAGAAAACCTAAAACAAAATCGTCTCAACCAAGTTACTGGAACTTCGCCCAGTGAAGACTCAATTGAAGAAATTCCTGACGGTTATTCACGATATTTATTTAAACGACTGCAGTTCTTATGTAAGTAGAAAGAAATATATTGAATGTATAACAAATATGGAGCGGTCTGGCAGCTCAAATGTAATTAGTGGGAAAAAGGTGGTTACTGCACTAGCTCTTAAAAATTTCTCTACGATCCCGGGTTCATATTAACTATGGTGGGGCGTTCTGTGGTTGGGATTCTATGTCCCAGAGAAAAGGAACTGGCCATTCTACCTCTGATATAATTGCTTAATATGCTTCCTTCTATCCAGTTTAAATTTATTGTGTGAGGAACTCTTAAAATAGATAAAATGGGGGCTGCACCACTTTCGTAACCTAAGCGAAATTAAAAGTAACCTGTTGAAATTTGGTTTAATTGCTTCGTCAAAATGCCTTCTTCACATTTTGCGTTCCTGCTTTGCGGAAAAAAAAACGCTAGAAATTTAATTAAAAATGTCGAAATACGAAGCTGAGCAACTGCGAAATGCTTTCAGCACTGCAAAAATTATCGGTACAGGGATCATATGAACTTAAACAGTTTCGTTTCGTCATAGATTTTGTGATTAGGTTGAAATACAGCCTGGAGCAAGAGAAAAATGTTATACAATTTTTCGTTCTGCGGCATCCATCGGAAATGGCATATTTATTTACAATTGAAGCAATCGATTATCTCTGACTGCTCGTTTCTATATGGCGGGCATCACCGTATTACAACTCGGATAAATATTGTCTATTTGTCAATTATATGCGACTTTTTCCAACGGAAAAAAAGCTTAAACGGCAAGAAAACATTACAACAAAGGTTTAAATCAACATTTTAAGAGACTATCACTTATTTTTCAACGCTGACAGCATCTAACGGCTGTGCGTCGTTGTCATATTTCGGAATTTTAATTAAATTTCTGGCAAGTTTTCCGCAAAGCAAGAGCGCAAATGTATAGAGGACATAATGACGAAGCAACTAAACCAAATTTCAACAGGTTACTACCAATTTCGAATCGGTTCAGAAGGTGGTGCAGTCCCCAGTAAAATTAATTTCTCACAAACGTCTCTACAGATTTTGATGAAATCTTGCATACTGAACAGAAATCGAAAGATGCCGAACGAAGATCGGTCACCCAGGTACTAATAGTAATTTGTGTAATGAATTTAATGATGAAATGGTTATTGATTTTGTCAGTAAAAATAATTTAATGGATGTGACTGAAATAACAGATTGTGAATTTAATGTATCTGATTGTGAAAATGTGAAGTTGAGGAGTGAATCAAATCCCAATGTTATAACTAACCCTATTATTGACTTTTGTATTCTGGTGTTGGCATTGCTGTTTTACTTTCGGATGGCGAGTCTGTCACGGGAAGTAATGTTTCAACTGAATTAATGTGTAACCACAGCGTTATGAATAATTTTCAGAATAATGATTTTTATATGGTAAAAGAACTTGTTGTAAATAGTAAGATGTGTAGTATTGAAAGCAATTACAACGACATTGTAGTTGAGTATAACACTCGGTATATGGACGATCAGCCGTTTGTAGAAACTCCTAAAGGTGGCCATACATAAAGTGACCAGATTTTAACATTGGTAAAGCGGGACACCATTGACGGGGGGAAGGAGTACCAACATTTTTCATATAACCCAAAATAGTATTGCAATATATATATATATATATATATATATTTAATGTCAACATAAGTACAATTTACAGATATAATACATTAAAAATCTTGTATAGTATTTTTTCTTTGACATATTTCTCATTTGAGTTAATTTTTTTTCTGTAAATTGCTGTCATTGTTTAAAAGCTCGTGAAATTTTTCACAAGACTTTGTTAAATTAAATTTCACACATTATATGACCTTCAAAGTCACTTTTTTTTATGTCCACACTTTATTTACCGTAGAAAAACACGTTCAGTCACAGCATTATTTCCTGGTAAGGACAGCGCGTATTCTACAGTTTTAAATAATGATACTTTATTAAAAAGATCGTTTTCGGAAATGTTACTATAAGGTGCGAGGTCCTCCTTTCCGTTATTTAGACTGCGACAAGAAAGATTGATAGCCCGCTTTACTGGCACTTGGCCCTACGGTAGTTGCTATCACCTCGCCGTTTGTATTAATATAAAGTAACTTTTATTACTAAACACTCAATCATCTCTCAATTTGCGCAACGGATATTCTAATGATATGTAAATGACTTTCGCCACACTTTTACTATAATTTACAGTTTTTTACACTCAAAAATTCACACAAGATACAATGCTTTCACTGAAACAATATTCTGACGCTAGCCGAAATCAGTTTCTCCACATGTTCGCCCTATGCTAGCCAAAAACAGTCTCTCTCGCCATATTGGCTTGTTCCTTCCGCGATAACACAACCATACCGTACTGCCAACTCTCGCAACATGAAATTACTAAACTAACTTATAACTACCCCGTTCTACACAAACTACTATGCTGGAAGACCTATACTACAAATAAACTTATAAATTTATTTACAATCAATTAATAATGTAATAATATAACTCAGTAATGACTGGTGAGTGGGGACCTCACACATGCCCCCACTTTTCCACTAATTAGCACTTTTTTGTAACCTCAAAAGTTGATTATTTGGGGCAAAGTTCAACCCTTTCACCAGGCATTACACCTTTGTAACAAAATTACACATTTTCAATTACACCATGGTTCTTTACAATTTCTCACTCAATGTCTTTTTCTATAGTCCAGTAACGGAAGTTTATTAACATTTATAATATATTACATTATAATTATTTCTCCTCTCTCACCTTGTACAACTTTAAATCAGTCACATTTCGCAACCCAAACTTCCTTCCTGACTTGTAAAATTTATGTTTGCAGTGCTGTGGCCATTTCTGTGTAAAGTAAGTAATTCATAAAAGGGTGTCTGTGTACACGAGAAAATAGGCATTCTTATATGGCTTTCCCTTTACTCGAAATGGTCCATGGAACACATTAAAGAATTTTTTAATTTCCGCATTTTTCTCACCTCTCTTGCGTCTTCACCAATACCAATTCGTTCAAATT
>CM061919.1:27774439-27798991 GCA_031002005.1 Vandiemenella viatica | reverse complement strand
CAGAATTTTAGCTCAGAAGATAGAGCTAACCGATGGAAAGAATACATTGAGAAACTGTATGTTTGGGACGACTTGAACAACAGTGTAATGGAAAAGGAAGGTGATTTTGACATTAATGACTTAGGAGATCCTGTTTTGGGGACGGAATTTAAGAAAGCTCTGAATGACTTGAAAGCAAATAAGGCAGTTGGAATTGATGAGATCCCTGCAGAACTTCTTAAATCACTGGGAGAGGAAGGAATCGAAAGATTATTCAAGCTGATATCAAAAAGTTATGAAACAGGAGAAATTCCAACTGATTTTAATAAAAATATCATCTTCACACTTCCAATGAAAGCACAAGCCGACAAATGTGAGAATTATCGCACCTTTAGTCTAACATCACATGCTTCAAAATTACTGACCAGAAAAATATACAGAAGGATGGAAAGGGTAGTAGAAGAGATAGTAGGTGAAGATCAGTTTGGATTTAGCAAAAATCGCGGTACAAGGGAAGCGATTCTGTCTTTAAGATTAATACTTGAAGGGCGGATCAAGAAAAACAAAGATACTTTTATGGCATTTGTTGATTTAGAAAAAGTATTTGATAATGTTAGGTGGGACAACATGTTCAAAATTTTAAAGAAGTAATGTGTAAAGTATTGAGATAGAAGAATACTCTATAAACTATATAAGAATCAAGTGACTGTAAAAGAAGTAGAGAATCACGAGAGACATGCATCAGTTAAAAAGGGTGTGAGACAGGGTTGTAGTCTATCCCCGTTAATATTCAATTTGTACGTAGAAGAAGCAATGAAGAAAGTCAAAGAAAAATTTCCATGTGGCATAAGATTTCAGGGAGAAAAAATCAGTATGCTACGATTTGCTGATGACATTTTCTTGTTAGCAGAGAGGGCTGAGGATATTGAGAAGTTACTGAATGGCATGAATGAAATATTGATGGAAGCTTTTGGACTGAATATAAATCAAAGCAAGACAAATGTGATGAAATGTAGCAGATATGATACCAATACTAGTAGATCAAATATAAAAATAGGACCGGATGCAATAGGAGAAGTAAGTGAATTCTGTTACTTGGGAAGTAAAATTACAACTGATGGCCGAAGCAGGAATGATGTTAAAAGCAGAATAGCAGTAGAAAAAAGAGCCTTCATGAAAAAGAGAAACCTTTTAGTTTCAAAAATTGATCTAGGAATTAGAAAGAACTTTTTAAAACTCTATGTGTGGAGCACAGCACTTTCTGGTAGCGAAACATGGACTTTAGGAATACTAGAAAGAAAGAAAATTGAAGCATTTGAAATGTGGTGCTACAGAAGAATGCTGAAAATTAAGTGGACAGACAAAGTAAGAAATGAAGGAGTTTTGGAAATAATGGGTGAGAAAAGAAGTTTATGGAAGAAGCTTACAGAAAGAAGAGACAGGCTGGTAGGTCATATATTGAGACATGCTGGATTGGTTAATTTGTTAGTGGAGGGAATGGTATATATATCTTATTTTGCTGTTTATGTAATTTTATTCTTTAAATGCTATTTTCTGTTTTCACTGTAATTAATTGCTCATTAATAATTGTGCTTACTTTATAGTAATTGTTAGATATATCAATATAAAATGGTTTTTCCATTGGAATAAATAAACGTGAATACACTGTGAAAATAACTTCCTTTGTGGTTGCAAAACTTGCAATTTGAATATTCCACAAATGATGCAATGGCATTGGCTGTATGGAACAGAATTGTGAAGAAGCAGATATATCACATCTTAATCATGAGCCAAAGTAATGTACCCTTTTTTTTTTAATTTTTTTTTTTTTAATTTAATTTAATTGCAATGGAGCACAGGCTCCGGTGGCAATTTCCCTACACAGCTATCTTCCCCCTATCCTGCACCCACCTACATTTGCCCTCTACAAATTTTTTCTTTAAATTCCTTCAAAGTACGATCATGAGTCCAGATGGGATTTCAACAGTCTTTTTCCTGGTAAAATTCATGCTTTTTTATGCTGTTTGGAAAGTTTTTATAAATTTATTGATGATTCCAGCTTTAGTTCAGCTGAAGGGGTAGGATTTTCAACAGGCCACATTCTTACATTCTGGAAAGTTATTAACTTAGCACACAAATGCCAGATTCATTACTGTATAACTTTCATTGGTTCTTAAAATCCAGATATTAAGTAATGTGCAGTGAATTCTTCACGGGAGTCCAATCGGATACAGTCATAGAATGACGACGTATAAGCAACCTGCTCGGTTGTCTTCATCAGGTCTATTTTTAGATATTAATTCTTGAAATCACAAATCAGTCTGTTTTGTGATTTCAAGAAGTAATATCTAAAAATAGACCTGATGAAGATAACCGAGCAAGTTGTTGAAACGTCGTCATTCTATGACTCTATCTGGCTGGACTCCCACGAAGAATTCACTGCATAAATACGCCGGGAAAGTCACCATCCACAATAAGTAATGTGATTGTAATACAAGTCTTAGATGCATGTGGCATTCCTGTGGCCTGTGTCAGAACACTCCACATATATCTACCAGTGACTTTAGCCACCAGAAAATCAATTAATGAATGAATAGACTAAACAGTGTGATTCAATCTTTCTGGAGATCTTTTCAGTTGTCTTGAACATGGTAGAGCCTGTTAGGCAATAATGTTCACAGAGGTTGTACTTTCGCCTAAACTATGAACAGTTAAAGTTCTAGACATTTGTAGCTTTCTGGTACTTTAAATAGGTATTTAAGAAATCGGCCGCCACACATTTGTATTATAACCCCAAATGTGAAAGGCATATGAAATAAATTCATTTGACACAGTTTCAGAATAACACAATACTTATATTCTTGATTAAAGTTCAGTCGTATATTGTCAGTACCAGAAACATGGATAAATCATCGAACAACAGTTTCGTGGAAGATTACAGGTTAAGCACATTCATATAGGAAGACAAACTCACTAAGTCCCCCTAATAATAGTGAGCACACACTACGGCATGTTACGAATTGCTACTACCATTCGGAGTGGTACACTCCACTAACTAACACAAAGTTATGTGTTTGATTTCCAGTGAAAGTATGAGACAATTCATGATGGCTGCCTGGTCTTTTATAAGTTTTTCCGGGCCTATTGCGTCAGTAACTTTTTTCTTTAATTAATATCTTGTAAAGTACTAAACAGTTTGACTTGCAATTTATACAAAGGCGTCCCATGATCATAATCTATTTTAATTTATTTTAGCATTCAAAAGGCTTTCTATAAGATCAAACTTGAAGTCTCTTATGTTGCTGCAACAATAATTAGCAACAATCTATCTTCCAAATCTTAATTATCTGATAAATGCTTAAACTTTTTGCCAAAACCATTATATATTCATGATCCTCTTAATTTAGGCTATCTACTGATATAAATTTCTCAATTGTATTGCTTTTAGTTTAAAAATTCATTTTTTCTCTTAATTAAAGCTGCTAATTAAACTTTTCCAAATTAGTTAATTTTACCAACAATATATTCGTAACAATGCTGACTATAGCTTGTGATAAAAGATCAGCTGTGGCCTTACTTAATTCAAAGATATTTCAAATTATAAATATTTGCTTTCCTAATTGCTCGTTTCCAAATGTCAACAAACCGAATTATCTCTTAAAATAAATTTTTCCCAATACAATGAATACACTTTAAAACAGTGGTCGTCAAACTTTTCTGCTCAAGGGCCAAAACTAACAGTATGATGTGGCACCTCGGGCCACAGATTTACATGTATCTTTATTAATTGGCAACGCATGTAAATGGTGTGTTTTGAACCTCCAGTAGACTAGCTATAGTAAAGAAGCGAGAGGTTTACCACTGACTTTCTAGCACTAATCGTTAAAGTCGAGACCATTCGGAACACTTTGTGTAGAATGTTCTGTTTCAGATTGCTGCCACCCTCAGCGACCCCTAAATAGTAACACTGTAATTGCCCAACGAAATATTGCTGCGTTGTCTTGGTGAGCAGATGGTTAATAACGACAACTGTACTTACATTTAAATGTATTATGTAACATGAGACACAATCACAACTGTTTACTACATGTTTTGAAAGTCATATTTCTTCAACTCAGTGGACTAAACTACAACAGCCTTAATTTCTTTCATACTAGCTGGCATTGACTAGATATGTATTTATTTCAATCTAATGTTATTTTGTCTCTTCCTCCCCTCACTCTCTGTCGCCCATGTCGTCCTTCCCCTCACTCACCATCTCTTCATCCCTTTCTCTGTCCATTTCGCACTTCCCCCTGTATGTGTCCATCTCCTCCTTCCCCTTCTCCATCCACATTACCACCCCCTCCCCCCCAATCCCAATAAGACGTTGCCTTTGCTTACCCCACAATATTTCTTCACAGGTGTGGAGGATAAACACACACCAAAACACACACACACACACATTTTTTTAAGAGCTAATGACTAATGATTCCTTTTTCCAAATATTTACCACATATGAAGCTGACCGCCTCTATAAGCGCATTCATGAATCCAAGGCACTTTCATTTAAGATTTATACAACAGCAGATAATTTGTACGAGGCACACACGCCCATGAGTTGTCAGCACTGAGAAACAAACAACAAAACATTTCCATTATTACGTCCCCTCACACAGCAACGACAAATCTATCTGCCCCTGTACCGAGTGGCACCTGTAAAGGCGACTGAACAACTTTACGCGCTCCTACTTATAATTCTTCCATTATATTTTTCATTTGACGAAGGAGACAGGTAAAGCCGACAGCTGCAAACCATTTATTCTTTATCGGATTAGGATATACATCATTTATCATTCTTCAGAAGCTGTGAACGTTAGCACCTGTTAAAATGAAATAGTACTTTCGAAAACAGACCATTTGCAACTGTTGGATGTATGTGACTCCTTCGCCAAATAACACTGCTGTGCAGTTGCTGACAACAATAAGCCATGTTTATGACACTGAAATCCTGCAACACAGGGAATAATATTTTTAAATCCCCATCCGCCAGTTTGACAACTATTAGATTTTGAGGGACGTATTTGTGGGAGGCGATAGTTGTCATGTTGACAACAATTACATTTTTAGTCAGTCTTCACAAGAGTCAAGTGTTGAGACCGACTGGAATATTCATTGTAGCACGAGTCATTGATGACATGCGCCATTCAGATTTTCACAAAATGGCTGTCACCATTTTACAAGCGTTTAAAATAGCATAAAATGCTGCTGATCAATTTTCAATAAACTGAAAAAAAAGCATACAGTGCACCTGACTAATTGATTCCAGTCTAATTATCCCTGTGAAAATTCACATGACTTGCGTAATGTTACAATATTCATGTAGCTAAGCAGGAGCATAAGAAGGGTGAAGGCAAGGAAGAGAATCATTAGTAATTTTGTCACTACCAAAAACAAGTCTGGGATCAGTGTGTTTTGTTCCTTAAATTGATTTTAAAGTACTTTCACGCAAGATGAACTAGACGTATTTTAAAAATATTATATTACATTATTCAAATGGCCACAAAAACTTTATTATAATTTTGTTAATCTCAAACTTTCAAAAGAATATATAAATAAATAACTAATTTAAAAAATAAGAAAACGACAGATACACTGCACATGCAAAGGGCTATATAAGAAAGCTACAGGTCTGTTCTTGAATGTGGTTTTTTATTCATTAAAATTGCAAAACAAAGTACAAATATAAAATTTTTCATTAATGTGATTTGTGATGTTGAACGTTTTTGGCTATCTCATCTATATCTGCGTCGTTTGGGCTGCATGCAATCCTCATTGCGTCTTCTAAATGACTGGACAACCGATTACGATATTTATTTTTCAAGTACTTCATTTTTGAAAATGAAGCTTCACAAAGGTAAGTTGAAGGAAATAGTGTTAAAATGAACTGTGCACAGTCTCGTAAATTTTTATAATTGCTAGGCACACATTTCCAAAATTGAGTGTACTGTTGGGTTTCACGATGTTCTATAAACAGAGCTTTAAGCTGTGTGTCATGTTGAAGTTCGATTATTTCATTTAGCAAGTTAGTTTTAGGAAATCCAAATTGGCAGAATAATTTGAGATCATCATGTTCAACATGCCAAGGGTTCTCTACGAGAATGAAACAGCTTCGAATATTTCTAACATCTGCAAATCTGTTTTGTATACCTTCCAAATAGGCTTCCAAATGTTCTTTCATGTCTTGGTAAATAGTTTCGGCGATAGCTAAGTCTGATCTGAGCATAGCAACAGTTGGAAAATTAGACAGATCTTTTTCTCCGAGTTCATTTATATATAATTGCAGTTTGGCTTCAAATGCTAATATTTTGTTAGTCATTTGCCCAATTATCTTGTTTGGTCCTTGTAATTCCAAGTTAAGTGTGTTGAATTTTTGTGTAATATCGGTCAAGAAAGCTGTAAGTATCCACCATTCATCATCATCAAGTTCAGGATAATTTTTGCCACTTTGCTGTAAGAATAAAATAATTTCTGATTTCAAATTGACAAATCGTTCCAGCACTTTTCCTTTGCTTAACCATCTGACAGCAGTATGTAGGATAACATCACTGTAACAAGCCTGCAATTCCTCCAGTAGTTCTTTAAATTTCCGGTGATTAAGTTCACGGGCACGAATGAAATTTATAACGCTTATAACCGTTTTCATAACATTCTTCAATTTGGTATTTGAAATTTGACATGCCAGACTTTCTTGATGCAGTAAGCAGTGAATGGAGAGTAAATGTGGCAAATTCCATTCCTTCTTAATCAGTGCTACCAAACCATTGTTGACGCCCATCATTGATGGACAGCCATCTGTACATACTGATATTAATTTGCTCATAGGTAAGTCATTTTTTTCTACAAACTCTTTAATTGCATCCATAAAATCAGAACCTTTTGTGTGACCTTTCATGGTTATAATTGCTAAAAAATCTTCCTCTATTACCCCATCATATGTGCAGTAACGCACAAATAATGAAAACTGAGCCATTGAAGCTAAATCTGTACTGGAATCACATGCAAGACTGAAGTATTTGCATAGTTTTACTTTATTAATTACTTCCTCAAACATATATTTTGAAATATCTTCTATACGGCGTCGACAGGTAGATTCTGAAAGTGTGAGCTTATTTATTTCAGCTAATATTTGCTTACTGTTAGAGAAATTTTGAAACAAAGTGTCAGAAACAGTCATCATACATTTCTTCACTAATTCAGCATCAGTGAAAGGTTTCATATTTTTTGCTAGAATATTACATACTTGGTATGATGCTTTTGTGACAGCCTCACTTTGCCCAACTGCTGCTAACATAACGTTTTGTTGACGACGAATGGTAGATTTTAGATGAGCAATTTTTTCCTTTCTTTCATTTGAATTCAAAGGAAAAGCTACTGTAAATGAACTGTGCTTACTTGTGTAGTGGCGAAATAAATTGTATCTCTTCAGTCCCACGATGGTATCCCGGCATATTAAGCAAGTAGCAGTACCTTCGTTGTGCCCACTTATAAAACAAAACTCTTCTTCCCATATTTCTTGGAAACTTCTTTTCTCTTCACTTATTTTCCTCTTAGTCACTGTTTTTGAGGGTACACCAGACATTATTTATTCCACTACTAATGATAGCACAAAATATGAGCACAAATACATTCAAGACGCGACGAACGCTCAGGAGCACCGAAACTTACTTCATGATTGACACGACAAAGCTAACACTGAGGCGGCTGCGGGACAAACCCGCCGACAAACGAGCGGCCGTAGGGGCGCGGCGCGTTTGATGCACGGCTTACATTGTTGGCTAGCAGTGCGCTCACGCCTCTGAGCGCTGCGGAACGCCGCAAGTGGCCCCGACTTTAATCACAATTCTACGCAGTTTGCGCAAACAAAACACGGCTACGCCAGACAAGTAGATAACTAATGCTGCCCGTGTGAAGCCGAGGAGGGCCGCGGGCCGCACGAAAACTTCATTCGGGCCGCATGCGGCCCGCGGGCCGCAGTTTGACGACCAATGCTTTAAAATGATTCAGTCTTATGATGAGTTTTCACTGTGGAAATGAATGTAGGAAAATCCCTTCTAGTTGACAATTACCTTACACGAAATTTCTAAGTCCAACATAAGTGACTTCAAAATCGATCTATAGAATATTTTACTGCTTGGGATAGCAAGTGAGAGTACTCTTGGTGAACTAAAGGATGTCTTACATGCCCCTGCAAATTTAAACTTATTTCTGCAAAGCAGTAAATTAGTTGAAATTTTACTAAAAAAACCTAACATTCCCCCTTATTTTGGGTTATAAAAGTTTATCTTCTCCTCCCCCTCACACATTTTATAATAAAGTAAAATACACTTGATCTCACTCATAGCATCAGAAAAATTGAAAATCACTTGAAAATTGAAAATTCAGATTAATATACAAAAATTACAAACATATAAATTCCCTAACTTGTGTTACTGTTCCTAATCATTTACAAAGCATTACGTTAGAACTTAAAATATAGCATCTGTTTAACATGTAAAATTGAAAATGTAACAAGTGTCATTATGTGTAATTCATACCAAAAAATAAATAAATCACAAATATTAATGTTGGCGGTATTGTTTGCAAATGTCCAAATGCTTGCACTTCTCAAGAGTTTCTTTGTCATAAGAAAAACAAGAAAATTAGGCACCTTCACACACAAAACTTCCACCAAATTTGGAGGTTTAACCAAGTCCTGTTATGGTAGCCATGTTAGGCAATAATGTTCACAGAGGTTGCACTTTTGCCTAAACTATGAACAGTTAAAGTTCTTGACCTTTGTAGCCTTCTGGTAGCTTAAATATTTAAGAAATCAGCTGCCACGCTTTCTTATTATAATCCCACATGTGAAAGGTGTACGAATAAATTCACTTGAGGTAGTTTCAGAATAACACACTACTTATATTCTTAGTAAAAGTTCACTCGTACATTGTCGGTACAAGAAATGTGGATAAAACATCAAACAACAGTTTCATTGAAGATTACTGGTTAGGCAGATTCATAGGAGAAGAAAAACTCACCACGTCCCCCTAAAAATAGTGAGTACACACTATGGCGAGTTACGACTTGGTGCTACCACTACCACTCGGAGTGGCACGCTCCGCTAACTAACGCAAAATTAAGCGTTTGATTTCCAGTGAAAGAATGAGGCAATTCATGATAGCTGCCTGGTCTTTTATAAGCTTTGCCGGGCCTATGGCGTCAGTAACTTTTTCTTTAATTAATATCTCATAAAGTAGTAAATAGTTGCAATTTATACAGGGTCCGGCAATTAAACCTCCCTCATTTTAATAGATTGTCACAGAAAAACTAAATACAATAGAGAATAATTACTTTTATTTATGAAAAATACATTTTTAATTATTTGTTTTTAAAAATTATATCTGCTAAATGATGTCCTCCATTGTTGACACATTGACAAAGTCTATCCCAAAAGTTCTCCGTACATCTTCATGTCATTTCTCTTGGAATGGCTGCCACTTCTTGGATAATGGCCTCTTTTAAGTGCTTGCAGTGTTGTGGGACACTGTTTGTACACTAGAGCCTTTAAGTGTCCCCAAAGAAACAACTCACAAGGCGATAAATCAGGCGACCTTGGGAGCCACGCGATTTCTCCTCGCAAAGAGACAAGATGCCCAAGAACCAACTTGCGCAACATTTCCAAAGAACGCCGAGAGGTGTGGGATGTTGCTCTGTCTTGTGGGAACCACACTTCTCGATCTTCATTAAACTGGTTTAGCCTAGGTTGTACGAAGGTATCTAGCATGTGAAAATAACAGTTTGAATTAACCGTTACCATGAAGCCACCTTCGAAAATATATGGTCCCCACACAAAACATTCAGCAACAGAGCACCAAACTGTCACATGAGGACTGTGTAGTGGTTGCTGATGAATTTTATGAGGGTTTTCTGCAGCCCAGTAGCAGAAATTCTGTTTGTTTACAGTTCCTGATAAGTGTAAATAAGCCTTATCTGAAGAAATAAACAAAGAGCCAGGTGGAATGTTTTGAAGAATATCCTCAAGTGCAGCTCTGCGAGTTTCATAATATCTTTCACTTAATTCCTGGGTAACCATCATTTTAAAGGGGTGCATATGAAGTTCTTAATGAAGAATTTTTCTTACACTCTATCCTGGATAATCCCAGGGCAGCTGCATGTTTAAGTGCTGAACGCATTGGTGATTGTTGCACAGACACTCTCACATGCGCCACGTTTTCTGGCGTTGCAGTCCGAGGATGGCCTGTAAGTTTTCTTTCGAGTGCTGAACCTGTATCTCTAAAGTTTGACACCCACAGTTGAATAGTTTTTCTATCAGGGACACGATCAGGCTGGCCAAATTCGAATCGTCTCCGAAACACTCGCCGAGTACTAATCACAGAACCAACATTACGAATAAATTCCTCCTCAACAAAGACACAATCCTCACCAAGCCATGTCATGGTGCACACTGAAAATGGCACGTATACCACTTTCAAACAAAACACACTCCACATCATTATCCTCAATACAACCCGTACGCCGGCTACATCAAATGCGGGAGGTTTTATTGCCGGACGCTGTACAAGGGTTTCCTATGATCATATTCAATCTATTTTAATTTATTTTAGCATTTGAATATAGTTTCTATAAGTGTGAGTGTAGGCTTTCCTGGCGAATAAATGACAACAAATCTTTTCGGGTTTGCCATCAGATTTTGCTATAAAAATACAATTGTGTTATTGGTTACTGATTTTGAATCTCAATGTAAGTCATTTATTAGTTCAAAATAATAAGTCACAGCAGAAAATCAATCAATGAATAATACTTTTAAAAATATCAATACATACATTTAAGAGTGGAGGTTTTCTCAGAATTGTATATAGATAAAATGTTCTTGGGAAACTAGCCGAGTGAGAATGTTTGTATAGTACGATGTCACGATCATCAAGTGAATCACTGTCACTTGACAATGGTGGCAGAGTTTATGTTCGCTGAAACGTCATGCTATACAAACATTCTCACTTGGCTAGTTTCCCGAGAACATTTCATCCCCAATACATGCATTTGTCTTTGCATTATTATAAATATGAAGAGAGACATAAGAAAGAACATTCGATCACATCAAACTGGAATGTCAATCTTGTGGTAAGCATGCTGTGTTCATATTGAATTTACCCACAAATCTTAAGAAAACAATTTACAACCAATGCATTCTTCCTGTGCTGACTTTCAGATATGATAGCGTCACAGAATATATATATAAACTATAGTTTACATAACATCATTTGGCACTTTTGACATACCGAATAGGTCGATAAATTTCTGTTTCCTTTACATTAGCATACATATAATTTTTTTTTGCTTCTGGTAAAATCTAAATCTTGACAATAATTATTTAATTTATGGGGATAGGTTACCCATATAACAATATCGTAGTCTACGATTTGTAAGACGAAACTCTTAGCATGTCTTTAATGCAACCAATAAACAACACATACACATATGCACGTTACATTAAAATAACAAATCAATGCGAATGTTAATAATACTTCCAGCTTGGCGGCAATGTAGTCTCCGTGTTAGCACCATGAAGGAAGGAATATATGGAGACGAGATAACGCGAAATCCGTGAAACCTCGTGAAAAAACTGTGCCTGCGCGGCGGACATCGTAGGAGTACCAAAACATTGGGCTGTTTGCACTGTGTCAGCTGCTGAGAATATTTCATTTTCTAATATTCTAAAGTTTTCTATAATGCCAAGTTGTGATGCATATGGTCGCACAAACAGACGAGATAGGAAAAAACCTGGAATAGCGTTTCATAAGTAAGCCACATTGTAATTATCGTTCTTGAAGTATCTGACAGGCAACCGCAACATTAGTGCCATTCGCTATAAATTTATTCATTGCTCTCAATAGGATCATATTATTCTCAAATTTTTGTTGGTGTAGTGTAGACAATTAGCATATGTTACTATTTAGCACCTGAAAAGCTAGCCTTATTGTAGACAAATGTTGGAAATTTAATTTAAACGGGGCATGTTTACATCGTGACACAGTGAATATGGTATTCTACATGCATTACTCACGTTTAAATTTACACTGAAATTGCACGATGAAATTAATCGTGATAATTTGTGCTGTGCGAACTACTAAACGTGATGAAATAAACTTTTTTGACGGAAATGTAGTTCGCGATGCATTTCTTGTGTTTAGATGTGTCTACATAGTTTGGTTTTGTAGCGGCAATATTAATGGAAATGTTGGCAGGTTGAAATGCGGTGTATACCTGAAGAGAACAAACAATTTATTTATTATTAACTGTTAGCTTCTGATTTTTGAATGTACTGATTTTTATAGCAAAATTATATAGGCCACTACCAGTACAATATCTTCTAAGTAGGCTCAGAAACTATGAGGTTTTATGAAGTATTAATTTTTTTTAAAGCTCTAAATTTTGACTTACGCTTTTTTTTAAATTTCAGATATGACTTGTTTCCGTTTGTAAATTTGTCTACAAGTATGTTTCTAGATTTTGAAATCTTCCTTGTCAATTACTGAAATAGAATGTGAAAATATAACCAATTTGAACATCAACTAAAATTTAAGGACTGTAGAAATAAACAGTTTGTTATTCAAGTTAAAAAGAATTACCTGCTCATTAAGTTACGTCCGAATTCATCATCAAATATGGATATGGCGATAATTTTTTTCTGGTCCAGGCCGCATTTCAACCTAACCACGTCAATTTTAAGGTACAATATCTCGAGAACTAAGGGAGATATCAAAAAAATTTATTCTTTACTTTCAGTTTCCCTCATCGAGTTACATAAGAATTCGTCATCAAATTGCGGCGCCACGGTTATCGTTGAATCCCCTCATAACCTAACAACCTCACTTTTGAGACAGTATATCTCGCGAACTAAGCGAGATATCGAAACATTTTATTCTTTATTTTCGATTTGTATCATCGTGTTACATAAGAATCTATCACCAAATTTGACTTTGGGGACACGTTTCTTCTGAATTTCAACCAGAAACTCCACTCTTTTGAGACAGTATATCTCGAGAACTAAGCACGATATCAAAACTTTTTATTCTTCATTTTTGATGTGTCTCGTCGAGTTACATAATAATCCATCATCAAATTGCGGTGCCACGGTTGTCTTATGATTCCCTTGAGGTTTTTGTGCATATTTCCGTGTTTCTCTGGTCAAGCAATATGGCGGCCTCCCCTCCCTACTTGTCTCCACCCGGTTTCACTCCAGTATGTGGCGAAGGTCCCTTGCGTCGTCTCCATATATTCCTTCCTCCATGGTTAGCACGCCTCGCCAACGGTGTACTCTCTCTGTCTCTCTGGTTGTTTTTATCGTTGCCTGGGTTATGGTCAGCGAGCATCGTTGATACTGTGTTAGCAGCCGCCGCGACAACGACGGAACTGCGCTGACAACTGTAAATGTAACGATGTGTTTCCGCCACAAATTGTTTCAATCAATTGTATTTCTTTTCTCAGAATTTTACATCATTCACAAGCCATCCTCTTTTCACAGTTACTTAAAATTTTTGTTGCCTCCTCTTCTTAATAAAGCTCTTGTTTTTATACTGAATTTTGCTGTATTGATTTTTGATCTTACAGTATTCACTGACCCCTCTTTCAATTATAACTAGTATTTCTACCACATTTTTTACTTTGATTTCATGTAACTTCCCGTAGGTGTACTGTTATAAATCTGCAAGGAAGCTACATCTGTTGTAAGGTTATCACAACAGGAACTCCTTTGAAGAACCATCGACAAAAGATTATACGTACTATGATCATGCTTAGCTTCAATTTTATTTTATTTTTTACCTAGATTATTTAGTTCTTAGGTTTTTTTACACTAAAATTAACAGAATACATGAATCAAATATAATACCGGCAAGACTTTTGAAACGAATAATGCATTTTGGAAATGTGATTACCAATTCACATTTTCCCAACACCAAAGAACCTCCTGTTTCAATGCTGGTATTATTAACTTTAATCATTGCTTTCCACAGAGATTGAACACATTACAAAGCAAGATTGTTATGACAGTCAGTGATTTGTTCTGTTCAAAAGTGCGAGAATTAATGCTATTGGTATATTAATAGTTCAAGAGTATGAAATATAAATATTTTTAAATTAATTTTATATAAGATTGTATCCACGCAAAAAGGGTGTAAGGGTTTGAGAGACTATAATAGCCTCTTCAAACCAAATGTCAACCTCCACTTCACGTGGTGCATCCTGTTTGCACAGACAAGGTTCTGGCGACAAAGATTCCCGTTATAGTCACCTGCTTCTTGCCAACAGCCTCCTAAAGTAGGGTGGAAGAAATGGAGCAGTCCAGGGCACCCTATTGCCCTTGGGGTTGGAAACAGCCCCTATAGGTGGATGAATGAGAAATGTTCAACAGCATGGGGATGCAGAAGGCAATGGGAAGCAACTGCATTAAAGACCCTAAGGGTTTCCCAAGGTCATATAACCCTCTCAAATTGAGTAATGTATGATGGGTTCTTGCTGGGTAAAATATTCTGGAGGTAAAATAGTCCCGCAGTTGGATCTCTGGGTGGGGACTGCTTAGGGAAGAATCATCAGAATGGATAGACACAGCGTACAGGTCAGAGCATGAAATGTTAGATGTCTGAATAGGGCAGGTAGATTAGAAAATTTAAAGAGAGAGATGGGGCAACTGAAGTTAGATGTCACTGGAATAATGAAATTAAGTGGAAGGATGCAGAAGATTTCTGGTCTGGGGAATATGGAATAATAAGTGCAACAGCTGTCAGTGCAGTTACTTGTGTAGGATTTGTAATGATCAAGAGAGTAGGGGAACGGGTGAATGTTAAAGTTTAATGACAGAATTATTTTGATGAGGTTAGAAACTAAGTCCACCTGAATGACATTAGTACAAGTGTACATGCAAACATCACATGAAGGTAATGAAGGATTAGGGAAACTATACGCCAAAATTAAAGAATTAATCCAATATGTGAAGGGATATGAAACTCTAATAATCATTGGTGACTGGAATGAGGTAGTGGGAGAGGGAAAAGAAGGGAATACTGTAGGAAGTTTTGGTCTAGGTGAAAGAAATGAGCAAGGAAGCAGGATGTTCGAATTCTGTGAAAGATATAAACTAGTCGTGATAAACACACTATTTAAGAATCATGCAAGAAGGATATATGCCTGGAATTTTCAGTAGATGCAGGTAGCTATCAGCTAGATTATGTTATGGTCAAATAGAGATTCAGGAATCAAGTTCGAGACTGTAAAGCATACCCAGGAGCAGAGATAGAATATGACCATCATCTGATAGTCTAGACTGAAATTCAAGAGAAAAATGAAGCAATACAATCAGAACAGACTGAAAGTGAATAAACTGAAACAACCTACTATGAGAGAAACATTTTCAGAAATGGTAGAAGTAGGGCTATGAAAGGAGCTCAACTGAGGACAAATTGAACGAACTGAGGAGAAAAATAATGCAAGCTTGTAAAGGCCATATGGAACAAGCCACCCGCTAATCTTGGATCATGGAAGAAATTTTGGAGCTCATGGATCAGAGGAGAATTCACAAAAATGATCAGGGTTGTGAGCAACCCAGACAATTTAGAAATCAGATAAACAGAAAAGGCAAAAAAAAAAATGGCTGCAAAAAAAGTGTAAAGAAGTAGAAAAGGAAATGGCTGTAGGCAAAGTAAATGTGGAATATAGGGACAAAAAACCAAATTTTGGGTTAGTAAATAAAGGGTGTATAAACATTAAAGCTGCCGATGGGAAACCTCTTTCAAGCTCAGAAGAAAGAGCTAACCGATGGAAGGAATACATCGAGAAACTGGACGATGGGATGACTTGAAATACAGCATAATGGAAAAGAAAGGCATATCGAAATTAATGATTTAGGAGATCCTGTTTAGAGGCCAGAGTTTGATAGAGATTTGAATTATTTGAAATCAAATAAGGCAATAGGAAGTGATGAAATTCCTGTAGAGCTTCTGAATTTCCTAGAAGAAAATGGAATCCACAGATTATTGATCCAGATATAAAAGAGTTATGCAATAGGAGAATTTTAATAAAAAATATCATCTTCACACTTCCAAAGAAAGCACAAGCTGACAAATGTGAGAATTATCACACCATTAGTCTAACATCACACGCTTCAAAATTACTGACGAGAATAATATACAGAAGGATGGAAAGGGTTGTAGAAGTGATAGTAGGTGAAAATCACTTTGGGTTTAGGAAAAACGGTGGTTCAAGAGAAGCAATTCTGGCTTTAAGATTAATACTTGAATTGCAGATCAAGAAAAACAAATATACTATTATGGTTTTTATTAATTCAGAAAAAGCCTTTGATAATTAGATGATGGATAATCTATTTGGGAAAGCCACGTATAAATAGTGACTTCCCGCAGGGAACGTAATCGTGGTTAATTAATTGGTGAGCGATTTCTCTCCTCACTCCCGCCGACCATAGGCACCCGAAATTTGGCCGCAGCGATTCGGCCAGTAATAGCGCAAAAAAACAGAAATCCACTCACCTTATGATGGTAGCGTCGATTTGCATGTTCAGGCTATAACGTGACACCGACTGTTATTTCCAGCAAGATGTAACTAGCATGTACTGGATCTGAGCTGTAGAATACTCTTTCCTCTGAAACTTGGCTTTTCGCCGACAGTTTAATAAGTAGCTTAATTCGCTACGATGTTTATGCACGCAAACTTAAACGTCGCGGACGTGATGGTAACAACAATAGTAACTCATAAAAAAAGTCACACATATATAATTTCCTTGTGGAACAAGGTACGCAAATATTGCATAGGACAGTGGATATCTGAATTACGCCAGCTGACCTTTATTCCGCCGCGAACATAGATGCCCGCGGCCGACGGAAAGAAAAATAAGAAATCGCTCAACCATGCTCCCCCCCCCCACTTGAAAGTTCTTAGGACTTTCAAAAAATAAAAATAATTTTCTCCCACATTATGGGATATTCTAAGTTGTGACATAAAAATTAAAGTAACTTTACTGATTTAAAGCAATAATGAAGATAGGGGTTGAGAGTAGGATTGACGAAAGATTAAATTAAAAGGCTATTAATAAATTTGATATATTAAAAGGAATGAAAGAAAAATATTATTGTGTTGGTATGGGATAAAGTTTAACCACTGGACGCTTGAAAGTGCCGAATCGTGTCTTCACCATCGCCACACCGAGCGTGGTGGTGTAAGGGCTAGCGTTCTGGCCTCGCATTCGGGAGGACGGCGGTTCGAATCCACGTCCGGGCATCTAGATTTGGGTTTTTCCATAGTTTCCCCAAATCACTCCAGGTGAATGCCGGGATGCTTCCTTCAAAAAGGCCATGGCCGAATTCCTTCCCATTCCTTGCCCCCATCCTTTCCCGTCTCTAAAGACCTAGTTGTTATAGGAGACGTTAAGCAGTTAAAAAAAAAAAAAAAACATCGCCACCCGAGTGACATTGTCTGAACCAGGATAAGTTTTAATAATCACCCCTAAGGGCCAGTTCAAAGGGGGAGAATCATCCTGCCCCACGATTACAACTGTACCCACTTGAACAGGGTTATCCGGTGTCGACCATTTATGTCTAACTTGCAGGGTGTGCAAATATTCAAGTCGCCATTTTTTCCAGAGTGACTGGACCATCTAATCTAACAACTTCTTACATTGGTTTAGATTCGAACGAGACATGTCAGCGGCCGGTAAGTACTGTAGTGGAGTTGACATCAAAAAATGTGCAGGAGTAATAACTTCTGGGTATGGATCCGATGACACTATATTTAAAGGTCGCGAATTCATAACGCATTCAATCTGAACTAGAACCGTTCGCAGTTCTTCATAAGTGAGAAGTTGATTTCCAATCACTCTAAATAAATGGGTCTTCAATCTCTTGATATTAGACTCCCACCATGCTCTGAAATGCGGAGGGATCATTTTCCACTCGATACGGCGACTACTTAATTCAGGTTTTAGAGCTTTGTTCAACTCTTCTGACTGAGCCTTGGCACCTACAAAAATTGGTACCATTGTCTGAATATAGACAAGAAACAGGTCCTCGTCTTGCAATAAAGTGCTTGAATGCGGCTAAGTATGTATCAGACGTTAAGTCTGAGACCAGCTCTATGTGTATAGCCTTAGTGACTAGGCACACAAAAAGACAAATGTACGCCTTTTGAGAGTGTTGACCACGGCGTCGTGTAAGGGTTATAGGAATCGGACATGAGTAATCTACTCCAGTATGAATGAAAGCCTTAGCTTCCTGTATGCGACAGAGAGGCAAATCTGCCATCTTAGGAGTAGGATGAGTAGGATTAACTCTAAAACAAAAATTACATTTATGTACCATGGACCGAACAACAATCCTCGCAGCTAAAATCCAGTAGTGCTGCCGCAAAATCGATATTAACAGACCAGCACCTGCATGACAATTCAAAACATGGTAATGTCTGATAATAAGATGCACACGATGGTCATGCTTGGGAAGTAGCGCTGGATGTTTAGCTTCGAAGTGTAAGTCCGACTTAGATAGTCGTCCACCAACTCGTAAAATACCTTTCTTCATCAAGAATTACTGACCAATTCCGCAGCTTCCTCGAAGGCAAGTTATTCTTTTTCAGAAGAGCAATATCTACTGCAAAGTGCACATCTTGTACCGGCATGAATTATTGCCCTTTCAGCAATGAACAAATTCTTTACCCCACCAGAAGGGGTAATCTTCTTTATAAATCTAAAAATGTAAATCACAACTCTCAATAATTTGTCCCAAGAAGACACGCGTTGAGATAAACCATACAGCACGGAAGGTTCAGGTTGAGTGGTAGTAATGGTGAAAACATTCGTCTTGTGTTCCGGTAATTCCTTACAATCACCCAGAGAAAACGTTTTAATGGGCCACTCAGAAGTGGGACGATGCATCCAAGACGGTCCATTCCACCACAAGCTATGAAAAACTAATTGTGACGGCAACATACCTCGAGAGAGGCAGTCACTTGGATTTTCGATTCCCGCAACATGAAAGAAAGTTCTGCGGAGCAATGTTCTCTTGACATTGAGCGACCCTATTACTCACAAAAACAGACCAACGATGTGGGGAAGAATAAATCCAGGAGAAAGCTACCGTAGAGTCTGAAAAGGCATAGGTGCCTACTATATGGACTCGATCTCGATAGGTTTCATTAACTAATTTCGACATCAGAAGAGCGGTGCATGACTCGAGACGCGCAAGTGTCGTTATTTGGTAGGTGAAACCTTGGAATTAGCACATAATAGTCGAACATATATGCCAGACGCATCAGTAGTATGTAAATATATAACAGAACCATAACCGTTCATACTTGCGTCACAAACGGCAACAATATTGGCCTTGCAGTCCTTTGATGCACCTACATGACGAGGGATTTCTATAGTGGAAAGAAGAGGTAATTCATGAGTGAGCGCCGCAAATCGGCGTAACACACTCTCGGGCGGGGTATCATCCCAATCAATTTTACTTAGCCACAGTTCTTTAATTAACAACTTGGCTAACAAAATGACCGGAGCAACCAGACCCAAAACATCAAACAAACGAGCCACTACAGATAATATGTTCCGCTTCGTGCACTTTTCGCAGACTTGGGTCGTGGTGAAGTATAAAACGTCGTCTGAAGGTTTCCATGCTAGCCCCAGAACCTTAGCTGACGTCACTACGTTTCCTTCTGAGAAGTTTACTGGGCTCCGATGAGAAATCAGGAAGACTATCGAGTAACCCAGAAGAATTGATGGACCTTTTTACTAAATCAAAAGTTCCAGACTTCAATAATGAGATTAGTTCTCGGATAAAACGAAAAGCTGTTTCCTCATCAGGAACAGAATAAACCAAATCGTCCATATACATTTTAGTCTCGACGACTTCAGAGGCTTCAGGAAAACTGAGAACTCGCTTCAGCCGCCAGCTGTCGCAAAGTGCGCATAGCTAGAAAAAGGATTTGATTTTAACCCAAAAGGAATACGGTTAAAATGAAATGTCCGAACTATTTCGCTATTATCAAAAACGAAATAATATTCGCTAAAATCTGCGATGGTCATTAACAACACCAATCTGCAAATATATTTGCTTGATATCCGCTGTAATAGCAATCGGGAATAACCGAAAGTTTTAATAAAAGCAAGAATAAATCGGCCTGTAAATTAGGACCGGTATGCAAAATGTCATTTAATGACAAACCAGTAGGAGTTTTAGCACTTGCATCAAGTACAATGCAAGGCATGGGTTTATCAGGGCGGATGACTGCATGGTGGGGAATATAATACCCGTCATCGCTAACCTCTGATTCACGAACTTCTGTTAAGTAACCATTTGTAATATATTCCTCAATAACTTTATTATAGCTCTCTCGGAGTGTGGGACATAGTTTAAATTTCCTTTCGAGCGCCATAAATCGGCGTAAAGCATTGAAACGAGAATTGCCAAGCTCATTAGGATCTAAAATGGAACGGTAAAAGCCACAGTATATCAACCCTCACTGTTCCTACTCACCGATAAAGTATATAATTCTCACACTCTGAATCCTCAGGGCTTAGGAATTTTTTGTGAGATATCTACTCTAATTCCCAAAATTTTTGCACCAAGTCATTGAGTACTAGAGCAGTAAAAGATGTAGGGTGAGTATTAATACTAGAATATTCTCCCATCAACACATAACCGAAGGCGGTCAGTAAAGCAGGAGGTGCCACAGTACCTGATTCAACTCTATCTCCGAAATAAATATACGGAAAAAGCTGAGCACCCAACACAAGATCAATTTTACCCGGAATATTCCATGTTAAATCAGCTAAAGGTATGTTGTCCAAATATGACATGTCACACTTTTCTATAAAATGAGAAGGTAATTGGTCTGTAATAGAATCAACAACTAGAGCTTGAATGTTATATTTGTTACTTTTAAATACACGGGATTGTACTTCGATATTCACATAACCATAAATCGGTCGCGAACTCGAACCTATACCCTTTACATAGGAATTATTTAATGGAATTATCTGTAGGTTCAATGACTACAACAATCGATGGTAATTAAATGATTTTGTGATCCATTATCAATTAGGTGTCTAATTGATAATGGATCACAAAATCATTTAATTACCATCGATTGTTGTAAGTCATTGAACCTACAGATAATTCCATTAAATAATTCCTATGTAAAGGGTATAGGTTCGAGTTCGCGACCGATTTATGGTTATGTGAATATCGAAGTACAATCCCGTGTATTTAAAAGTAACAAATATAACATTCAAGCTCTAGTTGTTGATTCTATTACAGACCAATTACCTTCTCATTTTATAGAAAAGTGTGAACATGTCATATTTGGACAACATACCTTTAGCTGATTTAACATGGAATATTCCGGGTAAAATTGATCTTGTTTGGGTACTCAGCTTTTTTCCGTATATTTATTCGGAGATAGAGTTGAATCAGGTACTGTGGCACCTCCTGCTTTACTGACCGCCTTCGGTTATGTGTTGATGGGAGAAATATTCTAGTATTCATACTCACCCTACATCTTTTACTGCTCTAGTACTCAATGACTTGGTGCAAAAATTTTGGGAATTAGAGTAGATATCTCACAAAAAATTCCTAAGCCCTGAGGATTCAGAGTGTGAGAATTTATATACTTTATCGGTGAGTAGGAACAGTGAGGGTTGATATACTGTGGCTTTACCGTTCCATTTAGATCCTAATGAGCTTGGCAATTCTCGTTTCAATGCTTTACGCCGATTTATGGCGCTCGAAAGGAAATTTAAACTATGTCCCACACTCCGAGAGAGCTATAATAAAGTTATTGAGGAATATATTACAAATGGTTACTTAACAGAAGTTCGTGAATCAGAGGTTAGCGATGACGGGTATTATATTCCCCACCATGCAGTCATCCGCCCTGATAAACCCATGCCTTGCATTGTACTTGATGCAAGTGCTAAAACTCCTACTGGTTTGTCATTAAATGACATTTTGCATACCGGTCCTAATTTACAGGCCGATTTATTCTTGCTTTTATTAAACTTTCGGTTATTCCCGATTGCTATTACAGCGGATATCAAGCAAATATATTTGCAGATTGGTGTTGTTAATGACCATCGCAGATTTTAGCGAATATTATTTCGTTTTGATAATAGCGAAATAGTTCGGACATTTCATTTAACCGTATTCCTTTTGGGTTAAAATCAAATCCTTTTCTAGCTATGCGCACTTTGCGACAGCTGGCGGCTGAAGCGAGTTCTCAGTTTCCTGAAGCCTCTGAAGTCGTCGAGACTAAAATGTATATGGACGATTTGGTTTATTCTGTTCCTGATGAGGAAACAGCTTTTCGTTTATCCCGAGAACTAATCTCATTATTGAAGTCTGGAACTTTTGATTTAGTAAAAAGGTCCATCAATTCTTCTGGGTTACTCGATAGTCTTCCTGATTCTCATCGGAGCCCAGTAAACTTCTCAGAAGGAAACGTAGTGACGTCAGCTAAGGTTCTGGGGCTAGCATGGAAACCTTCAGACGACGTTTTATACTTCACCACGACCCAAGTCTGCGAAAAGTGCACGAAGCGGAACATATTATCTGTAGTGGCTCGTTTGTTTGATGTTTTGGGTCTGGTTGCTCCGGTCATTTTGTTAGCCAAGTTGTTATTAAAGAACTGTGGCTAAGTAAAATTGATTGGGATGATACCCCGCCCGAGAGTGGTGTTACGCCGATTTGCGGCGCTCACTCATGAATTACCTCTTCTTTCCACTATAGAAATCCCTCGTCATGTAGGTGCATCAAAGGACTGCAAGGCCAATATTGTTGCCGTTTGTGACGCAAGTATGAACGGTTATGGTTCTGTTATATATTTACATACTACTGATGCGTCTGGCATATATGTTCGACTATTATGTGCTAATTCCAAGGTTTCACCTACCAAATAACGACACTTGCGCGTCTCGAGTCATGCACCGCTCTTCTGATGTCGAAATTAGTTAATGAAACCTATCGAGATCGAGTCCATATAGTAGGCACCTATGCCTTTTCAGACTCTACGGTAGCTTTCTCCTGGATTTATTCTTCCCCAGCATCGTTGGTCTGTTTTTGTGAGTAATAGGGTCGCTCAATGTCAAGAGAACATTGCTCCGCAGAACTTCTTTCATGTTGCGGGAATCGAAAATCCAAGTGACTGCCTCTCTCGAGGTATGTTGCCGTCACAATTAGTTTTCATAGCTTGTGGTGGAATGGACCGTCTTGGATGCATCGTCCCCACTTCTGAGTGGCCCATTAAACGTTTTCTCTGGGTGATTGTAAGGAATTACCGGAACACAAGACGAATGTTTTCAACCATTACTACCACTCAACCTGAACCTTCCGTGCTGTATGGTTTATCTCAACGCGTGTCTTCTTGGGACAAATTATTGAGAGTTGTGATTTACATTTTTAGATTTATAAAGAAGATTACCCCTTCTGGTGGGGTAAAAGAATTTGTTCATTGCTGAAAGGGCAATAATTCATGCGGTACAAGATGTGCACTTTGCAGTAGATATTGCTCTTCTGAAAAAGAATAACTTGCCTTCGAGGAAGCTGCGGAATTGGTCAGTAATTCTTGATGAAGAAAGGTATTTTACGAGTTGGTGGACGACTATCTAAGTCGGACTTACACTTCGAAGCTAAACATCCAGCGCTACTTCCCAAGCATGACCATCGTGTGCATCTTATTATCAGACATTACCATGTTTTGAATTGTCATGCAGGTGCTGGTCTGTTAATATCGATTTTGCGGCAGCACTACTGGATTTTAGCTGCGAGGATTGTTGTTCGGTCCATGGTACATAAATGTAATTTTTGTTTTAGAGTTAATCCTACTCATCCTACTCCTAAGATGGCAGATTTGCCTCTCTGTCGCATACAGGAAGCTAAGGCTTTCATTCATACTGGAGTAGATTACTCAGGTCCGATTCCTATAACCCTTACACGACGCCGTGGTCAACACTCTCAAAAGGCGTACATTTGTCTTTTTGTGTGCCTAGTCACTAAGGCTATACACATAGAGCTGGTCTCAGACTTAACGTCTGATACATACTTAGCCGCATTCAAGCACTTTATTGCAAGACGAGGACCTGTTTCTTGTCTATATTCAGACAATGGTACCAATTTTGTAGGTGCCAAGGCTCAGTCAGAAGAGTTGAACAAAGCTCTAAAACCTGAATTAAGTAGTCGCCGTATCGAGTGGAAAATGATCCCTCCGCATTTCAGAGCATGGTGGGAGTCTAATATCAAGAGATTGAAGACCCATTTATTTAGAGTGATTGGAAATCAACTTCTCACTTATGAAGAACTGCGAACGGTTCTAGTTCAGATTGAATGCGTTATGAATTCGCGACCTTTAAATATAGTGTCATCGGATCCATACCCAGAAGTTATTACTCCTGCACATTTTTTGATGTCAACTCCACTACAGTACTTACCGGCCGCTGACATGTCTCGTTCGAATCTAAACCAATGTAGAAGTTGTTAG